>CAJQUN010000052.1:587474-1109867 GCA_907163345.1 Haberlea rhodopensis
CTTCTCAAGCATGCTGTCCATTTAGTCAATAAAAGACATAAATTGTTCCATAAAATAATATTTCGGCAAAAGATTCTTGACTTTGGATAGTCAAACCAAAAGTAGAAAATGGACTGCCAGGTTTTAGAAGCAGATGGTTGTTTTCTCAAAAAATGATGAGCACAGTGATCATAGGAAATGTAATAGTTTCATAAAAAGGATTCATCATGCTGGCTCAGAGCAGAAAAAGCTAACCAGAAAGTGCAGTCAAATCATCATCTGAATCGGATTCCATAGAATCAGTCTCAGAGCAATCTGTTTCTGTATCCTCCGTAGACCCAGAAATATGCTCTTCACCCAGATCCGAATAGGGGCAGTCTTTCTCTTCAATCTTGGAAACTGACATTTCCCCTGTGAGGATTGAAATCGGCTACTGTTCAAATAATCTCCAGAATCATTTGACAGGTTAGCACATCTGCTCCTCTTTTCACGAAATGCAACTCCAGGAAGCTCCTCTCCTGACAGAGATAGAAACACAACCATTTTTTACGGTGAGACTAAAAAAACAAGTACAACAACAAAGTGGCTCTAGTCATGTCTCTTGGTGAGAAAATCCTTAGCCAACCCCCAAATGAATTTTCTCCTTTTGTCCCTTAAGCTTTTGGTGCTGGGCATAGTTTTGCATCCTAAGTTAAGAGCATCAATTAAAAAGCCCAAAAATAAGGTAATAAAAAGAAACAAGAAGTTGGAAAAAATTGAAGCTGTTAAAGTAGAAAGCTTACTAATTGGTGCAGAGCAGACCAAAGTCCTGTAATCCTCGCGTGCGAGGCACCACACTGGCACTATCATCATCTCCACTCAATTGACTTTCCTCTCTTGCAATCACTTCATACAGAATAGTTGATGAACCAAGCCTCTCAGATATTTGATCTGACCTGGAAGCATTTTTATCTCTGCCTCCATTTCCAAATCCTCTGAAGATGTTGCAGCATCTGGTGATGTTTTGCTCCTATGATTAGAAGAATTTTCCAATTTCCCACTTTTATTCTCCAATAATTGCCTCTCTAATTCAAGAGCATGTAGAATTGCATCTTCCCGACGAGCATATTCCTTCTTTTCTTGGAGGCATACCCTGGGTGGCTTCAGCCCTTTCTATACAGCCGTCAAACTCACCACACTCGGAATGCCTTTACGCGTTTTGACTTCTCCAAATTGTACCAGTCCCTGGTGGTACACACATAGCAAAAATATTCATTAACAACAGTAATTGGGCAAGACAATCGCAAATTGTACATCCATTTTGAAATCAAACTGCACAAATAACTCAAGGACATGAAAATAGTTTAAATTTCACAGGAAACATTTACCCTTCTGATCTAAAATAAATTTGTAAAAACAAATCAAGTGCCAGATAAACTAATGCATGTGAAAACAGCTTGTGTTAACAAGAAACATTTGCTTCCATCATATTGAATAAGCAGCCAAATTACATACAAGAAACAAACGTATATTCAGTTCCTCATATATATTTGATAGAAATACTCCTCAGGAACAGGAACTTCACTGCTGCACTTAAACATTGGGACTCGTGGCACTCCGGTCCGGCATGAAACGATTTTAACCCATTTGAATATCACATTTAGACTCAAATAGTTGTCCCTGTGATTCATGAATGACCTTAACAACATGGCTTGGTAAACCAATACCCATTTATTTGAATAATATAGTAGCATTTCTTTTTGATAGCATTGTATCACAGCAAGGAGAAATTATATACTATTTTTAACTGTAAGTAGTGAATTACAAGCCCAAAAACCGCCCATGGGGCATAACCACCTTTAGTTTACAACATTTATTCTTCTTATGCATGCTAAATTTCATAGTTTACTAGCTTTTTCCCTCGTCTTACAGTAATTTTTGGGGGCATTTAATAGAATAACCTTCCTCCAAACTAGTTTAAAATTACCTCCATTTCACTAAAAAACATGATCCTACATGTAGGACGATGAGTTTTTAGTGAAATGGAGTTCCTTTTTTTAAATACATGTGGAGGGATGGTCATATTTCAAAATCTTCCCAATTTATGCTGCCACTCATGTTCACAAGACCCTAATTAAGGTCTTTAACACCTAGAAGCGATTGATCCATCTAAGCTCCATGATTCATGACAATTGTCAACAACCATACAACACAAAGATGCAGAGCGAATAAATTTCAAGCCTCCCCTGCAACGCCAAATAAATGGAAATGAAAATAAACTTCATATATGAGATAATAGCTTCGGTTTTAGTAGAGACTGCTATGAAATTTCACACATATAAATCTTTTTAAGCCTAACCCACCTCACACTTTACTTGATTAAAATGTCCGCCACGACAAAGCTATTCATCCATCCCACATTTATGTGGAACCTCAATGCCCTCCTTAGTCCCTGGTTAATACAGTAGGTTGCATTCTCACCAGCATGACCTTAATGAACGTTTTTATTCAATATATGGAATCGGGTCCAAAGTGAGGATGTGCTCAGTTCATCAAGAAGAGAGCAAATAAAATATAGAACGTCAAGCATCTTAATCACACAACAAAGGAAAGGTAATTGCTCAACTAACAGCAAAGGACTACTCACACCACGAGCACCACAGATGTGACTGGAAACCATGTGCTCCACTGGTAAGAAATTGTACCCTTTCTTGCAATGTGAAAATTGTTGAGCAAAATTGTTGCAACAGTTTATTGTAACACTTAATAAACCAATTCAAAACTTCTACGACCCGATATCACCCGACGTAGGACAATTACACTACAATCACCACTCATCTGAGCATGGCGTGCTCACCACTCCACTCCATTATAATGCACCAGTGTGAGAGGTATAAAGATGGCTGCTACAAGTTCAAGGAGTGGCTTCTGCTATATAGCACATTGTCCCGGAGGTTAAAAAGGTAGCTTCACATATGGCACTTTGTCCCTCGTAGCACTCACTCCTGGTTATTGTTTCTAATACCATATTGTCATGCCTACAGCCCCAGATCACACCCATACTTGACTATATATGAGCTCCACAAGCAACTACTTCGCGTCCGTTCTTACCCAAGTTGCTATGAAAATCTTATTTAACACCTTATAAACCAATTTAAATAACTTTCACAACCCATGTGGGAGAGGATAAAAAAAGCACATGCGAAATTCAAGTGTCCAAATAAGAAAATTCAATGAGAAAAAATTAATTCACAACTTTAACAGTAGAGATTTAAACACATGAAATTAGCCTCGATTTTTCTCATACCCTTGATAGGAATTTTAAATATCCTACAGCTAACAGTAAATACTTTGTTTGCCAACGCCATTAAGCAAAACAAAAATGGCAGTGTGTTCCATCAACATCTACCGATGAGATCTGGTGACTACAAAAGGCATGGCGATGATTAAACAGAAAAGATAGAGAAGCAAGTGGCCAGTCAAAGATATTAGAGAAATTATAGCCATGAAAAGCTAGATTGCAGCTGAGTAACATATATGACAAATACTTCTACCTCTGATGAGTCCATATATTCAAGCTCACAGCAGCAAAAATGTAAAAAACTCAATGAAAAAAGTTACCATGTTGCTATCTGGATAAGCAAAGAGGCGGCAATCAAGAGAAAGCCATTACCAAACGCATCAACAAAATGACATATATAGCAGTATACAACCACAAATATTGCACATAATTCTTCAACAGAACGAAATTTTTAAGACCATGTATATACTCACACGCTAGCATCTTCCCTCCCAAGAAGCTTCACAGGAGTTCCAGATCGTGGAGATGTTATGTGAGACAGATAGCTCTTCCTGACCAAGTATTTTTCCAGGCCACCAAGATCCATTGCGTCTTCGAACCCATACTATACTCCCCACACAACCATCTGCCACTTCCCCAGATTCTGAGCTACCCATCACTCTATTTTTCCTATATACAAAGATGTGCTATAATGAGGTAAAAATAGCACATAAACAAGTGCATAGACAACATAAGTCCTAGCCCTCTTACCCTCTGCACGCCTTATTGATTTACTTAGCTAGCTCTCATCTTTTTATTTTACCAACAAAAATTAGGACCGAGTCCTCGAGGCAGTTTATTTCACCTTATTACCTCTGCCAATGAAATAATTGAAAGGAATCACAGATAGTACCAAAGAAAAAAAACGCTTTGATTCGATGATCGACAGAACGAAAGAACTGTACCGACGTCAATCGGTTAGCCACCCATAATGAAGGCAGGAAACCGGCAATTTCATACAGACTACAAGGCAGGCAGCCTTTCAACGATCTTATTATGTGATTGAGAACAGGGGATTAGGGTTAGGGTTAGGGTTTCTTTCAATATTTTGGGAACCTCATAATTAGGAATTCAAATGAAATTACGAAGACTTGATTCGCGGTTTGATTCAAGAAACCGGTGGATTTCATATCTAAAAACGATGTTCGCTGTGTGTGTCCCCGGTGCGGACGGTGGGATCTAAGCCTTGAAGTAGGTGAGTCTGGGGCACGTCCTACGTGGGTTAACAGGACCTCCAAATGTGAATTGACCCCTTCTAAAAAATGAAATTACGATAAAACCCCGGGTGAACTTCATATTGACCCTCTCTAATTTTCATAATTATCGTTTTATCTCATCTACTTTGACCAATAACATATACCTCACATACAGTGTATTTTTATGTCAAATCACGTGTGAAGTAGTTGTAATTTCTCTTATATATTTACAAACTAGAAGGGGTGTTATCCTACAAAGTAACATTACAACTAAATTATATGGTTGAAATACAACGTAAAACAAAAGCCGGGTTCACATACAAATATGTCGAAGAGTAATTACACGACGAATAAAACAAGGACAACAAAGACCAAAATCTAACCTTCATGTACTATATAACTTTATCACTATTCGATTCCAGCCCTTTAAACTGACATTATTCCGCACTTTTCAAATACTCCAAACAACGCAATGCTACAACCTATTCCAAATTGTACAATACCTCTTGAGTGGATTCAAACTTTGATGTTGAATCAAATGATGTTCAATAAGATTATGTCGCACATAATTATTCCAAACCATGAATAACAATTTTCTCAAACATAGTTTGCAAATGGACACGTAATAAATAAACCTGCTTCAAAACACAGTTATTCCTCCATTGTCGTCAACAATCTACCTGCTATTTAATGGAAACTAACTGTAAGATAATTCATTCAAATCTTTGTATTTTTTAATAATAATATCAATCTTGATTCTTGGTTGAGATTTATTCCTTATAAATAGATGTATGATATTTTTATTGCTCCCTAATTTTTGTGATTTTGATTAGTTTTATAACTTATGTAAACATAATTGTATTCAGCTGATAACATATATACATATTTTTCCTCAAATTACATGGTATTAGAGCTAGCAAATTATATTTTCCTCTGTTGACAATGTGTCATAGCTATCAAACCAGATCACTATAAGACTCACCAAAGCTTTAAGTTCAAGAAGTGGCCGTTATTGGTTATCAAGAATCAACGGCTATATGATGACCTGAAGTAACTGGCTATAGAAGGTTGCAACAAGATCAGCTACTGAAAGTTTCAATTCAGGGATTTAAAAGGAGGAGCATAAGGCTGCAGATGAAGCGAGGGAGTTACTGGTTTGCAAAGCTAATTTCTGAAGAGAGAAACAGAGAGATAGGAAGAGTCATGGAGTTCAAGAGAGATTTTCATTATAAATGTACAGGAGTGAAAATCAGAGTGAATTCCATTGTTTATTGCTTTGTATCTCAAATTAAAGTGATCAATATATTGGTGTCTCCCGTGGAAGTAGGCGTTCTCAGCCGAACCACGTAAATCAGTGTCGTATTTTTTTCCTTGCTCTTATTTTCATACTTCTGTTGTGATTGGAGATTGCTGTGTGCATGAGTTGTTAATTCAATTTGATAGTATTGCTCAATTCAGTTTACGGCAATCAGGTATCATCCAAGGATAAAGTATAGGCCACTTGATTGAATTGAATTGGTTTTAATGATAATGGTTTATAACCTTGCTGTATAATTCTTCTATGTGCAAGACTTGAAAAGAATCTGAAATCACTCCTTGGGCAGTAACATATATTATTTCGTGAATGGTTTACAGAATTGCATCAGTTTTGCAGTATTGACAAAGAACATTGGTGTGCTATTTTTGTTGCTGCGAAAATTGTATAAATCATTCTTGGTACTGCGGTTTTTTTTTTATTGTTGTTTTGTAGTAAAATTAGGATCAAGATTTTCATAACAATCGGCGTCGTCCAGGGGAATCGAACCACGACAAGAGTTCTTGACTGAATCTTGATCCGGAATCATGAGTACAAAGATTGAAGTTGCAAGATTTGATGGAAAACGAGACTTCAGACTTTGGCGAAGAAGGATGCATGCAATTCTCGTACAACAGAAAATTGCAAAGGCATTGCAAGGTGAAAATAAACTTGCTGAGTCATTAACCGCGGATCAAAGATCCGAGATAATGGAGCTTGTGTTCAGTACCCTCACTCTTCATCTTGATGACAAGTTCTTGCGTGAAGTTGCTTCAGAATCAACAACGGCATGTATTTGGACAAAACTTGAGCAAATTTACATGACTAAATCCTTGCATGATAGAATTTACTTAAAGGGAAAGCTGTTTGGATTTAGAATTCAAGAATCAAGAACAATCACAGAAAACCTTGTTGACTTTAATCGATTGATTATTGATTTAAAAATATTGGGGTTGAAATTGAGGATGATGATAATGGCTATCATAATCCTAAATTCCCTCCCCAAGTCCTACTCATTTTTTGTCACTATCATGAAATACACAAGAGAAACTTGGTCCTTGAGTGATGTACAAAAGGCACTAAAGTCCAAAGAAACTGAAAGTCTTAATGAGAAGCAAATAATGGACATTGGTGACAATTTGTTTTCGAATGACAGAAAAGGGCAATGTGACTATTGTGGGAAACACAAAGGGAAATCAAAGTTAAAAACTAAGATTGTGAAGTGTTTCTCCTGTCACAAAGGAAGGTCGCTACAAGCGGGATTGTTCTAAACGCAAGAAAGACTTAGTGGATCCTAAGGTACAAGGTAGGCATGAGCCATTTTGGATGACACAGATTATGCAGAAGTATTTGTGCATCTAAGATGAAAGTGATCAATCTTGGGTCTTAGATAGTGGATGCACATTCCACATGACACCAAATAGAACATGTTTCGAGTTCTTCAAACCAATAGAGGAAGAACATGTTGTGTTTGAAACAACAGAACTTGTAAAATTTTGGGAATAGTGACTGTGAGGCTGAAGTTGTCTGGTGGGGTGGAGAAAATATTGCAAGGAGTACGATATGTGCCTGAACTCAAGAGAAACTCGATCTCTTTGGGATCACTTGATCGGTCAAGGTGCACTTTTAAAGCAAAGAATGGATTCATGACAGTGACAAGAGACTCAAGGATCATTCTTAGAGGAATGAAGGAAAATGGACTGTATATTCTTGATGGAAGTACTAAGGTCAAGGTGGAATCTGTGGATGGTACATCAAGTGGATGTAGGACTGAATTTGAGTAGGAAATTGTTTTTGGGAAAGCAGGGCTCAAAGTCTATAGGTGCATCAGTTTTGAAGTACAAGAAACCAGCTGAAGAAAAAGACCAAAGAAAGTATGGAGGAAAGTCATAAACAACCAGTAAGACATGGGCATGCAATTTCGGAGAATTGTGTTGTAATTGAAGGCTTTGTTGAAGGTGGAGGTAAGTCAGAAAATCAGGAGTGATCAGGAGTGAGGTTGAATTCAGAGGAGGAACATTCTGGGAGAATGAGCTCGGAGTACAACTTCAGAGGAATGCTTAACAAGATGCTGAACTTGGTTACTTTTGGTTATAGCATGCTGGTGGCTACTAGAACCAACAACGGAGAGCCTTAGGGAAGGGCCCTTAGAGACACTAATATGAAGGTTTGATAGAAGACAAGATGGAGATTTGTTGAAACTGTCATAGTAAGTTTTTCGTATAAAGAGCTGAGTTCGAACACGATTCATTAGATTTTAAGTTTGAGCCGCTCATTATATTAATTTTTTTATAATTTGATTGGAAAAATCGAGTATAAATAAAATAATACGAGATTATTTAAACAAATGTTGTTTGATCATGATTTGAAATATAACATTTTCAATTTTTAACATTATCTTTGTTTTAGATACTACATCGAAGCATTCTCATATCATTCATTATTTTCTTGTGACATTGGGTGTTGGATTGTGCCTCCCAAATAATTTGGATGATTTTATGTATGAAAATTTGAAATTTGACCAATAATCAAACTCGAATCGAATTCCTTCTTTCTTTTTTATAATTCTAAATTTATATAATGTTTTTACAGAAAACTAGAAAAGTGAGAAATAGTCGATCCCTGCTCATCCTCTCGAATTCCAGAGTCTTTACAATACGAACTACAATCGTTTACGAAGAGTCAGAGACTGAACCAGCTCAACCAGAAGGATCGAATAAAAATTGAATTACGGAATCTTTTTCACGAAGGAAGGGGGAAACAATCCTTTTTGGGTCGTCTCTCGTTTCTTTAGTGTCAATTACTGTTTGTGTGAGGCCGGATATGTACTCCGATCAACGCGATTGAGTTAAAGGTGCGAGCTTGCTAATTAAATACCTAGTTTTTATTCTTTTCTCAGCGAGATGGAAAATCCCATCTGGGTTTCTCCGTTGTATTGCCATTTATCGAGACTGTTTATTTTCTCAAGATATTTGGTTTTATATGACTTTGCTGTGGGTAGTTTTGATTCGCTTATTTTCTCGTGTAATTGATGACCAAAATGAATTAGAAATTATAGAGGTTATTGATTTCGTGGTTCTGTAAATTTTGGTGAACTAGTTTGCATTTTACTGATGCTATTAAATCCTTAAATTATTTCTCCGAAAGATTGATTTTTTCAATCGTAGTGGATGCTTTTATGCCGAAAGATATATTTTAGTAGTTGTATGCTTAGTCCATCATCTTATAACTGTATACGGTCTAAGGCGATGAGCTTCCTTTTAATTAAGTCCTTGTTCAGAAGTATTGGAATCTGTTTAAAAGGTTGCTTCGATGAAATCTTGTTTTCATAAAAGAGAAATACAGAGTTTTTTTCCAAAATGATATGGTCAGAAGTATATCGATCTATTTCTTATGTTTACAGGTGTTGTTGATGTTAATCAATCTTCATTCAGTTTCTGTGTCTGTGATATGACAAATCAACTGTCCAGGATCAATTATTGGTTGTTGTTGAATGTCAAGGATATTGTTGGGGGCTAAGACTAGATATTTTGATCATTAACTTGGTGAAGTTGCCTTGTCCCTTGGTTGCTGTTAAGGATATGGGATATGTGGCAAGGTTATATGTGTAATGATCAATGAGATGGGCCTGATTAGACATTCAATAACTTATTTATGATATTACGGGTAATTGCTTATGTTTAGACAGTTGCGTCATTTGATTGAAGGTCAAAGAGGTGAATGAGGTCATAGAACTTGTATCGAATGAAACAACATAGGTATCCAAATGCGAGTTTAGTGTCAGGTTGACTTAGTTTATTTACACAGATATACTGGGTACTGATTGAAAATGTAAATAAGTTGTTTCAGAATGCAATATGGTTTGCCCGTACTACATCATATTATAAACATAATTTTGTTCATATTTGTTTCGGTTCTTCCAAACAGTAAGAATGATTTTCAACGGAGAATGTACTGATACAAGCCCATCCATCACCTAGGCCCACACAACAGAGATGCATGCCACAATGGTCCCAAGATTGTGTTTGAATTATTCTTAAGTTCCATTGAATTAATTCCATGGTTATGTTTACATTTGAATTAGTCTTTGATATCAGTTGAAATAGTCTTACCAGTATTAGGCATTTTCCAGATTATTAGCTATAGTGGTCCATTCTGAATATTAGTGGAGTAATGGTAGTTAACCGTGCTTTTTGATATTCTGATTGTATTTAAACCAATTTCCTTATCATCGAAGCAGAAGAAATTATTTTCCAGCAATCTATTTATCTAATCTTGTTCCAAGGAGTGTTTCAGAATTCCCCACTATCAAAAAGGAATTCAACCCAACTTTATCCTAACATTTTGGTGTTCTCGTCCAGTGACATCATGCCTCCCAAACCAACCCAACCCAACCCAACCTCATGCTAATACCGAAGACAAGCAGCTAGCTGAATCCCTGCATTAGTTCAAGCAGTATTAGCTGCAGCCCGACTCGAACATCAACAACAGATACAGGCATTACATGTTGATAGCAAGCAGCAGATGCATGAATTACTGGCTGAAAGCAAGCAACAAATGGACACAATTATGAATTTAATAGCAGATATGCAAACCCAGTGGCAAAATCTCGCTTCCGCAGCTCATTTCTCTCATTCACCTTCTACCTCCCAACCCCCACCGTACCACATACATTCACCCTATAATCAACCAAACCCTCACCAATACGAATCATTATCCCAGCAACCTCCTCTGCTTCACACCCCTAAACTCCACATGTCCAATTTCGATGGTTCCAACCCATTGGATTGGCTTTTCCAAGAGGCACAATACTTCTAATTTTATAATATATTCGTTGACCAACGTTTAACCATCTCTTCCTTTTATATGCGAGGAGTGGCACTCAGCTTGTATAAATGGATGCACGACAATAGACAATTCACTACGTGGGGGGCGTTCACTAGAGATCTGGAGCTTCGTTTTGGTCCATCCACTTTTGAAAATCACTAGACGACGTTATTCAAACTTCGACAACAAGGTATAGTTGCCGTATCAGGAGGCTTTCGAAAAATTATGTAATTGTGACACCGGATTGCCGGTAGAAGCAATTCCTAATTGTTTCCTCTCCGGATTGCACCCTGATATTCTAAGAGAGGTGGCCATATTCAAACCCCCTACTATCTCTTAAGCCACTAGCCAAATTAATTGAAGCCAAAATAACCGATAGCCACCCCCCAAATTACAACCATTTTCCCGATCCTTTACTCAAACCGACACACGACCCTATTGCCAACCCCCCACGTCTGCCCCATTAGCCTTACCCGCATCTAAACCACCCACCCAGTTACCCGTTCGTCTCCTTCCCCAAGCCGAGATGCAAGCCCAACGTGCCAAAGGGTTTTGCTTCAACTGTGAAGAAAATTATACCCCTGAACACAAATGCAAGACACCCCACTTCCTCACCTTGATAGCTGATGACCCCCAAGAACCTACCTTAACCTTACTGGACAACACTGACAATCCCTACCTACATACCATCGTACATATTAAACCACCCGATCCACCTACCCCAAAGTCATCAGCCTCTCTTGGGCCTTGAGGAGAAGGCCAATTTCGAGAATGGGGGAATTGATACAAGCCCATCACCTAGGCCCACACGACAGAGATGCATGCCACGATGGTCCCAAGATTGTGTTTGAATTATTCTTAAGTTCCGTGGAATTAATTTCATGGTTATGTTTATATTTGAATTAGTCTTTGATATCAGTTGAAATAGTCTCACCAGATTATTAGTTATAGTGGTCCATTATGAATATTAGTGGAGTAATGGTAGTTAACCGTGCTTTTTGATATTCTGATTGTATTTAACCAAATTTCCTTATCAATCGAAGCAGAAGAAATTATTTTCCAGGCAATTCTATTTCTCTAATCTTGTTCCAAGGAGTGTTTCAGAATTCCCACTATCAAAAAGGAATTCAACCCAACTTTATCCTTACATGTACCTTGGAAGTTAATTAGCTATTCTTAATAACTGCAATGTTCAAGTTCATTATTAGTCGTGGTTTATTAGATCTGTAGATTATATCACACTCACAGACTCATAGTCATGCACAGTTGGGTGCAATTGTTTGATTTCAAAAGAGATTATAGAATTTGTTTTATATGGGTGTAAATTCTTGTTTTCGGATCAATATTTTGAGCATTTACATGGCAACTGGGTCATTTTGTTTATGGTGGTCACTCATGGATTCTTTCAAGCAATTCTAACTTCTATTTTTCCTTGAACGAAACCCCTACTTTTTTATTTTGGTCAAGAATACACTAGGTGGTAATCTGTCATTTGAGTAGCTTAGATTTTTTTGTTTTTTATTTTATTTCGGCTGTTTCCATACAGAAACTTTTGTTTCTTGATATTTTTTTGTTTATGAAGTGTTCTTAGAATATTTTTTGAATAAAATCAAGTCAACACACTTAGAAAAGCAGTTGATTTGTAAACCTTTGTAAAGGAACATTGAAAAACTAATGGATGGATTACATCTTATAACAAGCTGGTCAAAGATGTTATTTTGCAGTGGTACACATTTGCGTTTCTATGAGTTGGTGGATATGATACCCCTTCAAGCTCTCTCATTCAACTTCACGCTCTCGTAATAAGATCCTGAATTTTAAATCTGAACGAAATGACCTAAAACTTTAATATGAATTATTTAGCTGATTTATTTTGTTGTGTTGAATTAAAGAACCTGTACTCCTACTTGAGCCACTCCCGCTGATCTTCAACTCCATCTCATCTTTCTCAGTTTCCATTGAATTGGCACTAGATGATTTTAACGTGATAACTAATGTTCATTTGTGGAAAAACTGAACTGTTCGAGCGGCAACGTAATTCAGGAAATAATTATATGATTACTGCTATGAGAATTACTCCATCTCTCTCTCTCTCTCTCTCTCTCTCTCTCTCTCTCTCTCTCTCTCTCTCTCTCTCTCTCTCTCTCTCTCCTGTAAATGTTTGCAACTCCGTGTAAAGAATTTATTAATGTCAATGCATCTTTACTAGGCTTTCTGAGGCTATATGGCTAGCATGGATAATGTTGCATAAAAGGATGAAGTTATTCGTCAAATATTTACCGGGGATTGATTATACATTCTTCAATGGTAAATCTCAAAGTTCCCTGCCATCCAACTATATCTTTTAGGCCAATACAACCACCTGATTTAGCAGTTCTCGAGAGACTTCATGGAGATCTGTTTCCAATAAGGTTGGAATGCACCCTTCTTTCATGCTCCCAAGGTTCAAATGTAGCTTAATTTTTTGCTGAAAATCATCCTATGATTCATTAGGTATGAATCCGAGTTTTTCCGCAACGTTGTCAATGGCCATGATATTGTGTCCTGGGGAGCTGTTGATCGAAATGCACAGAATGATGAACTTATTGGATTTGTCACTGCAAGAATTGTGTTGGCGAAAGAGAGTGAGGTGAGTCTCGATGGACTTAGTAGTCATCTGCTGTTAAATCTGCGACAGAGTCGGGTGTGGGGGGTGGGGGGGAATTAAATTATGAAAAAAATCATATGTTTGTGTGTGTATGATACATAAAACATATGAGTGTATAGAAAAATTTAAGAGAGGGAGTAACTGCGCCTGATCGCTCACGTATGGCTTCACCACCTGTTTAAATACAGGTTCTGAATTAATTGGGTTTTAACTCTTCGAAGGCATCCTTTACGCTCGTGAAAATTACTGCCTATGGGTGTGTGCTTCATCAAGAATTCACTCTCTCATAGTGGAACTTTTAATGTTTATTGTACATTTTTTTACTCTCTTATCAAACTGATTAAACCTTTCAGATAGAGGATTTACTCAGCTTTGACTCGCCAAACTCCGACCAAACACTGGTCTACATCTTAACACTGGGGGTCTTAGAGTCCTACAGAAATCTGGGAATAGGCAAGTTTCTTCTTTTCTTTCCGGATGTATATATTTTTGGAATGTATTAGTTTCATTCAATGTCTTAAAAAAACAGTTCTTTAAGACTTTAACTGAGTATTCTCTGATCCTGGATTTTCAGCCAGTTCATTGATACACGAGATTGTAAAGTTCGCCTCTAATATTTCAACTTGTCGCGCTGTTTATCTTCATGTGATCTCATACAATATTCCAGCCATACATCTGTACAAGAAAATGTCCTTTCAGTGCTTACGGAGGTTATACAATTTTTATTTTATCAATGGGCAAAATTACGATGCATACTTGTTCGTCTACTATGTGAATGGAGGTCGATCTCCTTGCTCACCTCTGTAAGTGAAATCTTTTCTCAAAAGAGAAATCATTTCCATTTACTTGATCTTTTGCTACTTTTTTTTTTTGGTTGACAACTGTTAAGTAATGGAAGAAGTAAAAGCAATAGTCGAGTATCACCCGAAGTATTTGATTATTCTATTTCCAACATCATCATTATGGCTGTAAGGTGAGAGGTAGCTCAGAAGCCTGACGAGCCAGCATGATATGAGCTCAGTTGTGCTTAAGATTTTTTGAGCTCGAGCTCGTTTGTTCAAGTTTGACTTCAATTTTAGTCTTTTATAAGCATGTGAGTATAAATTAATTCTACTAATATATTTTTATAATATAAAATAAAAATAATTCCTTTAGTGTTTTTGTATGTTAATAATATTATGTATAATTATTATTATTGATCTAGTGAAAAGCTCAAGAACGTGTTCACAGGCTCAATCTCACAAGGAAAACTCATTCGTCAAACAAACATGTTCTCGGAAATATGTTCATGGAAAAGTTTGTGAACCCAAATTGAGCTCACAAACCCGAACTTCTTTATTTTGTGCTCGATGAGCTTGAGTATGAATGCATTCCATTTACACCCTAAGCACCACTGCTCGTATGTCTCACTGTCTTTATGGTGGCTTAGTTAGAGGATGTATACTGAATCAAAATATATGGTTAACATGTCTAGTTAAAGGTATCAAGGAGAGCTTTAATGATGGTTGAATTTGCAGGATTGAACCAAAGAAGTTCTTACTGATGAGTTTACTTCCTTATCTGCAGAGAACTTGTCTCGCTATTTGTTTCATATATTAAGGGAGGCTTTAAATCTATTGCTGCAAAGGTGTGGAAAAATGAAGAGAGGAAGAAATTCAAGTGGCCCAAATTTAAAGAGTCTGGTTGCCTTCTTCCCACGGTACAAAACAAAAGAATTATTACGTCTGATGGTGCTCGGTCCGTGCCAGTATGCGTAATCTCTTAATACTGTTTCGCTCGGTTTAGTATACGAAACGTTCTAGAGAAATCTTGCTATCACTAATGACCCCGACAAGCTCATGCCTTAAAATACTTGTCAAATCATAAACTCTTTGAGCAATTAGTCTGTACTACTATTATTGAACATTGGTGAACAAAACTGGTATTAGTGTTGTTTATATGGTGATTCTTGCTGCAACATCTTTCTTATTTAATTTGTTGAAAGTAGTAAAGTACTTGCATGTTATTGAAGGATGGTAAGGGAATTTTAGGCAGAAATCAGGGTTTAATAATATTATTATTCCTATAATAATTTACTTATCTTTATTCATCCATATTTTGAAAAAATCTATATCGTTGTATGAATCAGACTATTAGATGTGTGGTGTTGATGTTGAATTTGGTTTGGCTTCTGAGGGAGTCAAAGCTTGTGTGTATAATATACTCGATCAAAGTGCCCACACCCTCCTATGAGTGTAGGCATTATTCCTACATGTTCATTTGATCTGAATTATCGTGGTTTATGTTACTGATTAAACCAAATCAAATTAGAAGTTGGGTTTCAGTAAATTTAACATTTTTTAGTTCACCTAAATACCTAGAAAAAGATGGCTCCACGTTCTAGCCAGAATGGATAAGAGCTCATTCCAACTTTAGGTAGACTCGAGTTCGAGTAATTGTAAATCTAACTGGATGGAGATCATTAACATACGCAAAAACCTGTCGACTCAATTTGAATCCTGGCATCTGATAGGGAACCCCGTGTGGACGCTAATACCACCAAGGTTGATATACATCATCTGTTTTTTTTTGTTTTTTTGTTTTTTGAGCCGGGGGAGAGGGTTGGGTCTTGAATCTCAGATTGTCTCCCTTTTTTTATATATATATTTTTTGAGCCGGGGAGGGGGTTGGGTTGAATCTCAGATCATCTCCCAGTTATGGAAGTGTCAATATAGCTGGGCTATTAGGTCTTTGGCATGCAATGATGAGTTACAAGAGAACACAAATAGTGATTAATTCCTCAAACTATGTGATCTATTGGTGCCGTGAGTGAATTTTTCATAGCACAAACAGCCCTGAAACTGTATCTACAAATAATCACAGAGCATTCGGGACTTAGCTTTTGCCAACTACGACTTAGCTTTGCCAACTACGAACTATACAGGGTGCTAGATTTCAGGCAACCCATTGAAAGATCATAAAACATGATCCCAGTACATGTAACTATTACCTACTGACAGCTTTACAAGCCCGACTTACGTGATCTTGACATGCAGCACTACTTGTCTCCGAAATCACGAAAGAGTACAATGAGGTAGTGACGTGATCTTTTCGAGACATGAGCTGCTCAGTTTTTATAGCAGGTTTCGTGTTCTTTTCCTCCTTGGGGAAGGGGAATGAAAGAGAGAGGGAAAGAGATGCCGCGACCTCATCATCATCTGCTTTGATTGATCTCTCATCATGAATGCATTCCTTGGCTACTTTTCTTTTTACATTCCCAATTTTTGATGGTTGGATGTCTGAAGTTGAGGGTTTTATTTTGGCCCCTAGAGCAAGCTCAAGGTTCGGTGCCCTATCACAATGCTGGTTTCGTTCTAATGAATGTAATTTCCGAGGCATGGATCTGTCAACCAGTCGTATGCTCCTTATGGGATGTAATTCCATGGGAAAAAAACCTCTTTCAGCATTTTCAGAATGCTTGGGGATGACAGTCTCATCACACGCTTCATGACATTGATTCTCCAAAGCCATGCGGTTCATCTGTGGTGCAAAACCATCAATGCAAGAACAAATCATCACATGCATAGAAAGATCAGTGAGCTTTGATATGTCTACACTTACTTTTTCAAGGGCTCTATGTGGTAGGCCATGTGTATCACCATTTTCAGGCAAAACTGGGCTAGCGCAAGCATAAAGAGCTTGAGTTTCCGTGCATGTAGACTTAAGATGCAGATATTCGTTGTGGTTCAAAAGAAATCTATTGACCTCCGTGTTTAGGCCTCTGGAGTCTCGGTTTTCCTCCACGGGAACTTCAACAAATGTGGAGAGATCTTCACCAACCATTCTCAACTTCACTTGATCTTGACTGCAGGTCATTCTGTCCAAGATAGTAGTAGTCTCACCTATGCCTTCCTCAGGAGGCATGTCTAGGCTACAATCTGAAAGCTTGTAAGAAGGATGCGATGACTGTTGTCTATGCAATAGAGTATCCAATTGCGGTAACATAGGCTCACTTTTGGGAACAACAGTACTCAGTGTAGACTGGAAAGATCTACTGATGGAATTGGTTCCTCCTTCCTTTGGACAACAATATGGAAATACACATCAGAATGCCATAGTGATGTCCCACAAAACAAACATGACATTAGAAAAATCAATACTCCAGACATAGATATCAGCAAAGCAACCGATGCGAAAGGGAAAAAGGTAACTGTAGTAACATGCATGCAATTAACAAGTAACACTTAGCCAACGCAGAAAGGCCAAAAAGAAAAGCATTTTTACTTGATAAACGAACAAATATGGGAAGATCAGACCCATTCCTCATTCTTACTTTAATAAATTACAAAATCACAAAAAATTAACAAACTGATATAAAAGATTTTACTCATACGTGCACATAATGGAAATACCAGAAAAATATCCATTTGTTTTTTGACATGGTTTCGCTCCTGCACCTCTTACTGCAGTTGAGCAGCTGGAATTTTGTCTACTATCCAACCAATCCGAAGAAGATACTTTGGGACTGCAATCTCCATTTACATCTTTAGTCGACATTACATGGACTTTTCGCTCAGGGGATATATCATCACTTGCAGCCAAATTCTCAGCAATTGGTATGAGCTCGCACCTATTCCCAGGTACGGCCATTATAGATGGGGGAATATTTTGAGGAGAAAACTGCTTTGAAGTGTCGGTCATATTTTGCAAGCAACTCCCAATAAGATATTCCACCCTGCATGTAAACATCAAAAAAATTGCATCATACCTTCTCTTACATGTAAATTATAACTTCTTAAACCTTTTCTTGCTTACACATCACTGAAACACGAATATCATTTGTTGGTTAAAGTTCAACCAAGATGACTGCACCCAATTTTGGCAAGCACAATCATTTTCAGGAAATCATAGAAAGGTGTTAAAAATGGGGCTCTCTGAACAGCTTGCATCGGCGTGGTTGGTGTTAAAAATACATGTGCCCAACACAAAATAGCGAACACTTCATTCCTTATTGTATTACAGGTGTTCCATAAAAAGCAAATCCTCATAATGAAATGAAAATTTTCCCCTTTAATGATCATTACTAATGACACAATCTTCAAGAAGTCAATTTACCAATCAGGAAAAAGTGAACGTGATCAAGTTTCTCAAACAAAGGGGGAATGTTTGATTGTTTGGCTTACGCTGGGAATGCTCAGGAAGCTGATTGGAAGGAAATATCAGGAGTTCAACACCATTAAGACTCCCTTTGAGAGTAAGGTCATTGTTCATCATATTCTCCAGCCAAACTTTGTAGCTTTTGTCATAGCTGTAGTGAAAGATTGCTACCTTCAGAAAGAAGAAAGCGGATAGGGAAAAAATAGAAGGAATTGAGAAAAACTCGCTAAGTTACCTCTCAAGATCTTTAGCAAAAAGAAAAGGGCAAGACTATCTTCCCCAACACCATGTTCCTGAAACTGTGTTGGCCAGGTGCTTAAGCGAGGCACTTCATTTAGGACAATTCTGCTTTTAAACTTGTTTACAGCCTGAATAACTTTAGATGATGCACATGCAGACACATGGGCTTGAATTCCATCCCATATAGTAAAGACTTTACCACTTCGATAAATCTCAAAGCTACCTCTGCAATTAAAGAAAAAAAGTGAGAAACAATAGTTTCAGCGCCAAAGAACTCAACTCCACCAAAACTAGTGCCAAAGTAAAATCAATAAGTTTACAGAAAAATATGCATACTGCCATATGTATTCATGCTCAGGGATCACAAAGGATTTCAAAGAGAAATGCCAAGATGCCGCAACATTACTGCGTAGATCCCTGGAGGAAGACATTACATCCAATGGCACAATTGAGACTTCATCTCCTCCAGAAGAAAGAGCCTCCGAAGCCACGGATGAGAAGTGGTCCACAGTGTTAAGAGTTCCATGGTTAAGAGAGTCCGCAGTCAAACTTCTGGATATTGTATGCCTCCAAGCTGCCACTGCAGCAGAAGTCTCAATTCTCCTTCTAACTGACCTTGATAAATGACCGTTAGGAGAAAAATCACAGCCCTTGCTTGACAATGAGTCATCATATCTAGGCTTTTTGTAACCTCCTGGCTTTCTCGGCACAGCAGCCTCAATAGCAGCTTTCAGGTTATTGCTTTCGTCTCTGAAAGACTTTACACATGATGGCCGAGAATGGGTTCCAGAATCTTCTCTTGATGGTTCACCAGAATTCGTTAGTTCCCCAGTCCTAGCAGATCCATCAGGTTGGCATTCAATAGCATTAGAATGTGGTGTTCCAGAAACACCTGAGCATGATGAAGAATCCTCCTTGGGACTAGTTTGCTTAGATTTTTCATCAATGTTGTTAACGTCATTGGCAGATGATACCCTAGGAGTATTGAGGCCATATATCGATGGTTTTTTAAATCCACCTGCCCACACAGATTATTTGGAGTAGCAGAAAAAAACTAACAATCAAACAAACTATATCAGGTACGGGTCCACGACTTTGAATCAAACTGTACCTAAAGAACTGGACAAATCTCCACTCCTTCGAGCCGCAAGAGTGGATGATCTGGATAATGCCACCGATCCACCACCAGGTTGTACTGGCTTGGTTTCATGGTGATTAGTAGACACGGAAAGAAAACACAGTTCGGCCATGGATACTAACTTTTTAAAACTTCTTGAGGCAGAATTAATTGAAGTAGCCATCATTGAATTAATTGGCCCGTATTCTGACTTTAAAGAGCTCTGTCTTTCAAACGAGCTTCGCTGTTTTGCATTCTTAATGTCCTGGACGTGTGATAGTCTAGGTGATAGCATCTTTGTTTTTGATTCAGTATAGATGGAATTAGTAGTTTTGAATGACATTGATCTGCCTAAAGATCTGATAGTGCCATTCTTAAGACGAGGAGAGGCAAGTTCACTGGCTGATTTCTTCCGCTGAAGAACTTGATCAACAAGCTTGACCTTTGGTTTTGAATTTAGAAATGTAAATGAATTAGATTTTGAGAAAGTTCCTGCAGAATTGGAAAAAAAAGTTGTTCTTATTAGTCAGTGGTACAGAAACGATAGTCCACTTGTCAAACCAAAACCCACTGCCTCACACAAACTAACATTTAAATTCAGAGAAAAACACCATGAATACCACTGATCAATGATAAACTACAAATATAAACGAGAGAACCTCGGAAATTCGGTAATCGTAGATCTGAATTCGAGTGTGCTGATTCTGGGAGACTATTAACTGTGGCAGCATCAGAGGTTGGACCCACATGTGAAGACTGCACTCTTCCCTTATCTAGGTTCTTTAAGGAACTCTCACGAGAAAGAGCAGCTGCTTTGTCAGACCTAGAGAGCTTTGGTGTCCCAACTATTGAGTCAACAGCCGGCTTCTTCACTACAGAAGAAACTTCGGTATTGGTATCACCTCTGAGCCTTTTGGTGGGAATATTCACACAACCCCTTGTTCTATTTCCCTCAACATCAGAGCTACTTATGCGTTCACTACTTGCTTGACAGGAATCATTTTTCTCATTTTCATCCACCCTTCCTGACTTATCTCGTGTGTGATACCTCAACTTCTCACTGGATTTGCATTCTTCACACAACCAGTTACCTTCAGGGACTTTAACCACCATTTCTCGCATGCAATAACTGAGATGGATGAGTACGCTACTGATATTCGAAAGTAGCAGCACACAACAATATAGCACGGGCAAAGACAAAAAAGTTTTTTAAGGCTTACGTGTGTTCTGCACCATCACTACACCTATAACAGATAGCAAGCAAATCCTCTCGACCTGCATCTCCACAGATATCACAAACTTTAACCTATTACCAGGAAAAAAGAGTGACTTCAATCAACGTCTGATCTGATCAAGGATTAAGCTACAAATGAGAAATTCATAGACCATGAAGAAGCTTGCTCATAAACAACTTCAAATCTTCCAAGTTTAGGGATTAATAACTCCACGTGCAATTATTTATTACCATCAACATAGATCTAGGCACCATTCTAATATGATGTGTGATCGGATGCTACATCAATTGTAGGCAGCATTAGTCGCAAAGAAAGTCACACTTTCAGAACATAACTATTTCTTCATCAAGATTTGACCAGGTGACTAAAATTTTTTCCATAAAATAACAAAACACCACGTAAATTCTGGTCTTCGTGATGGATTTGTCAAAAAAAAGGTAAATTAATTTTTTTTTACAAAAAAAGAATAATTAATTTGGATTCACAGTACAGAACTCCTCCTTACCCTCAGTGTAAATAAAAAATATATATAACTGATTAAAACAAAACATTATACAAGACGTGAGATTTGCATTTGCGGATTTTTCACTTCAGCATATACTCTATATTTGAATCCAACCAGAACTCGTTACATTTATCTGCATATATGAATGAAAAGGGGTGTCCACCTTTAAAAAATAAAATTTATATCCAACTTGTTTTCGCACTTCAAAAATTGATATGAGAAATCTTTAAACATTCAAGAGTGATTAAAAATGAGAATCACTACATGAAAAACTGTTGTTAAGGCTTGTCAAATTCTATCAAATAGGTAAACATAAATTTCCTATTAAGTAAGCAAGAAACACATTCTTACATCCTGCTCCGCCATATCGGAGTCATCAGCCTTGTCCATGGGATGGATTTCTGTTTTTATATCATCATTCTTTTCGGTGGACACAGGATCAATAGCAGGTAGATCCCGACAACCATCAGTTACCACTGCTCCAATCGGTGACGAATTCAAGTGCTCCTTTGAGTCATCTGATGGTTCAACCGGGGGAACATAACTCTTATCTACATCTATGCCCCTTGAGTTTGAGCCACATATTAGAGATTTCAAACTGGATGTATTTCGTACCATCATCAAGTCAGTGGCAACATCAGTGCTTTCTGAAGCTGGAAAATCAGACAAACCCAGATGTTGTGAAGATAATCCAATAGGCAAGTTACTAGAAGGCAACTTATCAGGAAATTCTCCTCTTATTTTGCTCCGCCTACTATAATTTATCCTACTGTGGCTGGCACCAGATTTTTTATTTTCGTGCTGTGATGGAATCTGATAGTCGATGGTCGGTCCATTCCCTCGAACAATGGGACAGCTGGTGGACACTGAAGAGCAGGGTGGATTTGTTCTATGCACTTTTTCAGTAGCGAAGGTTAGCATTTTGGTTTCATCATTAGTTCCAGTGTTACATGACAAACAATCATCATAGCCTTCTGGAACTTTCTGTGGCTCAAACTTTGAGAGCACCACAACATCACCGGATGCAGATGCAACAGAAGTCTTCGATAATGCTTTATGTACAACATTTTCAGAGGAATCAGCACTTGAGCTCATGGTTTCTACAATGCTCATTTCACTGAGCTTCTCAATTTCGTCGTTTGTCCCAGTCAACTACAATACGTTCTGTACAGGTTTCTCCAGCGGATGCATCAGTTGGTTTCATAAAAATTTGATTATCATGAGAGAAAGATGAGAATGGGGCAGAGCACACATTGCACGTCCTGGACTTACTTCTATAGTTTTCGAATTTTATCAGAACGACGACCATAACCCTTCTCAATTTGAGGTATCACCTATTTAATTAAAAAAACATTTTAAAATATAACATATTGCCAACTGACGAGCACAATAAACCTGCCATTAGTTGAAGAAGCGGTGTATCATTTATTTTTTGCAGTGCAGCTTGAAATATGAAGTACAATGTGGAATCAAAAGTAGAGGAGGTATGGGCAAGATAAAAGTACGATGAGGCGTGGCAATGTAGACAGTTAAGATCGCACCTGCTTGAACTTTTTGTGAACAATATCTGATCAAGAAATGAGTTGTGACACCTCATTGGTGGTCATTATATTGTATTTAATAAAAAAATCTCACTATGAAAGAGATTATCATATTTTCACAGAGACTGTTCATACATGAATAATATTCTGTTTTTGCCATAATGTTAGTGGATTGAACCTCTTGTAATTTTACCGTGTGTGGTTAATCTCCAAATCCATCCTATTGCGGGTACAATTGTGAAGGGCGTCAGCATTGGTTGTTGCTAAAAGGAACATGATGCATGCCTTTCTGCTCTCTTCTCTTCACTTTTTAATATGATACAACATAAGATTTTCTTCAAAAAAATTCTTCTAGTTTTAAGTAAAGCACTTCCGTTCATATTTCCATGCCCAACCGGAGGGAAATGTTTAAAATCAAATATTGTTTTGAAATTATATTAGATACTTAGAAATTACAACAAATCTTTGGTATTATTTGACATAATTTCGTCAGGAATAATTTCCTGCCACGTATATTTTCAGGATAGTTTTTCACCAAAATTAAGAGGTGACAATTATATTTTTAACCAAGAGATTTTAGTAAGAGTTTTGGACAAAACCGACGCAAGATTTTATCCAAAACTATTCCTTTTGTCCCAAATCAAACACTTGAACTCATATGTCCGGTTTCAAACTATAACGGGAGCATTAGAAATAGAAATTGGTATCGAGGCATCAATTTCAATATTATCAAGATAACAATAAAGCATTGATACTACTTTATGGTGATTTAGTTTGCAATGATAATCCACTACATCTATTCCAAACAAATTTTTCACCTACGGAAACAGGTCTTGATTATAAGCAAACTATGATAGATTAACTAATTTCTTTTCATTTCAGCAAATCCATAATTCACACACATACCAACAGATAGCAGATAAGCGGAAAGAATATTAGTAATCCCCAAAATTTGACCGCGTTTACAATTCTGAGCACCGTAAAGAGAAAAGCAAACAAACAAGGGCAATAACAAAAGGGTCTAAAATTTACAGCCTAACCACTACTCATTCAAATAGAGACCACGAAAACTTTAAAACGCAAAGCTTTAAAACCCAATCGATTAAGAGAACCCTAATTGACATGCCTGGGGCTCACAAAGACTGGAAGTGGCATCGCATACGTCTCGGAGAGTTCGCTCCTTGCGCTTGCGCATGGGCAATCAGCCGCCGGTCTATCAACCATCACAGAACAGTGCCTGTGAATCAAATCACCATGCAGTTAATCCCGACCACGAATGGATTAATTATTAGTAAAATAAAAAAAAGGAATCGAATTTCAATTGTGAAGCATTGAACGGATATAAATATTCCTTCGAAATATAGCCATTTATGAACCGAAGATTTGGAAATTCAAGCCGGATGTTCCCACAGAAAGAAGATTCGCGAAAATTAATTGATCGATTATGAAGAGGAGGGGATTTGCCCTCTATTTATTTCCAGTTCTCTCACAACAGATGCATACGATAACCAAAATACAGTCTCCTTCTGAACTTAAACTCGAACCTCTACAGTCCCTTTACCGTACATATGATTTTATTTTGTGGAACAATTATGATTAATCAAATTTAATATCATATGATATGAATTTAATCAATAATAGTCATAAACATTTGAAACTAATCAAATTGATCTCATGGGATATATATTTAATTAAAAATGGTCCTAAAATCCTTTCATGGTTCACTTTTGATAAAACACAAATTTATGTGGGATTAATTTTGATTAATCCTAAAGGTTTGTGATTACGATTGATTAAACTCATATCCTATAAGATCAATTTTATTAGTCCTAAACATGTGAGACTACTATTGATTAAGCTCATATCCTACGAGACTAATTTTAAACTTTACCATTTCATTTTATTTTAATTTTTTTACCATGAAAACAATTATATTAGAAAGACGTCAAATTACAACGAAAGGGGAGTCGAAACCACCAGCAACAATGCAAACAACCAAACAATCACCAAAACACTAGCCAACAATGGATGAAACTAAGGTACAAAGATTCACAGCGGATGAAAACACGCTAGGCTAGAAAATTGCAGAGTCCATTGGAGCAAATCCAGGTCCCCTCAAACCATACAGCCGAAGAGATCTGTGGGACCTGACTCGGGACATATTACTTTATCCCTTATCTGGTACCACATTCTCTAAGAATATTACGTTCTGATGATTTTAAATCATATCGGAAAAGCGGAAGCTTTTAAAGTCAAATATTTATTTACAGTAGCGGAAGAGCTTATACAGTCTATTTAGTAACAAAAATACATCCCAATACAAACTTCTTAACAGTCCAATACTTAATTAAATAGAAAATATTGTAACAGTTCAGATAAGCCAACATTTATATTCTTCCTAATTCCCATCCGATTCTGGCTCCGGTACTCCTGTATCTGGATCTCACAATAAATAACAAGGAAAATAGAGGTTAAGTCTTTGTCTCTTTGATGACTTAGTGAGGGAATAACAATGGTTTTCATATATGTAATTATCAAACAGTGTAATGTCTCAATATGATATGTCATGTAACAAAGATCTTGCAATCAAATAATTGTCAATAATGAAAAGTGACGATTTAGGATTTCAGACTGAATATCGTGGGCTAAAGAGATGGCTCCCACCAGACAGTTTGGTGTATCACTTTTCTCCACATATTCGGTTAGGACCTGTACAATCATTCATTTAAGAGCCAAGGTGAACCATTCTCCGGACCGTAAAACGGTGCGCGTTGTTCAGATGAACCATGTACCTGGGCGGTCATCCGTTGTTCATTGGACTCACTTTCCGGGCCGAAGCCACGTTGTTGATTAAATATCCATGGCTCTCATTCATTCATTCAGTCAAAGGAATCGTTCAATCAAAGGAATCAAATAGTGATCGATAACATTAATGATAATTAAACATGCATATCAAGATGAACAATGGAACGATGTGATGTACAATATGATGACATATATGAACACTGAGATAATGAATAACAGTTTAATGTAATTTCAGGTCAAATGCCAAAATGGCTATATAACAAGAATTCGGTAGTACACCTCACCTCACAACTTGAAATTTTACTGGATTGACACGATCTTGAACCCAGTTACAATATAAGTAATTTATATTGATTAGTGACCCAAATGCATGGTTGAATATTATTAAACATCATTTTTGTACAAAACTTATCCGAGTAATTTTGAATAAGACTTTAAAAATTCATGATAATTCAACCATAATTCGAAAAATCATGAAACTTTCCAGAAATGCCTAAAATTATCCACCAACGTTCGGCCATTGGAAAACTGAACATTGGGGAGGCGCAAACACACTACCTCAAAACAGATTTCTGGGTAGGATTTCAGCTCATGTTCTTCACGGATTTTCGAAATTTCTGGATGATTTGGCTTCGATTTTGTTACACCTCTCAAACTAAATGATTTCTGGGCATATAAGGATGGTTGTGTGAAGATTTTAGAAATTTTGGACAAGGTTGGATAATTTCCTATTTTTGCTCTATTTTTGCCTATTTTATACTCTATTCCTACATTATTTACTACCCCATTTGCACGAAATTAGAGCTTGAAGCTAATAGTTTGGGGTGTATTTATAGGAGTTGTGTGCATGAGTTAGGGTGTTGAAGTATGGACAAGTGTTGGGGTAAGTTTTGCCAAATATTAAGTTTTAAAATTAATTCAAAATGATAATAAATTTTATTATTAATTTTTTTTTCCTATGGTTTATATATATACATATATATTTAAAAATATAGGGGTGCTACAAGATCGGACAAGAGAACTGCATTCGATAACTGAATGTATAAATAAGGAGGTACGGGAGACGAAAATTGATAGAAGACACCAAGCACTCATGTTCCCGTATCCAACTCCCACACCGGAAACCAGCATCCGAAAAACAGCAGTAGATGGTGCAGGAAACCTAATGTCCAGGTAGACAAGGCCAATCAAAATATCGACAGTGAAGTAGAAACCAAATAAACCACCACCAAAAAGTCAAAAGAAAATATGCACTTGGATAAATCCACCTGCACTTGGATAAATCCACCAAGTATGATAGGCAACAACATGAAATATATGATATGATAAGCAGGTGGATAAAACCAAATAACCACGCAAAAAGACAAAGCAACAAGGAGATCGCAAAACACAAAGTAAAATGTAACAGGCAAATTGACATATATTGACATATATAAATATATGTATTGATGTTTATAAACACAAAGTGCGTAGAAGACAAATTTGAATCAATGCATAGATGTATATACACATGTCAATTCATACATATTTGATAGAGATGTATCATATTTCATATATGATTACACTTCTTTAGTTATTTGTTTACAGGAATTAAATTAGTTTTGTATTTGCAAATACTTTTTAATATGTGAACAGAAATTGCAACATAAGTTAAGAACTATATTTTCTAAATTCTTACTTTTTCCCTTTTAAAATATTTTAAAAAAAATAAATAAAATAAGGCTCAATCAAAATATTAATGTTAAATGCAATTTTTTTATTTTTTTGGGTAACATTAGCTGTGATGGCAATTCGCATAACTTTAATATTGAAATAATGATGATACGTCTAAAAATTGGTTTTTTTTTTAAATATCATCTGATATCAATTGTTATTTGATAATTAAGACGAATAATAATAATAATTACAACCATTTCTGCCAAAATAGATGGGTGGAGCAGGACGAGGAAATATTTGTATGAATCCGATTAGGGCTAAATTCATGGACAAAATGATTGGTCTAAAATGATTCATATGTTATTATTTATTTATTATTTAAAAATATATATTTTAATATTAAATTGGTGTATAAATTATGTCCAACCGTATCCATACTATCTATATTATTATTATATTATAATGTGTGCGCACCTTAAAGTAACCACTTTGGTATGGTCATTGTGAAATTTCAAAAATACCAGTTATTTGATTTAGTAATAATAATGAGACCATGAGATAAGGAATAATGTCGGAAGATCACCTATTAACTTCCCAACTTAGTTACCAATTTTTCACTAGTTTTTTCCTTCGAAAATATGTGCGGCATCTTTTTCTCTTCCCCATAAAATATCATATTTAAATCAGATATTTCAAATATAAAAAAAATTTAGTATACATATATAATATATAAAACTTAAACTTTTATTACACATATAACACGTGTAAGTCGGTTGTTAGTATATATAAAAATTTGCGGGCTAAATTGGGTAAACTTATCCAACTAGCAGATTACCCAATTGTAATTTATCCTATTTTGCTATATATCGATAAACCAGGGCCCAATCTGCAATATCGAGAAAAAGAACCCCTGATGTAATGTACGCCGAACGGCCAAAATTTGCTCTTTGATTTAACTTTCAAATTCAAACCCTATCGGAAAGAATGGCGTCTGACATGAAGGGTTTCTTCAGGCAACAAAAGAAGAAGTCGGGTATCACAAAGCCACCATCATCGAAGAAAACTCCAAGGTCCAAAGTTTCTGCTTCCTGCGGATCTGACGTCGTACAACCCCCTGCTCTTGTTTCTCATGGTTCTTTTGATCTCCAGGGTTTGACCTCTTCTGCTCTTTTTCCTTTGGATTAAATGAAAATTATAGTATGATGTAGCTAAATAATGCATTGTTATGAGCTCTATCTTGACTTTGATTGGAATGCCTCCCTAAGAAACACTTTTTTTTCAAAAAACAACTAAGTTTCACGGATTTGTATTTTGAAATTATTCCCTCTTTGTACGTAATTTTGCTCTGTGTTCCTTTTTGTTTTTGGCTGGTCTAGCTAGTTTTTGCTTGATGAAGTTATTGACAACTTTAACATGAGCATGATATTACGCAGATGAATATGATGACAAGGAGGAGGTTCTCAGGCAATTCGACATGAACATGGCGTACGGCCCATGCTTAGGCATGAGCAGACTAGACCGTTGGCAACGTGCTAATGCCTTAGGCTTGCACCCTCCAGAAGAGATTGGGCATCTTTTGAGGGCTGGCAAAGCTAACTCCGAATGCTTGTGGGACGGACGTGTTTAGACCTCGTTCTCCTTCGACTGATGCTTGTTACTACCTTGTACCTCATCTTGTTTTATTTTCTTGATCTCCTTCTCACTCGTTGGAGAGTTCATGTTGGTATGTATCTGTTGATAATGTGTGCTTTTTATTTCTAGGTTACATCTTATGTAAACTTGACTAGAATCTGCTAGTTCGCTTTGTTTGAAGTTGTCATTTGTAATGCACCAGTTAACTCCCATGGCTTTGTTTCTAAGATGCATGTTTCCATTTGAGAGGAAGTGTGTATCGATTTTGGTTGAGTAGGTGCTGCCCCACGGGTAGTGTCTAGTATGGTAGCTACTCTTGGGTGAGAATATTTCATGTTGGATGTGAATATTATCATCCCGTGGTTGATCTGCTCCCAGTATATTCTTGATTTCGATTTTAACCGGTTTTGATTCTATATTTGACAATATGATTCTTTGATTTGTACAATAAGATTTAACTTTATGGATAATTAATTGGAGTAAGAATATGAAAGCTAACAATAAATAATGTGGTGTGATAAAATATATATTGTTTAATGCAATTTTAATTGATAGGATAAAATTATAGATTTTCGTGTGATGAATAAAATGCCCTTAATAATATTTGCCACCTAATTATCCCCCACTGCTCGTACCACAATTTATGAGCAACAACACAAGAGAATGAGTAACGGGCAAAAACTTAGGGATGGCAATGGGATGGGTCCAAACCCGGACTCGCATTGAACCCGTCCCGGCGGGGGGTCTGGACCCGCTTCAACCGGGTTTGGAAGCGGGGCGGGGCGGGTCCTGGGATTGGCCGAACCCGCCCCGTACCCGCCCCGCAATACATTTTTTAACTTTTTTTTAAAAAAAATATGATATTGATTATACATTTTACTTATTTAATTGAACAATAAAGTGCCATTATTTAATTTTATATCAAAATTCATGTGTTCATGTTAAAGAAGTTGGACATTTTGAAGGAAATAAGAGCAAATTAATAAATATTTAGTAGTTTAAAGATAGTTTTACAATGCTTATTATAAATATTTACTAGAGAAAACATGAAATTTAATCACAAAACTCAACTTTTGTGTTTCAAAATTGATTTCTAGCTATTTTTTTTTAAAAGTAAATAAAAAAAAAAAAAAAAACTGGAACCGGGGCGGGACGGGGCGGGTGAACCCGCCGGGTTCGCGGGTCTAAGCGGGGCGGGGTTTTATGTGTAGCGGGGCGGGTCCTGGGATTGGCCAAACCCATCTCATACCCGACCCGTTGCCATTTCTACAAAAAACTCATCCCATCGTTCCCTTTGGTTAGAGTTGCTATGTGAAAGATCAGGACGAATCTAGCCATGTGATTGAAGGGGCAAAATTGTAGAATTTTTATTGAGGGACAAGGTGCCTTCACCCCTGGTTCTGACCACAATGAAGGTCTCCTACAACCCATTTAGGCAGCTATGGAATGCCATCATAAATAAGATTGTGGAGGGAAGAAACGATTCTTGGGGGGAGACGATTGTTCCACATGAACATAATCGTACATGAGATTTCGAACAAACACCAGAAAATGGATGAGATTTTTTGCGCTTCTTTCACGCAGAGAGGATCCAGTCCTTGATGTATTATCCCGACTCTAGTATCAAATTTCACGGATGAAACGGGACAAATTTCTTATCACCTAGTTATCCGCGTACCAAACATGCCAAAGAATACTCAACATTGCGAGTAGGTACTCCACTTAGGGCGGGGACCCGATGGGGCAATCTCCCGTCTCAGCTATAGATAAAAGGGAGTTTCAAATTTCATGTGATGTTTCTAACTATATGGTTTTGCCCCTCCATGCTATAGAATTTTTTATAATTATTAAATTAAATGGATGGTGCTCAGCTCAGCTGGTCAAAAAGAATGTACAGATTCGACAAATCTATTCAACTGGTAAAAGCAATACGATTTACACCTTATACATACTGGTACTGCGATAAATATTTGGTCACCTCAGCAGCGACGTCATACGCACCCTCAACACATTTGCCCAAGGCCACGCCAGACACATAGTTACCCGCAAGAAACAAACCTCCAAAACCACCGTTACCCAAAGAAGTTTTTACGGCATTCAACACATCCAAGTGACATCATAAACTGTGGAATAGCTTGCGGCCACACACGTACTCCGATCACTAGTGGATCTTGTGCATTTGAATTTATAAGCATCTTCCTGAGATCGCGATCCACTGACTCCACAAGTTGGCCCTCCATCTGATGAGTATAGGAAATGAGGAATGCAACAATGCACATAAGAGAGAGCAATATGGAAACTAGAGCATGCGTAAAGTGAACTACGATACGGTTTAAACGCGCGCACACCAAAGAAAAAAAATTAAGAAAAGAACAGTAATACTTCAGTCATAAGGAGAAATGGCAGTATTAAGTCAATCAACTTTCTTTGTGCAACGCCATACGAGTTTGATATTCTGGGACAGTGATATGATGTTAATTCACCACTTCATTTTACAGGCTTAAGCTAGAATGTTATTCCTAAGTAAATCACAATGGACTTTATCAAACACTTCTCATAATTTTTATAATATGAAGTCTGATTCCAAAATATCATGTTTGATTTCTTACAATACTCAAGTCTAAAAAAGGCTACACTAACAATACAGGGAAAGGATCACTAGACTTTTACTCATCTACAGAATCAATTGGGCTGAGGCTTAGTAAGACATAGGAGTTAGGACAGGTGCCGTAGCCCATAACGGTTGTAATGCATGCAAAAATATCTGGCCTCTAGCTACTAGGGAAACTTTGTTGCTGTCCTTAAGGGCGCTGTCCTCAGGAGCAACATCCACCATCCAAATGGAATCTTTTTTTTCCTTTTAAAAAAAAGTTTTCAAATGAATGATGATGATGCCCTTCCCTTAAGGGCACCACCTTTAAAGGCATCATCAAACAAACTAGCTACTAAATAAGCTCTTAGAATGTCCTCCCTATACTACTATATTATCTATATATATAGCAACATAATTTTTCCTTGAATAGAGATACTTATGTATTAGCTACTTGGCCCTTTTTTGACAATACCAGCATGTTTCAGATAGAGACTACTGAAATACATAAGTATCTGCTTCTTCAAACTTGAGTAAAAGAAAGACACCAGCACATGCTATATAGTTCATAGATCAATTTGTACCTTTGACGTAATGCCGGGATCGGTTGCTCCTCCAATATAGTTCAAAAGAAGAATCCTTCCAGGTGGCGCACGGTTAGGAAAAAGTGACGAGTTATATATGGTTCCTGAAAGATGGAATTAAACCACCCAGGAGGTTATAGAAGAGGCATGTAGATCTTTAATGCTCGCCAAATAGAAACTTCAGCATAATTATACCCATCTCTATTTATTGTGTTAAGAGAAAATCGGTATCCACAAAGGTGGCAATGAACTCCATGATTATGAGTAAGATTTTACCTAAAGTTTGTTGGTTTAATAAAAATTGTATTATTGGGTTAATAATTAAGAGCCCAATAATTATGTTTTATTTTGTTAATGAGAACAAAATTATGGTAAGTTAATTATGAATAATCAATTAGGCTAAAGAAATCCCACATTGAGTAATTGAGATATTTATGGTTTGTTAATGAGATACAAATCAATAGAGTGTAGTTAAGTAGTAAAGATGGGTGCCCCTCGCGCGCCGTCCGTCCGTCCGCTCCGCTCGTCTCGACTCGACTCGACGCGCGTGTCGCTGCCGCTGCCGCGAAGGCAGTCCTATCTTTTTACTACACGGATTTCTGAAATGACTTTTCATCTACCTGACTTTTCATATTCTGCTGAGTATTAAGTTTGAGACTTTTCACCTACCTGTAGAATTGATGTCAGATTTAAGTGTGAGACTTAAATCCATATTAATCTGATGTTAAGTGTTGAGGCTTTTCATCTACCCCATTAAACTTTACACTTAATTCTGAGACCTCTGGAGTGGTCTGCTGCTCAGCTATATAAGCTGCTTCAGCCATATGTTTTCATCATTCCGAAATCATTCTTCACTCATACATTGCATATTGTTTGAGAATACTGCTCGTTACTAGTGTTCGAAGTAGTCTGCTCAGAGTTTTGCTTCAATCCGAACAGAGGTGATTGGGCGATGTACCTTGGAACTCACTTGTCCAGGAGGCCAGAAGCTAAGACGGACAAATTTGAGTTTACGGGCACACGACTTGCTGTGGCCTCGTCCAGAATCGTTCAAGTTTACAGTATATTTTATTTTTCGCTTATAATTGTAATCTGATTATAATAAGTTATCAAATAACTTGTGGGACTATAACAAAGTTTCCACCCCCTGGGAACGAGGGTGCAACTGCCCAAAACCCTTTAGTTCACCATCTATCAAACATTCAGCTCAAATTGCTTCTTTTGGTTATGAAATGGCGACCGCAGCAACAGGTGGGTAGTAGAATTTTGATAAAGCATCAGCAGCGACATCCTACAACAAGTTCATATGAAAGCCACGTTGTTTTTCGGCACAAGAAAAATAGCGAGTCAAAATCGATCAACAGGCACCACGTAACAACATGTGTATCTGTTCAGTAAATTATTTCAATGCGAACCACAATTGAATGAAGAATCAAAGTGTTTGGGGAAAAAACGTAATAAACCAGCCAACGCAAGAATTGCACCAGAAATACGAATCCAAGTACTGAAATGTAGATATATTAATGCTGAAATGCAATGAAAAACTACAAGGAAATCACTCAAAGCTCTCTATTACTCAGGGAATATATATTCTCCCCTGCCCAACCAAAGCTTAACACACTTTTCACTCGATTTCTGAAATGCCCTCTGCTGCACCTCTCCCACTCTCTTTTATTCTTCTTCTCTCACCTGTAATCAACTAACCACCATCCCCTCACTACACGTGCCAATTCTTCCTTCTTTGATAAACTATATAGGTTGTGTGCTTCTTTCCTTGGGCTTCCTGGTCTGGGCATTGGTCTTTCCTACTTGAAATATCTGCTGGGTTTGTTAATAATTTGTTTGTAACACAAAGCCACACATATTTTACTACAAAATGTAGTGCATAATCTAGGAGTATAAACGAGTCGAGTTTTAAATAGCCCATTGAGCTAGTTTATAGTTGATTTGGTTTAAAATTAATAAAACGAAATGAATCAAATACTGCATTATGAAAAGAAGGTTGGACTAAGTTTTTTCATAAGGAAAAAAAAGATGTTTGAGCATTAATTTCATTGATTTTTAATTCTTATAGTATATAGAACATTATTCAATACATAAATAAATAATAATACTAATACTAATAAAAAGCACAATGAGTTGACTCACAAGCTTTCAGACAATTATATAAAAGTTCAAGCTCAGCAATAATCGAGTCTGAGTCAAATGGATCATGATCTAGCTTGCTTATCTTACACCCCTAACATCTAGTTATTAACCCATCTAGTTATTATTTGAGGATTGAGAAGGTATGAAATATATTAATGTATTTTTTTAATCATTGTGTGGTGGTCGTATATGTGGTGTTTAAGTCGTTATTTCGAGCGACGGCAATTTATGCCAATATTGTATTGCTAATATGTATTTTACCCTTTGTGGTTTGTAAATAGACAGTTTATACCACCGTAGTTTGAAAATAAACAGTTTATCCGCTCACTGTGATTTTCAAAATATGAGATTTATCCCCTTGTGGTTTGCAGAACATAATACAATGTCACGTTACATAGAGGTTATGTTTTTTGCATATATCACAAACCATATATCACAAACCACAGAGGGTAAATTGCTGACTATTTTGAAAACTTATAGTGGGTAAACTGTCTATTTTTAATTCATACGAGTATAAACTGTCTATTTGAAAAACTACAAGGGATTCGTTACCTCAAATCCAGTAAAACACAAACCATGAAATTTAAAACGCATTATTCATGGGTATATTTCATCTTTACGACATCATTAATGAATTAAATTCTAATTTATCTAGATAACAATTCCTTAATCAACATCTATCACACAAATTTTCACCAAAACATATATAATTCCCATATTTGGAAAGGTCTTCGTTTCGAGACCCATGTAATACAAAAATTATCTTCTCCAATGCTAAAAAAAAACACAATGTATATATGATCACATCACATCCTTTTTATCCCGAAGTAATTCCACGGTTGCTCCGCCTCCTCGAACTCCTCCCACGGTGGCGGCGGTGATGGCTGCCACTAAACTTGAATTTCTCCCTCAGCCTCCCACTAGTTTTAAACATCTCCCTTTCCGAAGGCACGATCACACATTCTGGGGGCGGCACAGGATATCTTACATTGTCGTAGCAATACGAATAATACATATATTTTTCGCGAAACCATTTCATGGATTGATATCCTTCGGATGAGATAGAAGAGTAGTCTTTTGCAATCAAGGTTTCAATCCTATCCGTGCAATTTGTGGATAATATTTGCTCGTTAGGATCGACGATGCATCCCTCGAGGACAAGATCTGTGAATTCTGCGATGAAGGGTTCGTATCGGTAGTTCACCTTTTCAGTGCCGCCATTCGTAGCCCAGGATGAAGCATCCCATATGGTAGCATAAATTGACATTGGTTTGGATGGGTAATCCCCTCTCATGGATGGATTGTGTATCACTTCTCGTATTGGGACATGATCCACGTAAAATCTGAATGCATTAACTACATGGTTGCATTAGGGTATTATAGCATGTTAAGATCTAAAACTATTACTTCTTAAGTTGATTTGTAGCGTGCATACTAGTGGTTATAGACTTTTTTTTGTCTGAAAAATGGATGAGCATAACAAAAGTAAAAACTTTCAAGAAATTATACATAACTTTATAAATTTTTTATTGATTTCAGCGAGGCGGTGGTAATTTATGCCCATGTGTATCGATAATATGCATTTTACCTCATGTGGTTTGTAAATAGATATTTTAACACATATGGTTTGCAAAACATATCACTTTGTCACAATCACACCTCATATATACAGATGCGATGTTTTGCATCTATTGATAAATCATATGACGTAAACTGCCTATTTCAAAACATATGAGTAAACTGTCTATTTTGAAAACTACAGGGATAAATATTGTCTATTTGGAAAACCACGAGGGTTTCGGTGCCAGAAACCAGATTTCAGCATGTATTATTATCATCATCAACCTCACTACCATCTATAATTTCGATGATAACATATGACCAAACATATGAAAAGTAACTTACATAATGCATTTCGGGTTCCAGAGAATGCTGTATCGATGTGAATCCTTGCTTGGATCGAACCACATTCGATACCTTTCCTCCCTCCCTCGTGATACACTTCCATTCCCGTACACATTTGTCTGGAATCTCCATGGCTTCCCATCAATATTTCCCAGAAACTCTATGTCTAATTCGTCATGGTTCCTTTCGAATGTGTCCACATTTGATGTCTGCACAAAACCATCTTTATCAAGTCCACTTATATTAAAGCAAGAGATTATTATTATACTTTTTGGTATACCAACAGTGGCGGAGGGCGGGGTGTGCGGAGGGCGGCGACCGCACCTCTACAATGCATTATTTTTCTCATACAAACAACAACATTATATAAATAATCACATGCGTGATTAATCGAAATCTGTTAACGATTCCAAACTATATATTAGGGTTCTTGCAAAGAACAGATTAATTATAAGAAAATAAAGGTTTTATATTAATGAATATTACGTAGAAGGCAACCACAATTCCGGCAGTATGTTCCGATGGCATCTTCACACTGGCGCTAAAGAAACCGTAATTGTAATAATCAGAAGATATAATTCCAGAACCTGAAAAATAAAAGCATGATTATCGTTAGGAAAATTCGAATACTTTTATTATTACCCAATAATTTAATCACATTAAACGTAGATATTGAAATTTTTATTCATGCAAACACGTTACAAGCTATATAACAATGGGATTCACTTATATAAAATTTGACCTGAAAAACGGTTGAGGAGGAGGTGAACGGTCTTATCATCCGGTGATCGTTGGATGTTAAACTCGCTAAAGAGAGGGGAATATGATTCGGCAAATGTGAGGATCGTTAAGTTGGAAGGTTTGGTGGTTGTTTTCACGATGGGAGTCGTGGTCGTGGTCGTGGTCTTGGTCGTGGCTGTGATGGTGGTGACGATGGATAAAAACACGATGAGAGAAATGGGTGAAAAGCTTCTTGTTAGAGAAGAATATTGCTTCAAACAAGCCATTTATTTCCCTAAAATTTTATTTGGTTTCTATTGTTTATTATTGGTGTTTCTCACTCCTAGTTTGTCCCCGTGTTTTTTCCCTTTCGATTTGCCTACCAAACAAATAGGACATGTACGCGTTCTTATGGGAAAATATTTGTCTAAATTTGGTTTGAGATCGAGCTAGTTACCAAATCAATATGAATGATCTAAAATTGTTGGTATGTTAATTTACATATTTTTTTAGTTAAACGTTGTTCTATTTTTAATATTGAACCAGGTGTATAAGTAAGATACAAATTTGATGCATGGAAGTATTTCCCGCCGCTCTTGGTGAAGAATAGGGAGGAGAGATGAGGATTCTTCTACTAGTTTATTTAGGTTCAAAATACACACATTTATACACATTATATCTTTCTATGCATTTTTCCTAAGTAATCAATTATTAAAATATATACATGTGGATATTTGATATAATTGAATCTGTTATGCCAATGATTTGAAACGTACAAATACTTTTAACGAATTAAACAAAGATGAATAGACCTTTTCTGTAAGAAATTGATATATTATTTTTTCTTTTCTTTTTTCTCAAAAATCAATAAATAAACTTATAATTGATTAGAAATATAACCATAATCAAACAATTTGTTTGATCTCATAACCTTCTTTGACCTTTTTTTAATTCATGACATTCTCATTTGTAAGAAAATATATTGTCCTATACGAAGGATAATGCTTAAAAATTGAGTAGGTATAACCATACAGTCCTGAGCGTAGAACAATATCTAAAAATTATGGAGACCAGACAACACCGGCGTAGCAGGATGGTTTGTCATATTTGCCTAATTGGGCTGCTCGAGTTCGAGCCTATGTTGGTACATATAAATTCCCCGTTGTCTTGATTTTTTATGTAGATCATATATCAAATGTTACTCAAATAAAGTTATATATATTGTCTCATTAAGGCAACGACCAAAATGCACGTAATATATGATAAAAATGTAATTTTCTTTCCACAGCTTGCAAATTTGAATTACAAGAATTTGATTGGGTAGGTGGTGTGTTCCTGCATGATGCATGCAACTTCCACATTTGGAAGAGCCCTATTTGAGGTGAAAAAGTGGTTGTGTTCTTCCGTAGACAGTGCCATGAATATGTTTTTAATGATTTCTAAACCAGTTTAAGCTTTTGGGTCTCAATAAAAAACGCATATGAACATGCACAAAGCCATTCTAATATAACCAAATACCTTAAAATTTTACATCAATTGGGAGAACACGTCGCAGCTGGCGAAGCCAGAAAAGGAAGTTTGTGTGGTGGTGAACGGTGTACTTACAAGCCTAGCATGTTCACCGCAAATGAGACTCTCAGCCAACATCCAAGGATCCAAATTTGATTTGAATATGTTGTGACCACATTAAAAAGTTGACCACACATATCCAAATCAAATTTTGATCATTGGATCTAGCATAACGTCATTACCTTTATGCTAGATTGAACTCATACAAATGTTCACTTCGACTAAAAACTATTTTTAGGATAGCTCAAGTTTAAGAGAAGATTAAATTATACCATTTATGCTTCAGTATCGTCCTATATATATAAGTTGGGAAGTGGGAAATATGCCCAAATTAATATCGAATACATACTTGTACACACGATTGGAAATTAAGCAACGAAATTAAAACGACCAAAAAATACGCATCAGAGGTTCTGAACCTTCGATCCCTTTGGATTCTATCTTAGAAACTACTTTTCTCCAAATGTTTGAACTTAGTAGAGTTGTCTCAATCATAATATCTATATTTTACATTTCCATTTTTACTAAACATGAATTCTTTTGATTTGGCAGTTGGCACCCTGTATATATAGTTTGAACTAAAACATGCTAGTGTTTTGCAGTATATATAAAAGAGATAATTGAATGAATTGGAAAGATGATTACCAAACAATACCATAACCACAACAAATATAGAAGCGATGTATGTTCTCTCATAACAGAATGGTACTCATGAAATCATGCAATCTGTTTGGTGAAATTTGTCATTATCATGAAAACAATTTGAAAACATAAAAAACAAATGCAAAGCTAAGATGGTTACGACAGCTTTACCAGAAAAGATATCACAATGACAAATTGGTGAATATCAGCATTTGATTCAATTCATCATACAAAATGATTTTAAAGCAGAATTTCAGTTCACAATGGAGTGAAACAAGCTCTTTCTTATTGACAAAGGCGTCAAAGTCAATTCTTGGGTGCCTTAAAGCCAGCTTCGTGCACCAGGTTTAACCTTTTTAACACTATTCCGTATACACAAATACTTTCGTATAGATTAAAAACTTGAGATTGATTCAGTGTATATGAATACAGTTGCAGACATGCTGACAATAGCCAACTGTCTGTTTTAGTGATTGCATTCTCCAAATAAAAGAATATCCATCAATTACTTTCATAAGCATACCATAACTTCAAGAAAATATAATGTGTAATTAATCAATCATATAAGTTTATCCCCATCAATTAATTCAAAGTTTATCTTACTTGACAAACCACAAATGACACAGAATTTATTTTCTTTATTTCTTTGTTTTTGGACCAAATACCATTACAAAAACAAAAATGGAACTCGAATTGAGATGCGAAACAACGATACATTCCAGAATTGTTCGTTTCAAAAGTCGTAATAAATACTGCCTTATCTCAATCAATCATGATTAATTAGGAAAACCGATTACCTTTAAGCAATCGAATCCCTATCCTGTGAGTCAGCGGCATCATCGCGATGATAGTTTTGATCGGCGGCATCCATTATCTTTCCGTCGGTTGGGACAAGGCGAGGAATTCCATCCACGATTGGATAAGAAACACCGATTGAATCGCTGATTAGGGTATTGGTTTTCACGCAGAGTCTCAAGGGCTGCTTGGAGAGTGGGCAGACCAACATTTCAAAGAGGGAGGCGTTTATTCCGACCCCGGCACACTTTAGCAGCATCCCGCTCCCTCTTACCATTCTCGATTCTTGTCTTGAAATGAAAGATTCTGCTTCCTCACTGCATCCACCGACTGGACAGGGAGTTCACTTTAATGATTATGGGATGTTTGGATCATATATAAGTAAATGTAACGATTAAAATGATAAAATGATTGACCGTATAATAAGTTATATGGTGTTTGATTGGATATAAGATATTGAATTAATTTTATTTTTTGGTATAATAACTAAAATATCATTGAATTTCAAATTTTAGCGGTTTATAGGAATAAATTGAATTTTTTGGCGAGAATTTCAGATTTTGAAATATTTAAGAAATTTGAGATTAAAATTTAGATAATTACGATGTGATAATTTTATTTAAAGAACAAAACAAACATGCGATAAAAAAAATAAACTAAGATTAGTAAACTCATAACCCAAACCGAACATGCCATTAGGTTAATTAGATTTTGGTCGTGTTGGATATACACATAAAACAGGTGAGATACTTAACGGATCGGCTTAATGACATAAATTGAATTTACAAAATATAATTATCCACTTAGAAAACTATTTTTTTATTTAATAAAAAATTGAAAACATATTTTTAGTAAATTTATTAACTTACTTGTGACTACCATATCACATATACTTTTCAAAATTTAAAGAAAAATTAAAAATTCACACATAATCTATACAAATTACAAATATGTTAATATAGTTTGCATCATTATTTTCTTAAACAATAATACATTATCCAAGCAATAATTATATATTATAAACTATAACAAAATATCAAAAAAATTAATATAATTGTTCATAGTTTTATATAAATAACTAAACTCCAAAAATAATTATCAAAAAAAAAACCAACTGTACAAACACACATCATATCTACGGTGACACTAGTATATGTATGTATATATATATATATATATATATATATATATATATGTATGTGTATGTATATTTATATATGTAATAAACTTCTCAAAATGATTATTTAAAATTTGTGTAACGAATGTTTTTTAAAAAAAGGTTCTGAATTCAAGACATCTCAATTATAAGGTCTCTCCCAGATTAGTTAGATAATGATAGGTCAAATCGGATGATCGAAGCTCATTCGGAGCGGTCTGATATGCAATGAGAGATTGTCGTCTCTGCATCGTCGAAGCACCAAAAAAAATTTTGGACCTGGTTGACAAAACCATTTTATAGATAAGCAAATACTCTTCAGAAATTGAAAAATCAACAACCAAGCTTCCATGGGCGGAGCCAACCAGCTCCTGGGTGGGGCTCCAGCCCACGGCAATTTTTTTTTAAAAAAATTAGTAGTTGAAAATTTTATATTCTAATGTTTTAGCTCTACCTAAAATGATGTTATGGTATTTGTATTCTCCCTTGCTCACAAGACCATCCAGTCCATCCTCAAGTGACTTAAGATCCTGACTCCGTCATTGGCTTTCAAAATTTAGAAGAAAAGCATCACATTTTCAAAACCTAAATATTATTTCAGTATTAATGCCACCGGATTCTTCATCTTGCAAACCGTTCCTTTGACAACAACTAACCCGAAAAAGGGTAGTTGGAGGATAGGAAGGGGTAATTCTTGGTGAAATTCCTTTGACTCTTAGTCAGGTATAGATAACATAACTGTTTAGACGATATATATTCCTTTGATATCCCTATTAGGGGTATAGCACGACCTGAGAAACCCGACCCAAGATGTAATGGCTCCAACCCGGCCTATTGTAACCTAGGATAATTTAAGTCAAACTAAGCCCGAATAGGGATAGGTTAACAAAGAAAGGGATAACCCCACACCTCAGCTCGACGTATATCTTTCAGAGTTGGACAGAGGTGGACAGAGAGTATGCTCAGCAGATAGAGTTGGAGTTCAGTGTCAGAGTGGCAGAGCTTAAAGAACGGATGAGAGGAGCTGAAGCTCGGAATATTCTTGGCTACCCCCATGGGCACTACCCCATGGGGGTACCACACCCTTGGATGGGTATCATTTCCCCAAATGATACACATCCAAGGGTGTGGTACCCCCATGGGGTAGTGCCCATGGGGGTAGCATAGAAGTATTCCTGAAGCTCATATGAGAAGGGCTTGAGCTCGGATTGAAAGGACCGGGCAGGTCTATTCAAATATGATAGATATAGAATCCTTTTATTTTGGGATATGATCTTAAACATCCCATTAAATCAGGAACTATTGCGATTTAGGATTTGATTTGATTCAATTGGTTTTTATGTCATCTTTATAATGATTGATTAGTCCTAATTATGGAAAAAATCCTTCCATTCACCGTTTTAACCCCAAATGGTTTGTCTATAAATACCAGGTTTGCTCTACAACTTGATTCATTCAGAAATTGATTGTTTTTTTTATATTTTTTCTGCATTATATTTTTCATAGTATTGACTTAAGCATTGTAGGACCTATGTTGAAAAAAAAATTCGGTTTCTGTGTAGGAAAGAACGTTCCAGTTTATGACGATTTTTTTGGTGTGTGATTGGGAAGACCACATGTCAACCCTTCAATTTTTTCCAAGTATTTGGTGTAGTTGATAAGAGAATTATGGATCATCCAATCCATGTACACACCAAACACTAGGAGCAGAGCCACAATTATAATTTAGGTAGTGTAATTTTTCTAAAAAATATTTAAGGGTAAAACATTTTTTTAAATCTATATACAAAACATACCTTTTTTAATATTAATTATAATCCATATTGCAATCCACTACTTTTTCATTCCTACTCTCATATTATAAAACATTAATTAAATGCTAACTCATTCTTCATATCAATTATATATATATCCTCTATATATTTTTTGACAAGAAAAATATAAACATACAATGGAGGTCCAAAAAAAATTTATAGGTCAAAATATTATTTAAATGGGGCAAAAATTAATTTTTGAAGAGTAAAATGCATTTTTTAGAGCTCCGCCCCTGTTGATGAGAGTTATTCTTCTATATAAAATCTTTTGAATTATATAATAAGCATTATATAAGTGTTACGAGTAATTAGCCTTGGCCAATTAGTTAATCCTAGAAATTATTTATCTGTCGAGCGCAATCATGTTGAATAATTTAAAGCTCAATACAACAAAGTAAACTGGGAGCATCGTGAATGATGAATTCGCAGCAACTTACACACATTATTAACCATGCATCGGTCGTCAAATAAATGAAGACCATTAATTTCCCACCAAAACTACCAAAAAATACCAATAATTGTCTGTATATTGGTAAACTTTAAGTTGTCTTTTGCTATTCTGTCATGTTCATACTGTATATTAATATTTTATAATTTCGGATTCAAAAACCATCTCAAATTCAATGGATGATATATTCATACAACACAGCTCCCAGTTTGCTAGTAGCTTGAAGGTAAGAACTCTACATGCTCTGTGTAAGTTAATATACATGAAAGATTCTTCACCCTTTAATCCAAATTTTGATTACTACTTTCTATTGCAGCTGATGTTCTCTTTACTTCCATTGCTTTTAGGATTTGAAGAATCTGAGGAAACAATTATATACAGCTGCCGAATACTTCGAGTCATCATATGTCAATCAGGATCATAAACAATTGTATGGCATTAATATATAATCCCTATTATTTGTTCTCAATTCCAAAGATTTTATACATTTTTAGGGGTTTTTGGCAACAACCCTCTCTTGTGAATAGGCAGTTTAGTCCATGTGATTTTTAAAATATACAGTTGCCTCTGTGTTTTAAAAATATTTTGAATATGTTCAAAACAAAGCATCTATACAGCAGAAAATATGTTATGATTTGCAAATCATAGAGGCAAAATGCTTATTTGAAAATCATAGGGAGGTAAGGTAAAGTAATGTAAACTGCATATTTACGAATCACGAGGATAAATGGACACTTCCTCCAGTTTTAGCTCATCGTACATTGATATTCGTGTTTACAGTGTGGTAGAGGGGTCAAAAAATTATGCTGCCAAAGCTCTTGTGCACACTGTTGATCATTTGGGCTCTGTGGCTGAGAAACTCAACAAATTATTGGATGAAAAGGCTGATGAATTCTCTTATACAAATATTCTATTTTCTTCCATTCAACAGGTAAAAATAATTTAAAATTTTTAACTCGAATTTACTGTATTTATGATAAAGGATGGTATGAAAGTGTAGAGAATAACCACATTTCAAGGACTCTTGGATTTGAAAGGCCCGCCAAAACAGTCGATGATAAAGCACCATAAGAAGTACAATATTCCAGGCAATCATGTTTTTCCCCTAATTTTTTCTAACCACCCTTTGGAAAATGATTGTATACACTCGGTGTGAGCTCAATCTATGGACCAACTCAATACGATTTGTCTAAAACTGTTAGTATGTTAGTTTATGTTTTTATTTATTTAAAATACGTTATATTTTAATATTGAGTTGGTTTATAAGTGGGACCCAAAATTGAGTGGATACAAGTATTTCCCAACCCTTTAACTATACATCCATCCTTATTTTTTAAAAAAAATTATGGCATCTGAATTTATACATTTGGCATGTTTTCTTTCAGCTGCAGATACTGTTAGATCAGCAAAATTACAGTTTTCGCACAAAAATTGCAGTCCATGTCCTGAATATGACAAGCATCAACCAGAGCAACGTAAATTTTTTCATTGTATAATTTTTTTACTTTTTTTGGTAATAAGAACATGTGCATGAAGGACGGAGCCACTTAAAAATTCAGTGTGAAATTCGGTAAGAAACTACAATCTTAAATAAGTGAAAATTTGAAAAGAATTATCTGGGATTGCTGTTGTCTCACTAAGTTTGTGTATAAACTTGTATATCTATTTTTCTATTTTTCTTTTTTTTTTTTGCCTCTAAATTTGTATATCTATTGTCTTGTTGTTGTTGTCACATTAAAAATCAAATGCTTGATTCATTTCGTTTGTCTTTCAAGATGAGAAAAAAAAATGTAATTTTCAAATATTAGTCATTTTCGTTGAGCCTTGTGCAACGGAAAAAGTTGTTGACATGTGACATCGAGGTCACGAGTTCGAGTCGCGGAAACAGCATCTTGTATTGCAAGGGAAGACTGCGTACATTAGGTCGAATGAGCCCGACCCCTCCCGGACCCCGCGCTTGCCCTTATTTCAAAAATTAAGATATGCATTGAGTAATATATAATCTACTGTTGCCACAGATATTTCATTTGATAAAGCTTTTAAAGCAGCAAAATTAGAGCAAAAATCGCCTGCATTCAGGTAAATTCTAAAATGAGAAAAATGTGGTATTTTGTTGATCATACTTCTCCTTTTTTTTTTTTGTGACATTTTCTTGGCCATATGCAGAAAAAGAGACTCGAGGATTACTATTGCTGAAAGTTCTCCAATTTCTAAAGTCTTCCCTTACACAAGGATTGTGTCTGACAGAGAATCATGTTAGTGCACAGAGATCTAATTATCATATTTATTTTGACAATGAAATGTGATTATAATCCTTAATCAAGATTCTCGCCCATAAACTACGACTTCGTTCAAATCTTAAAATGGGTTCATAAAATGGTTCGGGACTGATTAACATACAAAGAAATCCCACCATGAAAAGTTGAGTTACATGCTAACTAACAATATTTTAACATTTTTCCGTGGATTCAAACCAGGGAAATGCTCGGTTTCACCTCTTAGATTCCCGCCCAGGAGGTCGGACACAATCCCCAATAGATCAATGTCACTGAGCCAGTCTCATAACGAACGCAAGGTAAGCAATGATTTCCAGCATTCAAATCTCAGAGATGTTTCTATATAAAGGTCTAGCTTCAACAAAGAAACGATGGTTAATCGTCATAATGCTGTGTATGTTATATCATTGCAGTGTCCATTAGAACCAAGACGAGCCAATTCTGTGAGCAGAAGATCCGATATGGGAATTCGAGAAAGTGATATTGAATCTTATGCCAAGAAAAGTAACAATATGTTCAAAGCATTTCTTAGATCAAGAAAGGAATTGTAGACTAATTACAATTATATGCATGATCATGATCATTTGAATGGTTCATCTACTTGACAATTCATCCGTCACGGCTAGCAGTCAGTTGTGAATTCTAAGTAGACTATTTAAACTTGAAATATGTGAATAATAAAATCGCATAAGAATACTACTGCAAGTTGTGCATACAAAGAGATAAGATAAGGTTGTTTTCAGTTATTTTCCGTTAATACAACAAGTACCACTAAGTTTTTAATCTCAATAGATTGAGGTAGACTAAATGAACCATATAAGAAATCAAGTCGGGTCGAGATATATGTCAGTCTTCTCGAAGTGCTTATATGGACTCTAAATCTTGCACATAACTTCGAATCATGTCTTCTTCGATCGTCCCCTTTCTTTCGTGAAAGGGTCGAAATCCATGGACTCTACCCGACTAACAGGTGCATTACTGGGCATACATCTTGCGTGACCAAACCAATGTAAACAACTTTATTGCATTTTATCTTTTGCACAAGTCGCACATATTTCAACTACGAATGTATTCATTCCTTATTTTATCTCTTCTGATCTTATCGCACATCCCACAAAGCATACGCATCTATGTCGCACTCATCTATTGGACTTGATTTCTCTTGGATGCTCAGCATTCCGTCTCATACAGTATGACAGACATGGTGACAGTTCTAAAGAAAAATTTCAATCTCAGCGAGATATTACGATCGTATAGACTCTCCAATACTATCATACAAAAATCAGGATGAGAGTATAAGAATACGGGCAACTATTGCATTACATTCAACTGAAATAAACACAATTTTTGTATGCAATTTTTTTATCTTTTACCTTTTCTTATTTTACCGAAGTCCTAAAATTAGAATTAAGGTTTTGGTTCCATGACTACCTGGGATATTGCATTTTCATTTATGTTGAAGTACGTTAATTAAAAGGAAGAATAAAAGCAATCCATTCAAGAAAATCCACCATATAATCTAACAATCAAAAATTTTGAGCAGAAAACTAGAATAATGTTTCCTTATATGTAGTAGGAAAAGAACCAGGATACACAAACTATACGATTTTTCTGTGAAATAAACCAGGAGTTCATGCAAAAACAAAGAGGGATTGTCCGAACATTTAAGACAGAATTGTAATGCAGCATTTACTCAACATCAGCGTTCGACATCACGGATTTGATATCAAACTGCAAGGTTCTACCGATGATTAAGGGCTGCAATGCCATAAATTAACTCGTTAAAAAAATATATGGTAAGACATAATCACACTTTTCTATACATCATGAGATCCGAAAGAATGAGTTTATAAAATTTGAACACCATATGAACTTGTATGAAGGGACGTTTTACTTACAGCAAGATGAATAATATGAAAGTAATCTGAAAGAATACTGATATTATAACAGAGAGGATAATGATTATTTTAATTTGGAGAAGAAAATTGAACTCAGCAGTTATTTCCCTCGTTTTTTTCATCCACTTTCATGCTCCTGTAATTAGAAGAAGCAATCATGCTGGGAAAAAAACAAAGAACAAACAGAGAGAGAGAGAGAGAGATTAAGCCTTCTCATTTCAAGATTTCTTCTAACTTTCTCCCTTCTTTCACTATACTGCTTCACTATCCAGTTTCACTCAAAGCCTTGAACAACAGGAGGATGGATCATATAGAAAAAGATTATACTAAGAAAAAACAAATCCAGAATGACTATTTATCTCAAATAATTGGCTTTGTCAGCTTATTATATCACTAGTTAAGTTGACATTGCACAAGGTGCGGTGCCAGCGGGTATTTTTGGCAAGACGAGTTACAGGACCACGTTTTCCTAAAAGACATTGGTTGGCACGTTTTGGAATGCTAAATAGATTTGAATAACTAAACATAGAGCAAAGTTCAATAACATTGGTCAAGCTTTTAAACAAATAACTAATGTGCAGCAAGAACAATTAAGCTAAAAAGATCATACATTCCTTCCTTTAAATAAATGTGTGAGCCACCAATTCCTGACCGCTCAGAAGAGAAATTTCCATCATCCTCAACACTTTTATACAGATTTCCCATGATCTTCAAATCAACACTTTTATACAGGATTGCTTCCAATAACCAAAAGATTAGGAAAGCGAACAACCAGATCTCCAAGAGCCATAGTGCAATTTGAGCGAACAGTTTCTGAAGGCGAGTTCTCCACAACATTGAAAAGCAGTTGGTGATTTGACTCGCTGGGAAATAGGACAAAATAAGACGAAAGATAATAAGACATTTGCACATGCAGATATTGACATGTAGATGGTCCCTTCCCTACCAGAATTCAGCATCAATTATCATTAATCGGCATTAAGCAAGCATTGCAGATGTCTGCATTTCAGGATGCTACAACAAGAGAAATTAAGTCAGTTCACCGAATCAAATTTGACAGGAAAAACAAGAAGTAATGAATCAAATTAGAATAAGCCAATCCTAGTAGGGGCTACCAGCTAATTGAACCCAGATTTGTTTTGCAGACACAAAGGAAACTTTGTACTCATAATGTTCTAACAACCTTCAGACACCATACATAATATATTGATCATGGCAACAATGAGAGCACAATCAAACAATCATCAGCTTAAGTTCGAGGGAAAAAACTGCAAGCAGCATTTCCTGATGTGGGAGATAAAAGCACACCAACACTCTAACCTTCAAGATATCCTAAACTTTTGATATGCTGCAGTGGGGAACATTGTTGCTGCCCTGAAGGACACTGCCCTCAGGGGCATCATCCACCATCCATTTGGAATCTTTTTTTTCTTTTTTAAAAAAAGATTCCAAATGAATGTTGAAGATGCCCCTAAGGGCACTACCTTTAAGAGCATCATCAAACAAACACCTGCATTGATAGACCAAAATACTATATCAATCATCCTTTGCATCAAACTAAAGTTTCTACATAATTTTGACACAAATGGTGCAGAGTGGCCAATCAAGTTCTTTTTGGTACTTCCACAGGATATTATTTCTTTCTCAACTTTTTTCTGCAAGGCTATCAAGCATTGCACCGTCGGAGGCTGCAAGACCTAACTCAGCGTTGATGCCTAAGTCCTGCAAGAAATCATTCAAACAAATAGCTACAAATGTTTATATCCACGAGCTAAACAGTAGATACAGAATCCAAAAACGTTAATATCAACATCGTCACATTTTGAGCATCAACTGTTGTGTTTGCATTACTATTCAATGAAAAAAAAAGACGGCCTGAATGTCGACAGGAGGAAAAACTGAAACAAATCACAAAAATTTGCTTGAAATTATTGGTAACTTAAAGATCTTATGCCAAGCTTCGACACTTATTATACTGGTCATATTAAACCCGGGCATAATAAAAAACAAATTAATTCAAGTACAATACAAATATCAATTCCATGCAAATGAAAATTTATGATTCAAGAAAATTTTGAAAACATAGAGTATATATAGCTTACAACATAGCTGGGTTCCATCTGTCCAAAAAAACCATAGCGGGGTTCCAGTCCATGCCTTGAAAAGAAAGGCCTAATTCCATCATTTTGCAAGTTGGGAATAGTTAAAACACCACCTCCAGCGGCAGCGGAGGATTGAGTTTGCAACACTATAGAGCCACCGGAAGCGCATTTAACCTCGCAGAAACTGAAGCATGCGATGTTCCAGTATCCTCAACTCTTTTTCTTGTTGAATCCCACCAGTTTCCCATTCCCATATATTGTGTACTGAGACCCTTAATTTTATAAAAATTAAATGAAATCGATTTCTGCATATATACTAATTATAAAGCTGAAGATTTTTTTTTAGCTGAGAAGCTGAAGAAATTAAGGTGACAAATTTGTGGTCGACTTTTTTCTTGGGTGACGTGACAAACGAGTAGTAAGTTTGAAAGCAAATTCACTGCTATAGCATATTCAGGAAGTTACATAGGGGTGGGAAACGGGTTCGGGAATTTGGGTCCTGACCCGACCCTTTCGAGTATTTCGCGATCGAGTCGGGATAATCGGTTTTTAGGGATAATCGGGTATTCCCCGGTCGGGTAGTGGCGGGTTTGGGATGGGATTCGGGTAGGGGTTTGGGAGAAAAATTGTTTGGGTTCGGGTACCCGAGCCCGATTTCCTTTTAAAAAAAATAGTTAGGTTTAAATCTGTGTAGCGTTTCTTTAAAAAAAAAAAAAAAAAATTTCAAGGTCAGGTACCCGACATATTCGGGTTCGGGTATGCTTTTAGTATTCTCGATTACCCGAACACAAATATCCCGATTCCCACCCCTAGCGAAGGTGTTATAATTTTCATTGCATCATATAAACAATAAGAAGATTTATATCACACGAGATGAGCAGCATAACTATAAAAGAAAATATCTTTGAAATTCAATTTATTTACATAGTACAATAACTAATCAGATAAACTATATCAATACTACCAATTAATTTGTTAACACATTTCATAAACTGCAGTCGTAGTTATTAAAAGTGCAAGGGATACTAAAATGCTTTATTGAGGTAAATTTCCGAGATATGATACCTAAATATCTCAACAGTTTTTCACCACACATTATCCAATATGTACTTTACAATCTATTTATAAAACAAATAGCTGTAAGTATATAACTGAAGATTAATTACTATAGTCTTGCATTCTTTTTTCTTTTTTTATTATCCCTACATTTAAGATGGGCTTAAATGATTCTTTGAGCCTTAAAAAGTGCATCAAGAATGAAGCTTTATAGTTAAGACGCCCACTTTATCGAAGGGTTGTGCCTTAGATTGAATCAAGGGCACACCAGGGGCGGAACCATAATGTAAATTTACCTGAAACTAGTCAAGCTATATCGGTTTAAAGAGAGGGGTTAAAACATAAGTTTTTCAAAAATTAACACAAACTTTTTTTCCTAAGTAACCCACATTTTTTTTAAAAAAAATGTGGGTGAATAACAAGTGTCTCCGCCTTTGTGGGCATGACGGTTGAGACTCTCCAAGCTTTGAGCCTAAGAACAAGCCTTGTGGTCTTTTTAATAACTATGACTGTCTAATACATTAGTTCAAAAGTGGAGCAGTTGGTTTCTTAGGATTTAGCTCTTGAGCTCAACTCACACCATGGGCATGCATGTAGCTCAAGGCAGTTTCAAAGATCCTGATTTAGTAATAACAACAATCAATTTGAAAGTGCCTGCTCATTTTCAAGCAGAATGCCCTAAAAATAATCAGTCAGACTCTATTTGAGATATAAGGCTTTGGAAACACTTCAGCCGAACAGGCCAATCTAAAATTGTTCCTTTACTGTTATAAGGTAGGCTGCTGGACATGTTATGTAGCAAGGAAAAAAGATCCAGAGCATACAATATGGTCTCATAGCATGCTACCCACCAAAATATAGTCGACCACCATCACATCCTTGGTGATTGCTGTACATGTAAACTCCTCCACGAGTATGTGTCGCACCAATAGAAGCACGAAGGTGTATGTCAAGCTTTCGTAGTTGATGATTACTTCCGCTAGCATTCATGAAAACTTCAACACCATTGAGCGCAAGCTCAGCATGAGGGGGAATAGGATTAAAAAGTTCCTCACAAACTTCAGCTGCAACAGCGCTGAGGTGAAAATAAATTCTAAATTATTAGATATTGGTAAAGAATATAACCAGAGTAAACTACTCGACTATATGATTCGTTTCAAGGCATGTATGACAAATTATCATGGACTCATGGCGCGAGCTTTGTGCCCAAGTCAGGCTAAAGAATGATTGCAGCCATGAAGAACCCAACTGGAGCATGCTAACTAGATGCTTCAATTCAAGAAAAGTAAATGGTAATAGAACTAGGACAGATGACAACTCTAATAAGTGTACATGAAAGTATGGGTGCTTATCGGACCGGGTCGATCCGGACCTGATCCGAAACCGGACCGGTTAGTCCGGTCCGAAACCGAAACCGGACTAACCGGTTCCGGTCCGCCCTGGAACCGGTATCAAACCGGTCTGGGTGGTTTTTAAAATCCAAACCGGTAGCACCACCGGTTCTGGTGCTACCGGTTTGAAACCGGTTCCGAAATCGGAACCGGTTACATTTTAAAAAATAATAATAAATAAATTTTTTTTAAAAAAATTGTTCAGCATGGCAACGGCTTTATAGCTGTTTCATTTTCTTTTTTTTTTAATTTTAATTTTAATTTTTTTTTTTTTTTGAAATCTATAAATATGTGCATATTTTTCATTCTTTTCCTCACAATTCATTCTTCTCACAATCCATTCTTCTCACAGTTCTATACTTCAAACTCATATTTTCCTCTCAATTGTGCTATCTACAATTTATATATAATAATGGCATCTTCATCTAGCGGCGGCGCTGATCGTAGTCGGGGTCGTAGTCGGGGTCTCGTCCCGGGTCGTCTATCACTGAGTTCATCTTCGTAAACCATTATGACGAGCAAGAAGAAGAGAACGCAAAAACAATACTTATCAATTATGAAGAGTGCTAAACAACAATATTTTTTATTTTGATTTTTTAATTGCTATATCTTTACAATTATTTATATGCATCTATATTATGAAATGAAGAAGGAATATATTAAATTTGTGATGAATATTGGGGAAACATTTACAACATTAAATAATAAATAAATAAAAGTTTTTGAATAATTTTTTTTTTAAAAAAAGGGCAAAAATAACTGGTGCACGAAATTTTTTAAAGTAACTGGTGCACGAAAAGATTGAAAACCAGTAACTGATGCACGAAAAATCAGTAACTGATGCACGAAATTAAAATCAGCTACTGATGCACGAAAATTTACACAAAGTTAGTGCACCAGTGTTATATTTTCGTGCACCAGTGTTATATTTTCGTGCACCAATTATTGTTTTATAATTTTCGTGCACCAGCTACTTTTTAATCATTTCGTGCACCAGTTATTTTTTATGATTTTCGTGCACTAATGTTATATTTTCGTGCACCAGTTACATTTTATGATTTTCGTGCACCAGTGTTAATTTTCGTGCATCAGTGTATATTTTAGTGCACCAAGGTTGTATGTTCGTGCATCAGTATTATATTTTAGTGCACCAAGGTTATATTTTCTTGCACCAGTGTTGTATTTTCGTGCATCAGTGTTATATTTTAGTGCACCAAGGTTATATTTTCGTGCACCAAGGTTATATTTTCGTGCACCAGTTATTTTTTATCATTTTCGTGCACCAGTTATTGTTTTATAATTTTCGTACACCAGTTATTTTTTTATGATTTTCGTGCGCCAATGTTATATTTTCGTGCAACAGTTACATTTTATGATTTTCGTGCACCAATTACTTTTTATGATTTTCGTGCACCAAGGTTATATTTTCGTGCACCAAGGTTATATACGAAAAAAAAATACGGAGAAAAAAAAAAAACCAAACGGACCGGTTCGGCCCAGAACCGGTTGAAACCGGAACCGGGACCGATCTAGTTCCTTACCGGACCGGACCGGTTCCGACCTTAACGGACCGGAATCTGCCGATTCCGGTCCGGACCGGACCGGTTCAGGCCAATAAGCACCCCTACATGAAAGGCTCACAACTGCTAACATAAAAATTCTTTCAAACTGCCAGGATCAAGCATCATTCCAGTGCAACCTGAGATGTCACCGAAAATATGAGCCAATAAAGTCTTTTCAAGATTTCCAGTGATCCATTGTAAATTAACTACATATTAAATTTCTTAAATTTGAAATTAAAGTCTTCAACTTGTGGCAAAAATATGTATGGTATTACATGGCATGAATTACATCCCCCTTCCTGCCAAAAAAAATATCCGAGCTTTCTAACTCATTTCCATAAAAGAAAATTTTAAATTTTTTTTTTCTAAAATTACGGAAAATACAGTTATCTCGTTTATAATATTACAAATTAGCCCCCATGTTTGAAAAATATAAATTATGACAATGTGTCATTTGGCATAGTCATTAGTCTAATTATTATTTCAATGTTTTTATGATAATTGATGTCATATGATATATTGACCTCCTCGGGTAAAATCCCTCAAGGGCCGAACAAAGACATATACCGAACAGAGTGCACCGAACGGAAAGCACCGAGCAGGGTTTTTACCGAACAGCTGCTAACCCTCCTCGGTTTTCTGGTCAAAGATTAGCGGAAGACCGGGAATAACTAACAAATTAACCGGCGTGAATGAACGTGCAATAATGGGGCGCGGATTTCTCGGACGTGTTGGGCTCCAGTTAAGCCACGATCAGAGGACATCGTGTTCCGGATCTCCCGCGAGCCAATCACTAGGAACAGTCCTATAAATATCCGCGGATGTCATCACAGAAAGGGTTGGATTTTTCTGGGCAAAAAGACTCCGAAGAGAGCAAATTTATGTATGTTCGGTCTTTTCTGTTATTTTTATAAACAATTTGTGTAAGTCATTGAACAATTATTTTTTGTGTCCAGAGAGTCTTGCAAATCATCAACATCTTATAGTGAATTTTATACTGGACTAGGTCCCGTGGTTTTTCTCTCAATTTGAGGGTTTTCCACGTAAAAATCTTGGTGTGTATCGTTATTTTCTTTTAACACCTTATTCTACCTTATATTCGGAAATCACGGATCACATCATTGGCGCCGTCTGTGGGAACAAAAAGAGTAAAGACGTTGAAGCAGAGATTTTTTCAGTAATAATCCAAGGCGAAATGGTTAAAAGCAAGGGGCGAGGGCCAATGTCGGGGAGGGATAAACCAATGACTCCCCCACGTTCATGCCCAGAACCAGAAGGAGCAGGGGAGGCTGGATCATCACAGAATGTTTCACGAGTATTACCTACTGGAGGAATACCCATGGAACATTTGACTGAGATGATTGCCAAAACTGTCGGAGAAGTTATGAAACAATTTATGACCCCCCCCCCCCCCCCCCCCCCCCCCTATCAGGAAGAAAATAAAGAAGAGGATGAAGACTCAACCTCTATAAAGAAGTCGGAGGAGGGGGCTGAAGAGTCAAAAGATTTTCCTAATCGTTCAAATGAGGAAATAGATAGGGCTTTGCACCATCAAATGGAGGATTTAAAGGAGGAGTTACAAAAAATGCGCAATAAAATGGAAGGCCGTATTAACTCGGCAAGAAGAAGCACCCCATTCACTCCTCAGGTCATTGATGATCCTCTGCCTCTTAATTTCAGAACTTTAAGTGTGGGGAACTATGATGGTAGCACAGATCCAGAAGAATATTTATCTCAATTTGAGAATGCCTCACTCCTTCATCAGCTGTCAGATGGGGTGAAATGTAGAGTGTTCTTGACTACTCTAGCCGGCGTTGCTCAATCGTGGTTCAATCAATTACCATCAGGAGTAGTGGATTCCTTTCCCATATTCAGCTCGTTGTTCCTTCATCAATTCGCGAGCAGCAGAAGTTGCAAGAGAACAGCCTTGAGTTTGTTCGGTCTCAGGCAGATGGATAAGGAGTCCCTGCGGAGCATGCCTTGATGTTCCGCATGTGACATCGGAAATACTAGCCAGCGCTTTCACCCAAGGGTTGAGAGAGGGGGATCTGTTCAGATCATTGGCAAAGAAGCCACCGTCGGATTATGATGAATTACTGGGGCGTGCCTCTAAATATATTAATTTAGAGGAAGCGCAGAGGATGAAACAGAAGAAGGAAATAAAAAATAGTGGTGAAGTCAATAGGAAGGAGAGGCCATTGGAACAGCCTAAGAGGAACTTTGATCAGTACCTACCGATGAGACCTTATCGGGAGGTAGCCATGAATCAAATTACGCCAAAGAGGGGTCGGGGGGGACCTTATGGAAGAGGAGTATTCCGAGGAGGAAGTTCCCGAGGAGGGAGCGTTCATGAAGGAAGAATGGATGTAAGGCGAGGAGCTGACGATGAACTAAGGAACAGTGCTCCTTTCCCTCGGAATAATGTTAATCCAGGGAGAGGAGCACTTCAACCAGTTCCTTGGGCAGTACGGGGGGAAAGAGTGGAGGGAGGAAATCAAGTTACTAGGGAAAGAACCATGAGCAATGTTCCTAACCGAGGGACCATACATATGATTTCGGGAGGAACATCATGTGGAGATTGTAACCGAGCAAGAAAAAGTTATGCTCGAAGACTCGAAGTGTTATCCATTAATCCAAGTCATACTCAGGAGAGTCCTTCTATAGCTTTCGGACCTGCTGATTTACAAGGGATTTATTTTCCCCACGAGGATGCACTGGTAATTTCAGCCACAGTAGCCAACTACAATGTGCAAAGAATCGTCGTCGATACAGGCAGCTCGGCAGATGTGCTCTTCCTTAGTACGTGGAAGCAGATGGAATTGGGAAGTATAGCTGTGCAAAAAGTAAATACTTCTTTGCATGGGTTTACTGGAGAAGCCATAAGTCTTATAGGACAAGTGTCTTTACCCGTCACATTAGGAGAGGAGTCCAAGACAAAGACGAAGATGATCACCTTCCTCATAGTGGATGCACCCTCCTCCTATAATATAATATTGGGTCGGCCGGCGTTAACGGCCTTCGAAGCAGTTGCTTCTACTTACCACCTGAAGATAAAATTCCCGGTAGGAGAGGAAGTGGGACAAGTAAGGGGAAGTCAGAGTTCATCAAGAAAATGCTATGTGCAAGAGTTGAAGCAAGACAAAGGAAAAAATAGAGAAGATGGGGAGCGAGGAAGTAATAAGAGGAAACATGGACAGCCTGAGGAGGAGGAGGAGCGGATAGTCCCCGAGGAGGAATTCATGAGTATCGAGTTAGGTCACCCAACGAAAACTACTCGCATTGGATCCAAGTTGGATCCCGAATTGAGGAAAAGGGTGATTGAATTCTTAATAGCTAACGTGGATGTGTTCGCTTGGAATACCTCTGAGTTAATTGGGGTAAAACCAGAGATTGCTGAGCACGATCTAAATGTTGATCAGGGTGCTCGGGCAATTAAACAGAAGAGAAGGCATTTCGGACCCGAGAAGGATGCCGTTATAGCTAAACAAGTAGAAGAGTTGTTGAAAGCAGGTCATATACGGGAGATTAGTTTCTCTACATGGCTCTCAAATGTGGTTCTAGTACCTAAAACAGGAGACAAGTGGAGGATGTGTGTAGATTTTCGGGACGTGAATAAAGCTTGTCCCAAAGATTGTTATCCATTACCAAGGATTGATCAATTAGTGGATTCTACTGCGGGACATGAGCTGTTATGTCTTATGGATGCTTATCAGGGATATCATCAAATCCCCTTAGCCCGCGAGGATCAGTCCAAGGTTAGTTTTGTCACAGCGGGAGGAACTTTTTGTTATGTCGTTATGCCCTTCGGATTAAAAAATGCTGGGGCTACTTATCAGAGACTGATGGATAAGATGTTCAGAGATCAAATAGGACGGAACGTGGAGGTTTATGTTGATGACGTCCTGATCAAAAGCAAGAAGGCCCAAAATCTGATAGAAGATATGGAGGAAGTCTTTGCCACTTTAAGAAGATTTGGCATGAAGTTAAATCCAGCCAAATGTACCTTCGGAATTCATAGTGGAAAATTCTTGGGTACATGGTGACAGAGAGAGGTGTGGAAGCTAACCCTGAGAAAATCCGAGCAATCCAAGAAATGAACCCTCCTCGGACCCTGAACGAAGTGCAAAGGTTAGCAGGAAGAATAGCAGCGCTTAGTCGATTCATATCTAGATCGGCTGACAGAAGTTTGCCTTTCTTTAAGGATTTAAGGCGAGGAATACAGTTTGAGTGGGACGATCAGTGTCAGAAGGCTTTCGAAGATTTGAAAGAATATCTAGCTCAGTTACCCTTGATGAATAAACCCGAACACAATGAGACCCTCCTCGTCTACTTGTCGGTAACCGAGGAAGTTGTCAGCTCAGTGTTAATTCAAGAGAAATTTGGGCAGCAGCAACCGGTATATTATGTCAGCCGAGCTTTGCAAGGAGCCGAACAAAGATACCCAGAAATTGAAAAGTTAGCTTTGGCTCTGGTGATCACTGCAAGAAGGCTTCGGCCTTATTTTCTATCTCACCCTATCATGGTGGTAACGAGCACTCCCTTAGGAAGGCTCTTGTCAAAAGCTGAAATTTCAGGGAGGATGGTGAAATGGGCCACAGAATTGAGCGAGTTCGATATTTCTTATCAGCCTCGGACTACCATCAAGGCTCAGGCCTTCTCTGATTTCTTGGTTGAAGCATACTCGCGAAGAAAAAGATTGGAGCATATTTGTAGATGGATCATCTACTCAAATAGGAAGCGGTGCAGGAATTATACTTATCAGTCCAGAAGGAGAAGAAATTGCTATAGCTATTCAGTTCGGTTTTCAATCTTCAAACAATGAAGCCGAATTCGAAGCTCTCCTCTCGGGTTTACGAGTAGCAATAGATGCCGGAGTTCAGAAAGTAAAAGTGTTCATGGATTCAATGCTGGTCGTACAGCAGGTAAATGGGGTATACAAGGTGAAAGAAGAAAAGTTGAAAAAATATGTGGAGAAGGCTCAAGTATTAATGACTCAGTTCCAGGAAGTACAATTGAAGCAAATACCACGAGAAGATAATAACCGAGCAGATTCGCTTGCAAAGTTGGCCAGCTCCATCCATGAGTGGAAGAATAGGAAAGTGCTGGTACAAGATCTTTTGGTCTCGCACATATCAATCAACAGTATAATGAATTTGGAGCCTTGTATCATATCTGACTGTCGAGAGCATATCATTAAATTCTTGAAAAATAGGGTGTTGCCGTTAGATCCAAAGGAAGCTGCTCGGGTGAAGAGAATGGAGGGGCGTTTTGTGTTAGCAGAAGGTAAATTGTTCAAAAGGGGATTTTCAGCTTCCTTCTTGCAGTGCACATCAACACAAGAAGGAGAACATTTACTAAGGGAGATTCACGAAGGTTGTTGTGGGAATCATTCGGGAAGTAATATGTTATATCAGAAAGCCCTTCGGGCAGGATACTATTGGCCCAGTATGAGAGAAAATGCCGAAGAAATTGTTAAAAAATGTAACAATTGCCAGAAACATGCAAATTTATCTCATATAACCGCAGAGGTCTTAAATAGCAGTATTACTTCCTGTCCCTTCGATCAATGGGGGATGGACATCGTCGGACCTTTTCCTCTTGCCACGGGGCAAAGAAAATTCCTCCTAGTAGCAGTTGAGTACTTTCCGAAATAGGTGGAAGCCGAGCCTCTAGCAAAAATAACTGAGGAGGAAATTATCAAATTCTTATGGAGAAGCATAGTATGTCGGTTCGGAATACCGAGGAGAATTATTTCGGATAATGGAAGGCAATTTCAGGGAAAGAAACCACAGGAGTGGTGCGAGGAGATGGAAATCAGGCAAATATTCACGTCAGTAGCCTATCCACAATCAAATGGGCAAGTCGAAGTTATTAACCGTATTCTATTACATGGGATTAAGACGAAGCTGGAAGGGGCCCGAGGAGAATGGGTAAATGAACTACCTGGAGTCTTGTGGGCTTATCGAACAACTCCTCGGGTATCTACAGGGGAAACTCCGTGTAGTCTAGTATACGGTTCGGAGGCCCTCATTCCAGCGGAAATTGGGATTGAATCTCTCCGCGTACAATGTTATGATCCAGAGCAGAACGAGGTTAAGAGAATGCAAGAGTTAGATGAGATTGATCAGCTAAGAGAACAAGCTGTAGCAAGAACAGAGCTATATAAAGTAAGGATTACCAACGCCTATAACCGAAGGGTTCGATCAAGAACATTTCAAGTTGGTGATTTATTGTTACGAAGAACAAATCCTGCTGGTGAGGTGAAAAAGTTGGCACCCAAATGGGAAGACCCTTACAAAATTAAGGAAGTAATCGGAAGAGGAGCCTACAGGCTGGAGGATCATGAAGGTCGGAAATTGGTAAGACCTTGGAACATTCATAACCTGAAGAAATATTTTGTGTAATCTTTCTCTTTTGTTTACTTTATGAATTCAGCAGTAATAAAATAAAAGTATTTGATTCATTGAGTTTTGTTTTACGGAATCATTGCATTATCATCGGTTTACTCGTGGGATCGAGATGTTTGGTCCACGTTTAAACATTACATTATCATCGGTTTACTCGTGGGATCGGGATGTTTGGTCCACGTTTAAACATTACATTATCATCGGTTTACTCGTGGGATCGGGATGTTTGGTCCACGTTTAATCATTGCATTATCATCGGTTTACTCGTGGGATAGGGATGTTTGGTCCACGTGTTTGTGCTCGGGGTAGCGAGCCTTGTTCGGAATTTTAGTTGTTTACTCGTGGGATCGGGATGTTTGGTCCACGTTTTAAACCTAAAATTGCCTAAGTGTTTGTGCTCGGGGTAGCGAGCTTTGTTCGGAATTTTAGTTGTTTACTCGTGGGATCGGGATGTTTGGTCCACGTTTTGAACCTAAAATTGCCTAAGTGTTTGTGCTCGGGGTAGCGAGCTTTGTTCGAAATTTTAGTTGTTTACTCGTGGGATCGGGATGTTTGGTCCACGTTTTGAACCTAAAATTGCCTAAGTGTTTGTGCTCGGGGTAGCGAGCTTTGTTCGGAATTTTAGTTGTTTACTCGTGGGATCGGGATGTTTGGTCCACGTTTTGAACCTAAAATTGCCTAAGTGTTTGTGCTCGGGGTAGCGAGCATTGTTTGGAATTTTAGTTGTTTACTCGTGGGATCGGGATGTTTGGTCCACGTTTTAAAACCTAAAATTGCTTAAGTGTTTGGGCTCGGGGTAGCGAGCCTTGTTCGGAATTTTAGTTGTTTACTCGTGGGATTGGGATGTTTGGTCCACGTTTTGAACCTAAAATTGCCTAAGTGTTTGTGCTCGGGGTAGCGAGCTTTGTTCGGAATTTTAGTTGTTTACTCGTGGGATCGGGATGTTTGGTCCACGTTTTGAACCTAAAATTGCCTAAGTGTTTGTGCTCGGGGTAGCGAGCTTTGTTCGGAATTTTAGTTGTTTACTCGTGGGATCGGGATGTTTGGTCCACGTTTTGAACCTAAAATTGCCTAAGTGTTTGTGCTCGGGGTAGCGAGCCTTGTTCGGAATTTTAGTTGTTTACTCGTGGGATCGGGATGTTTGGTCCACGTTTTAAACCTAAAATTGCTTATGTGTTTGTGCTCGGGGCAGCGAGCCTTGTTCGGAATTTTAGTTGTTTACTCGTGGGATCGGGATGTTTGGTCCACGTTTTGAACCTAAAAGTGCTTAAGTGTTTGTGCTCGGGGCAGCGAGCTTTGTTCGGAATTTTAGTTGTTTACTCGTGGGATCGGGATGTTTGGTCCACGTTTTGAACCTAAAATTGCCTAAGTGTTTGTGCTCGGGGTAGCGAGCCTTGTTCGGAATTTTAGTTGTTTACTCGTGGGATCGGGATGTTTGGTCCACGTTTTAAACCTAAAATTGCTTAAGTATTTGTGCTCGGGGTAGCGAGCCTTGTTCGGAATTTTAGTTGTTTACTCGTGGGATCGGGATATTTGGTCCACGTTTTGAACCTAAAATTGCCTAAGTGTTTGTGCTCGGGGTAGCGAGCTTTGTTCGGAAATTTAGTTGTTTACTCGTGGGATCGGGATGTTTGGTCCACGTTTTAAACCTAAAATTGCCTAAGTGTTTGTGCTCGGGGTAGCGAGCTTTGTTCGGAATTTTAGTTGTTTACTCGTGGGATCGGGATGTTTGGTCCACGTTTTAAACCTAAAATTGCCTAAGTGTTTGCGCTCGGGGTAGCGAGTTTGTTCCAAGATACAAGTAAATGATTTCATTAATAAAAAAGAAAGAAATACAATAAAAAGGTAAAAGCTCTACCCTACAGCTGAAATAGCTCCTCAGGGAGGCTCTCCAGAGCAGCATTGACGTCAAGGAAATCTTTTGAAGCCCCTTCGGGAGGGTAGCCTTGAGATCTAAATTGGCCGACGCATGCTTCAAAATCATGATCAAAGAACTTGTAAGCACGATCAGCCACCATGTTGCTATACTCTGGAGACTTCAAAAACTCAGCTTTCTTCGAGAGCCAGAGTTCTTCCACACGAGCAGCCGTGGAAGATTTCTCTTGAGCAAGCTGCTCGGAGACAGCTTGATGTTGCTCAGCCAGGGATTTATACTGCTCTGACAAAGTAGAGTTAGCACCTTCCAGAGCAGCAAACTTTGTCCGCTCCTCTGCCAGGACCTGCTCTGCCTTGTCCCGAGCTGATACCAGGGCCAAGTGCCGCTCCTCCAAAAGGCTCACTGTTTTCTTCAACTCCTCACCCATACCCTCTAACTGCCGGATGCGCTTCTGGTTTTGCCCATCAGCCAATCGAACTGAATGAAAGCGAGTGAGAAGCTCACCCGCCATCATGTGGGCCTGCATCAGATCATATATAAAGTTAAAGTAACAAATGAAGGTATTGAAAAAAGACAAACGGAACAAATTAATGGGTATAAACATTTACCTGAGTAAAGGAGGAGGAGAAGTCGTTCACCAAGTTGCTGAAAGCCAGCTCCCCGAGGTATTTTCGATCAGCGGGGTTGGGGGTATAGCACAAAATGGAATGGGAGGCTTTGGGATCGGGTTTTTTCAGTAGTGGAACAGTATGAGAGTACGTCCACGAAGGGATATGATATCTCAAAGTAGGCCGGGATACACCCAGAGCGGGTTGAGAGGAGGCTCGAGGTTCGGAAGGGATGAGGGAAGAAGAAGTTTTCTTAGTAGGAGGTGCTTGGGGCGAAGAACGTGGACCTTCGGGAGTAGTCTTTCTCTTGCGATGAAGAGCATGAGTCTTCTCAGGTGAAGCCTTCTCCTCAGAAGGAGTCAAAATCTCAATAGAAGGGGAAGGTGCAGGAGTAGCAGTAGCCTTAGAAGTTTGGCATTTTTGGCTCTTCTCCCTTAGCTTCTCGGCTATCATTGCCTTCATCATTTTTGTTTCTGAAAAGAGCAGAGAAATATTAGTCCGAACATGATAAGTTAAAAGTAAAACGAAGAAGATTACTTGGAAAGCACTCACCGAGGGACATTTTCAAGGATACACCCTTGGGGCTCAATTGGAACAAGTATAGCAGTCCGTCGTCAATCAGCTCCATCAAATTAAAACACTGATCGCCAAGTGCACGACGAACCGACAAATACGGTTCCTCCTCAAGGTGACCCTTGATCGATTTCCCCCCCGGGAGACTTTCCCTCCACTCCATAGGGCAATCCCAAGGCTGGAGGGGACGAGCAAAGAAGTAAGAGTTTTTCCAATTTTTTATGGACGAGGGGTATTTTTTGAGGAAGCCAACCCTGTCCTTGAGGAAAAATAAAAAAGCCCGATCTCTTTCTTGTTCAATTGGAAGAAACAATGAAAAAGCTCGGGAGTAGGGGTAAAACCCAGATAAGAAAGAACTATGAAGAAGCCTGCTAATAACCTATAGCTATTGGGAAATAATTGACTAAGGGAAACACAGAAGTAGGAGACCACTTCAATAAAGAAATAAGGGACGGGAAAACGGAGGCCTCCTCGGAGTTGGTCTATATAGAAAGGAAAATACCCCTTAGGGGGTAAGTGGGGACGAGATCCAGAAGGGGGAGCAATAATAGAAGTCCCCTCAAAAATCCCCCATTTAGTTCGGATATTGATGAGTTGCCGAGGCAATTTGACCTCAGACTCGAAGATCTCGAACCAAGGAACACGGGCTTTAACTAAATCTCGCTCTGTAGCACGTTTCTGCTCTTGCTTACGAGCAGCCGACTCAGCAGAAGAGCTTAGGGTTTTGTCGCTATAAAAAGAGGAAGAGGGTTGATGAGAGGGGCTAAGAGCGTCTCCTTCGTTAAACCTATCTATCGCTTGCAATGAAGAATCGGCTGAGGAAGAAACCATACTTAGGTGATTAAAAAAGGACTGCTGGGGAAAGTCGTTCGATCGTCTGGTGCTAGCTCGGAAGCAAAATTCAGCAAAGTAAGGACAAATGAAGAAAAAGGAGGGGTATTTATAGCGGGGACCATGTGAACAATCATTTAATCTTCACCGTCCAAAAATAAGGGAATGGACGGTTATAAAGGAGCCTCGGGAAACGAAACGTCGCGCGGCATTTTTAATATTTGGGCGGGAAAAAAGGGCGGCAAAAATATCCCGAGCAGGTTAAGTTTGGGATTTTACCCGAAGACAATAAAACAAGACTTCAAAAGTCTCGTCTTGCTTTACTTTAGGGGGTGAGGTGATGTCATATGATATATTGACCTCCTCGGGTAAAATTCCCTCAAGGGCCGAACAAAGACATATACCGAACAGAGTGCACCGAACGGAAAGCACCGAGCAGGGTTTTTACCGAACAGCTGCTAACCCTCCTCGATTTTCTGGTCAAAGATTAGCGGAAGACCCGGGAATAACTAACAAATTAACCGGCGTGAATGAACGTGCAATAATGGGGCGCGGATTTCTCGGACGTGTTGGGCTCCAGTTAAGCCACGATCAGAGGACATCGTGTTCCGGATCTCCCGCGAGCCAATCACTAGGAACAGTCCTATAAATACCCGCGGATGTCATCACAGAAAGGGTTGGATTTTTCTGGGCAAAAAGACTCCGAAGAGAGCAAATTTATGTCTGTTCGGTCTTTTCTGTTATTTTTATAAACAATTTGTGTAAGTCATTGAACAATTATTTTTTGTGTCCAGAGAGTCTCGTAAATCATCAACATCTTATAGTGAAGTTTTATACTGGACTAGTCCCGTGGTTTTTCTCTCAATTTGAGGGTTTTCCACGTAAAAATCTTGGTGTGTATCGTTATTTTCTTTTAACACCTTATTCTACCTTATATTCGGAAATCACGGATCACATCAATAATAATAGTACTAATAACAACCATGATACATAATAATTACTAGTGCCACTTTATAATAATTTTTTTAATTCTTTTAATTTTTTATTTTTGGCGGGTTTGGGTTTCCCAACCCGCCTGGAGATGGGCCCAAACAGGTTGGGCATGTTTGGGTTGCAGGTTAGGCTGATTGTCCCGTTTTGACAACTCTCATAATGATACATAGGGTATACCCGTAGTTACATAAAAAAAATGATTTCACATACTTTGATTTGAAATCCTCGCACAAATCCAAATCACTCCATTCAAATATACTCTTAGGATATTACCTCAATAGTGGATCCAATGACCCAAAAATCATTTTTTTTAGTGGGTTCCACATAGTTTTGTGTTTCATTCCTTGATGCTATATTCAGTATAATATTTTGATTGTAACATCGAAATTCCCCCGAAAAGGGCAAGTTAGAGAGATGCATAAGAAGTGACTTGCTCTCGTCCAAATTAATATTTTATGTCTTACAAGAATAAAGAAAGCCTATTAATTTTGAGGAGCCCAATAAGTCACGAGGCCCATAAATCTTTATTTTTTTATACAAACAAGTTCGTCTTTTAATTATCCTATGAAAATGGATGTTGACGATATTGGTTTTATATTTTTATGTTTCATCGTTTTTCACATACTTCAAACGTTTGTGTGGTATATGATTGCGTCATAATTTTGACTTTTGAGTTAGTGATAGTTGACAGTTTACACCATTGTAGTTTGAAAATAAGTAGTTTAACCTCATGTAATTTTCAAAATAAACAGTTTATCCCATGTGGTTTGCAAAATATAGTATACTTCTTCTTTATATGGAGATGATGTTTTGCACATATTTACATACCACATGGGATAAAGTGTCAAATTCAAAAATTACATGAGGTAAACTGTCAATTTGACTCAATTTTCAAAGCACATGGATGCAAAATTGTCTATTTACAATCACAGTGGGTTCGTTGCTAAGAACCCCGATAATTTTGGAAATCAAACTAAAATTATGTTTTTAGTAATGAGAAGGAAGATCTAACATGAAGTTGTCTAATTGATATTGAGATGGAAGTTCTTTTAATTAAATTTAAAGGGAATTGGCAAAAATGTTGTGTGCTTTCATAAGCCATTGATTTATAAGAAAAGTTTATGGGATTATTTCTTTTTGTTAACATGTTTACTGTGTTTTTGAGTTCAGTTTGAATTTAAAGTGTGAAGCTCTCTTTGATGCATTCTCATTATGGTTCGTTTTCAATTGAATATTCACACTTTCTTTTTAATATATATATTCTTTCTTTTTCATAGACATTAGTAATGGGGTTTGATTTGATTTGTTTCCAAAAGGTTCTAAAAATATCTTATATCAACACAACTTCCACCAAATGAATTAAAAACTCTATAAACTATATGTGTAGACGAACATCAATAGTTCTTACGGACATTATCATCATTGATATGTAATCAAGGGTCCCATCCGCCCCCAAAAAAATTTTAATTTTTTTTTACCCTTAATTTTTCAAAATTTTTTTTTTGTATCCTCAAATTTTTTTTAACCATTGAGTATTATAAAAAAAAATTTCCCTCCCAAGAATTTTTTTCTAGGTTTGCCCTTGTATGCAATGTTCAACATCAATTTGCAAATCAACGGTGGATGCTACTGTCTGTGTGTGTAACATCAAATTTTCCATAATATAGATATATTCCTATTAATTTAAAAAATAACCGAAGATCGATCTAAAGAAAGTAAACAAAAAATAATAATTCTAAATTCATCAAAATAAAACTTGTCTAGATATTTTGTTTTGTACGTTTTCCTATTAAAAACCTCTCCGAGTTCCCAATAATGTGCAGTGTGGATTAAACAAGTGCAGAAGTCGATACGAAATCACATGGTTCCCTTATTTGGTGAAACTCAATGGGAATTCACATGGTTCCCTTATCTAATTGACACTTGCCAGGAGTTTAATTCAATGAATTAATGCAGGAAAAATATCTTCAAGTCCCTCTCCCAATATACACAGGCGGATGTAGGAAAATATTCAAGGTGGCAAAAAAATAAAAATATTTGGCTAAAATATACTTTTTTTAAGAAAAAAGTTCTAGATAAAAAATTTCTTTTACCAAGGGTTTACTTGCCCCCCTTGCCGAGAAATAGATAGAAAATAAGATTTTTACGTGGACAAATCACGGAACTTAGTCCATTATAAAATCCATTATAAACAAGTGGGTGATTTATAGTAGTTTATTTACAAGAAAAATGGAGGAAAAATTGTAGATACAATTTTTTTTTTTACCAAGGGGACACTTACCCTCGTTGTCTCTACTTAGATCCGCGAGTGTGTAAATATATTTATAATGTATGGAATGTATCTATGTATTAATTATTGATGTTGCACATAAATTATTGCTCCTTGTAATAAACTCCTGTCATTTTTTTTTATTTTTATTTTTGTTCTAAGCAAATCTTTTTTCTTCTTTGTCGGTTCACCAACGTATCTTCTCCTATTCAAGATAGGTTCTTCGGGTCTCTTTCTATCAATTATTATTTCGCCACCTTTCTTCTTAACTTATTGTAAAAGAGGTCGAACTGGAAAGTGCCCACTACCAACCTTTTTCAACACTCAATTATTTCTAACATGTTCATCCCGAAGGTTTAAAAGTCTTGCAAATTTTGTGCATGATAATTATAATCAAACATATGGGAAATTGAAAGAAATACCTCTGCCATTTTATCAGCGGGTTGGTCAAAATCCGATTTAGAATCCAAGATGATGAAATAAAAAGTAACAATAATAACGTAAAAAAAAAATTATGGGATACAAAATACATTTTGAGGAGGAAAAATACAATTTCAGAGGGATGCAATTTTAGAGATAATAAAAAAAAATTGAAGGAAAGAAATTGTTCTCCCTTACCTGACTGTGTGTCCGCTCTTGATGAGCAAATTTACTTGAGCATAAAAACATACATAATATTAATTATTATGACCTAATGTACTAAATGATTAAAATGCCCCTATAATTGTACAAATCACAATATTACACTAAATCAAAAAAAAATTTATGGTAATATGTTAAATGACCAAAATGCCCCCAATGTACTTAAATGACCATAATACCCCAACAATTTTACAAATTACAATATCACCCTATTTTACAAAATAAATCAAACTAACTACAAAAAATTCATTAAACTCAAAACAAATTAAATAAAAATAGATTATACAAACACGCAACAATTTCAATTTAAATAACAAAAGACTATACAAACACACGACGTGTGCGACAATACACTGGTTATGATATTTCGTTTTTTGTAACATTTGAAAATGGCCCATGCCAACAAGTGGAACTGCGACAGTAATTAATATGAAAGGAGAGAGAGAGCTATGTAGGCCACCTCAGTTTTGGACTGATTAAGTAAATGTTGTCATATTCTCAATTCCACGTTTTACACTGTTTGTCATGGAAATAAATTTAAAAAAAATTTATTATTCACATTATTTGATATAATAAAATAAAGGTACATCGTGCACAAAATTCACGTGAAATCTATTATTTCTGAAATATGTACCACATATACATGAAGTAGATCTATGGATATCACTTACATCTACGAAGTCTTTCGACCAAATGTCAAGATATTCTAACTCAACTGACACTAAGAGATCCAGCAAATAAGAGAAATCTCAAGTTCGAGACCACAAACATTCCTCCCTTCTGCCTATAAAAAAAAGTATTTCGGCCAAATTATATATGATCAAATATTGATTGGGGTGCAAAATGCAAAATCAACCATTTATTTAAATGATGATTAGGTTGAAATTAAATTTTAGGGTACATTAATTAATGTAATATTGAAGTTTTTTGAGGTATAATGTGACTTATCCTTTCAAGAAGAGCAACTCGAGGCTCAGTAGTTTAGGTAAACGGTAAGCAATCAGAAGTAGTGAAGGTAGTAAAAGCACTTACTCATTTATTGAAGCAATTTACTATCATTTATTATTATTGTGTGTGTTAAGCATTAAAGCATATACAACGATAAATGTTAATGTTATGTGATCTGGAGGTCATGAGTTTGAGTTGCAAAAACAATCTCTTTGTTTTGCAAATGCAATGTTGTGTACATTAAGTTCAAAGTGACCCGAACATTTCCTTGGCCCCATACATAGCGCGTTCGTGTGGTGGATTTGCTTCTTCTTCTTTTTTTTTTAAAGCATTAATGGAACTCAGTTTGCTGCATAAAATATGAAGTTTCAAAAATATCCATGTTTGGACCGACCCCTTTTCTGGTTCCAGTATTGTGCTCTTACTGAAATTCATTTTCTCGATTCACCTGGAAGACACGCTTTCGATAGGCAAAGCCGCTTGTGCACTGGTGGTGTTTCCTATGAAGTTTTTGTTTGCTGGTACTTCTGACTGTTGATGTAATTATAAAGTTGGATATCTTTTTAGTTAATATATTCTCATGTTCAAAAAAGAAAAATATCCTTGTTCAAATTGCATATTATCTCTATCGATGGGAAAAAATGTTTTTTTTTTAAAAAAATACAAACATATCTCTGTTATATTAGTGTGTGTGAATTATGACGATATAATAAATAAATGTCATAAGCTATAAATATAAGTTACCTTTGCATTATTACTAGTAATAGTGGTTTTATAATATATTACTAAATAATTCAAGAAGGAATATTTTTTTAGAATATTCTAAATCAATTATTATTAATATATTCTGCGAGTAGGCATAAAAATAAAAATAAAATCCCCAAATAATTCTCTTCGTAAATTGAAAGATTCAGTAAATCTCACTCTCTTCATCGGAGGAATGCGAGCCTCAAATCATATCGGTATCATATAAAACCTAATTATTGCCGCCACCCGCCTCCTGCCACCGCACGATCTACTCTTTATGAAAGTGGTCTCGAATTTGAGACTCTTTAATAGCAAATCCTCATCTCTTACTTAAAAATTAATTAATTATTGGTACTTTTCTTAATTCTTAGATTTTATTATTTTATATACTGGTTTCTTCATGCTTGTATTTGCCTAATTTAGACATTATTTATATCGACTCAATATTAAAACACAATACATTTGTTCAACCTACGGCTATTTTTGTGCTACTTTTGTACCAAAATAACAAATTTGGTAATCACGCAAAACTCATTTCCAATATTGTTAGAGACCAATACAGATGGATGCACGACGAAAAATCCAGCTGCTCAACATCTGGATTCAAAGAGGTGGTATTCGTCTTTTCGGCTCCCACTCATACTGATACAGATTGTGCTTTGCAATCCGTTGAATCTAATGCATCCCTGAAATCAGTAGCAGGTTCTAGAGCCAAAGTAGAGTAATGATATGTCCTTGATCTAGCATTGAACTTAATTACTTGAAACTTTAATCTAAATGAAGTATTCTTGGAATATTTCCTACTATTTATTTACAACAATTTATTCCATGAAATATTAGTCAATCAATTATTTCACTTACTTAATCTTAATTAAATATTATTGTAAATATTTACGTATAGCTAAACAATTTTTATTTATTTTATATTTGTCAATAAAAATGATACTGACATAAATCTATAATATATTTAGTTATCGTGTTCATGTGAAACTCACGTTATTTCATATTTTTTTAAACTTTCTATATCAATATAAAAGGGGTTGCGCCAATAATAACGAGGCACTATTGGGAGCAGGGACGGACGTACTCAAAGGCAACATGGTACTTGCAATTTTATCCTAAAAAATGTTGTATGTCCCCCTTAAAAATTACGTTTGTCCGCCTTAAATTATATTTGGCACCTAAATTGTTGTTTAAATTTTTTTTTTCCAATTCTAAAAAATTCTGCGTCTACCACTGATTACGAGGGCCATCCCTGATGCAAGGCATGGAGTCCAGTTGGAGGGGATAACGGAGCACGATCTTGGTAAAGGACCACAAATATAATAAGAGTCCAGAAGAGTAAAGAAGTTGGCCCCATGTGTTAATAAAAGTAGGCTACATCAACGGTTCTTAATTAATGAGATTGTATATTATAAGGAATTAGTTTGATGGGGATGAATTTATTAATCAAGTCCAAAGTCCAAACAACACAAAATTGCACTTCAAAATGCCTGGACGTGGTCCATAGCTGTAAAACATATATATAACAATTGAGGGTTAATATATAAAATAAAAACTATGTCTTCTATGGTTCATGACCAAAAACTACATCTATAGTTAATGAGTTTATACACTAGTTACAATAAAATTTTATGTAAAACTTTTCGCAGTCTACCAAAACATATTTTCCCTATAACACGAAGTACCGATTTTATTTGTTTCATTGGAAAATTCCTTTAAAATTTGCAATTTTGATCATGTATGTTTGCCTGTTTGTCATTTTTGGCCTTTTTTATATGTGCAATGTTAGTCATTTTTTTATAGGAATGCTAATATGACAATATACACATTAACGCTGCATTGATATCACGAGGAAAAGGACTAAAACTGCAAAGATAATGAACTAATACTTAAATTTGATAACACCGAGGATACAAATCGCAGAGAGAAATGTTGCACATATGTGCGGCAACATGCGATAGAAAATACTGAAAATGAAGAATAAAAATGAACACCAGAATTTACATGGAAAACCCCTAAGAAATTAGTAGGGTAAAAACCACGGGCAAGATGAAAAGATTACACTATAATATTTTGTGGGTTACAACATCTCTCTATCTTTCAAAGAGAACAACACTCTCAATATAGGAGAAAAACTACATCACAAATATTATAGAATACACACTTAAATGTAGAGATATAAGAGAACTCTCTTAAATGATATACTTAAGAATTAAGGAAATGAGCTCTATTTATAGGGTTGAAGATGTGCATTAAACGCACATCTCCCAACTGTCATCTCCACAACTCCCACCTACCAACCACCCACATTAATTGTGGGTGGACAAGTCAACATTTCTCCCACTTGGAGATTTGATTGAGAATCAAGCACAGCTTCACACCCTTCAATCTTACCTTACCCCACTGCTTACGTTTTTCTAGGCCACTTGAGGATCCGTACCACTCAAACTTATCAGCACTAATCGGCTTCGTCGGAAAATGAGTTATGTTCTCCTTCGTAGGGATTTTCACACTTCCATCTTCCACTATTACACGAGTGAAATTGAACGCCAATGTGTTTAATTCTGGAATGAAAGGCTGGATTCCTTGCAATGTGCAAGGCACTCTGACTATCATAAAACAGAGGAACTTTCTCTTGTTTATGTTCAATCTCCTCTAGTAATCTTTGAATCCATATTGTCTCCTTGCAAGCTTGAGTAGCTGCCGTATATTCTGCCTACGTTGTAGATAACGCCACAACTGTTTGCAGTTTTGAAACCCAGCTTACTACTCCTCCTGCAAGTGTAAACACGTATCCAGTAGTATATTTTCTTTTATCTGGATCACCTGCATAATCTGAATCCACATAGCCCCTGAGTGTAAAATCTGATCCTCCATAACATAATGCAGCATTCGAGGTACCCTTAATGTATCTAAGGATCTTCTTAACCGTACTCCAATGCTCTCTTCCAGGATTCGCCATGTACCGACTAACTGCTCACACTGCTTGTGCAATGTCTGGTCTTGTACAGATCATAGTGAACATTTAACTTCCCACCGCTGATGCATATGGTACTCGAGACATCTAAATCCTCTATGCTTCACTGCTAGGACTCATAGCAGAGAATAACTTGAAGTTAACAGGAAGAGGGGTAGAAATTGGCTTACAATCTTGCATGTTGAAGCGTTGCAAGATTTTCTTCAAATAGTTTTTCTGGGAAAGCCAAATCTTTTTTGTTATTTCTGTCTCGGTGAACTTGCATCCCTAGAATCTTGTTTGCCGGTCCCAGGTCCTTCATATCAAATTCCCTAGCCAACTGTGCCTTCAATTCTTGGACTCGATCATTGTTGGGGCCTGCGACCAACATGTCGTCCACGTACAACAACAAAATGATATAATCGTCATTCCCAGATCTCTTGTACCAACACCTCGGTGCCTGTTTTAATATGCATAATGATCTGCATTAAGTCTGTTGTACCCAAGGCTCATGATATAGGAATCAAATCTCTTGTACCAACACCTCGGTGCCTGTTTTAGACCGTACAGATATTTGTTCGACCTGCAAACCAAGTTCTCTTTGCCTATTTCAGCAAAACCTTCTGGTTGGAGCATATAAATTTCTTCTTCAAGATCTCCATGAAAAGTAGTTTTCACATCTAGCTGCTCTAGATATATGTCAAACACCGTACATAACGCCAATACTACTCTGACTGTAGTAAGTCTGACCACATGAGAAAATATCTCGTTGAAGTCGATACGTTCCTTCTGAGCATATCCTTTCACCACCAATCTTGCACGATATCTTTCCACTTGGTTGTTACCATCACGTTGGATCTTATAGACCCATCTATTACCGATGGCTTTCCGTCCTCGTGGTAGTGTAACAAGATCCCAAATTTTATTTCGGTCCAAGACCTCCAATTCTTCCTGCATAGCTTGCATCCATGTGGATATATCCGAACTTCGAGTAGCCTCCTAGAAACTCGATGGCTCATCATTCTCAGTCAGCAAGCAGTATGCAATATTGCTTTCAGTATCATAATCTGAAAGCCAAACCGGTGGTCTCCTCTCGCGAGTAGACTGCCGAACTTTGAGAACCTCTGACTCATCTGGTTCTTATTCATCGTGCTCGGGTAATACCTCAGAAGAAACTTGACCTTCTTCTGTCTTATTTTCAACCTGAATTGTAGTAGTATCTGAATTCAGTGTGCATTTGTCTCCCTTAACTTTATCTTCCTCGAAGATACCATCCATGCTGATAATAAGTTTGTGGGCAGTGAGATTCCACAAGTAATACCTCTTAACACCATTATCATAGCCCAAGAAGATTGTTGGAATCGAAGAGGGGGGGTGAATGAGATTCCTTGGCTACTTTAGCTTTTTAAAATGAGTTTGTAAAAATATAAATATTTTGCGCTTTGCGGAAGCCTTGAGTCAATCGATAAATAAAAAGAATAAATAAATAAATGCGTAAATGAAATAAAGCAATAAAGAACAAAAGGATTTGTTATAGAAGTTCGGCGATGAATCGCCTACGTCTCCTCTTCCCGGTTAGATAACCTCCAACCGAGGTTCCACTAGAACAATTGATCTTGGCCTTGAGGGCTCCAAGTTAGCCACAACAACTCTTCCCGAGTTACAACGCTCTTCCCGAGCACACTACTCTTCCCGAGTATACAAAGCTCTTCCCGAGCTACCAACACTCTTCACGAGTCTTCTTGGCCTTAAGGGCTCCAAGGATAGCCACACACTTGCACCAACTAGACTAGTTGATGACTTTACAATTTTCCAACTTGCTTTGGTGTTGGAGGACCTTTACAAGAAATCAAACCAAAAACACCTTCACGGTGTACTCACACGAAGACAACAAGACTTAACAAATGGAAAAACAATTACTAGCTCCAATACAACAACAATGTATGGAGTTTGTAATGCTATTCAAGAATTTAATAATCAAAGCTTTGGTATAGTTTGTAGACTTGTTTCTTGGCTTCAAAATGCTCCAAAGCATCAATATTTATAGTGTTGAAGGCCTCCAAGGCTCCTACTAGCCGTTGCTTCAAATAAGGCTTGAATCACTCCAAGATCGCCTCGGACATCGCCTCAGGCGATCACCATCGCCGCGCCCCAACGGTCAGCAAAAATCACGGATCGCCTCAGGCGATCGCTGGATCGCCTCAGGCGATCCAAGTCAAATCCCAATGCCGTAGCTTCAGCAGCCTGAAATCATGCATCGCCTCGGGCGAAGTCGATATCGCCTCAGGCGTTCCAGCCCATCGCCTCAGGCGTTCATGACATCGCCTCGGGCGAACTCCCCTGCGCGCATGCCCGCGCCAACCCTCGGCATCGCTTCAGTCGATGTGCGGGAGCGAAGTCCCTGTGGCTGCCATCGCCTCAGGCGTTGGTCACCATCGCCTGGGGCGATCTTCCCCACATGCTCGCCTAGCCATCGCCTGGGTCGATGAGCGTGGCGATCCTAGCCTGGTACCCATCGCCTGGGGCGATGGCACTCATCGCCTGGGGCGATCTGTGTCTTCCAAAAGACAATTTCTTTGGCATTTCAAATCTATTACAATCTTCAAATTTGATCATAATTTAAGCTGCATACTCAATAAAAACCATTAGTACAAAATGTATAGGTTTTGTAATCATCAAAACAAAAACGATAATTTTATTTAAAATAGAGGAAAGAGAGTTGTAGCGTTTTAAGGCGCAACAATCTCCCCCTTTTTGATGATCACAAAACCCGGTAAACTTGAAAGAAAATATAACTTATAACAATGCAATGCATAGAGAGTTAAAACTCCCCCTTAATGAATGCAATGATAAACAATGTTTCAATGTGCATTTTTATCACCTTTACAAAATGTGTCACAAGTTGTAAAAACAATTTGGTTGCAAATAGCATTTCATCAATTAAGTTTACACCAAGTTTACACATACATTCTCCCCCTTTTTGTGAGAATAAAAAAGGGTAAAGGATTTTAAAGAAAATTGGACATAGTTCCCTTTAAAAATTGAATAAACCATAAATTCATCCAAGTAATACACAATCAACTCAAAATCCAATCAACATCTTAAAAATCCATCAACATACACAATAAATTCCTTCCAACATCATTTAACCATTTAATCCTTACAAATAATTACAAAATGATAAAATCAAAAAAAAACTAAAACAAAGACAACTCAATCCAAGCCGCCATCACCATCACCATCACCATCATTCCCGTGAGTAGTATCCTCGTCCATGTGAGTACTGGAAAACTGAGAACGAAGAGCGTCCACTTCATGTCGTAAATACGACAAATCTTCTCTCGAGGAGTCTTGGTAAGCTCGAAGAGACGCAACATCATCTCGAAGGGAATGGAATTGAGAATTCATATCGACTCTCAAGGATTGAAATTGTGAGTTCATATCCTCACGAAGGCTTTGGAATTGCGAAGTAAAGAACGCAAAGGCGTCTTGATTGAATTCAAAAGAAGAGGAAGGTTGATGACTATCAGGAGCTGGAATATCCGCCCCAATATTCATCATGTCATCAAAGGTAGATGGGGATTGATGCTGAATGGGTGGCTCATCGAGATTTGGTTCAATCAAGAAAGGAAAATGAACCCTTTGGGCACTAGTCATCCTATCAATGGGTAATGAGGGGTGATCTTTAGGATTGAAAGCAGAAAATAGGTTCCCCGGATCATTAACCCAACATGAAGTGAAAGGATTCCAAGAAATTTTGTTAAACAAAAAACACCTTAGATTGAAGGTGTCCTTGGACTTGATAGGGAGTTTCTCATTGTCATCAAAAGGAAGGTTGAAATGAAGAAAAATCTTTGTTAGGACACGGCCGAATGGAAGAATAACATTTTTAGGATTATGGGCGGTGTTCCTAAAGATTTGAACAATGAATCTAGGTAGGTTGAAGGGGGTCATTGTAATGATGTAATACATCAAGTATACATCAGAGAATTTCAACCTAAGACGATCACCATCCCGAGGATCATCGAGGTGATCACAATCTTGTGAAGGATTTGGTAGTTTGTAGGAATGGAATTCACAAGAAAAGATTGGTTTGGACATTGAGGGGTTCCGCCAAATATGAGATACAAGGCTTGGGCAGGATCACATACCCCATCATTGGGCCAAGTAGCTAGAGCAAATTTAGCCGGACCCTCCGAAGGAATGCGAAGAATATTTCCTAATTCAGTGCTATTGAATTCAATTGGGCGATTACAAACGATGGTTTTGATAGTTAACTCACCATCACCCTCAAACAGTTCAAGATTGGCATAGAAAGAATGAATCATGGATGGATACAAAAAATCGTTCTTTCTAGGGGGTTTGAAAAAAATTTCCCATTGTTGGAATTGAATCCAATCAAGAATTGGGAGCTGGGAAGTCCTAAGGAAATCGAAATCAAAGATATAACCCGGAATTAATTTGCGAGTAAGATAGTCTTCCGGAATTGGCTTACCATCAAGTTGAGGACCCGTATAATTCCTAGTGGAGCGATTAGAGCGTCTCCTCCGGCTTGATTCTCCTTCTTCTCGGTTGCTTCGAGACATATTGCAAGAAATTTAAGGGAATTGAGGTAAAGTTTCGATTTTGAGAAATGGGGTTAGGGTTTGCAAAAATTTCGAATTGGAAGATTTGGTGTTTGGAAAGTGAAATTGATGGTTTGGAAAGGCTTAGGATGATCGATTGTAACAATGATGAAGAAAGCTCGAATTATGGGTGAAAAACACGAATTGTTGCTGAAAAAATGAGCAAAAGCCGTAGCCTTCAGACTTTAAAAATCGAGATCGCCTGAGGCGATCTGGAGAACGCCTGAGGCGATCAAGAACGCCTGAGGCGATGCTTGCGATCGCTTGAGGCGATGCGAGCCACGCCCGAGGCGATGCTTGCGATCGTTTGAGGCGATGCGAGCCACGGACGAGGCACTGCGCACTGAATGCTGAGGCGATGGTTTGGCCATGTTTTGAGTCAATTTTTGGACCAAAAAATTATTTTTGATAATCTTAACTAACATTAAATCATCTAACAACAAAAATTAAATCACATAATCTAAAAAGCACAATAATTCACAATTTGTGACTTTTAAAAGGTGATTTCAAAATGCATTTTTGAAATTAAATGTGAGTAAACTTGATTCCCCCTTAACAATTGCATAGCACATATAAAATAATCAAGTAAAGCATAAAGTAAACAACTCTCCTCCTCAAACCATGCATACACAAGCTCTCCCCCTTAAACTATGCATGAAGTAAACTTCAAGATTATCACACAATTATCCCCCTTTTTGTGATAATCAAAAAGTACAAAAATTAAATAGACAAATCACAAATATATGTTGACCCATAGTCAAATTTTACACATGTTCCTCATCAAGCATATAATAGCCCAAAATAAGCATAAGATTAATTCATTTTGAGGAATACAAACATGCGTTTTAAGGCGATCAACAATGAATTCAAAATGTGCAAAATGTGCATATGTTCTACCAAAATTACATGCATTTGTGCCCAATAAACATTAGAGTTCACAAATCATCATTTGATAAATTTATTAAGATCATGATAGCATTATTTCAAAGATAGAGCATCTAAACAAATATAGCATGCTTAATCACATAATATCATATAACATATTCAAATTAGAATTCCTTGCACTTACTATAAAAGGAAAGGCATACATCATGCAATAAAACAATTTATATGTGCACATGCTAAGGGGTTATGCATTTTACTCCAATCAATGTTGAGCTTCATTATTTATTGGTCACAATTAATTTGTGCCAATTAATTTTGAATTGCTCATTTAAAATGTATAAAATAAATTTTACCTTTGATGACAAGAGTGCGTTCTTGTCATTGGTCCTATGCCTCGTGCTTCTTCTATAGTGGTGAATAAGATGGTTTCCTCTCTTGAGGTGCTTGTGCCTTCATCCTTCATCCCATTGTTGACCCTACAAAACAAGTTGGCAATAGAAGGATCTTTGGTACCCATTTGATTTTTGGGTCCTAGAGGGTTAGCTTCCTTTGGCACCTTTGGAATCCATTTCCACCTTTTATTAGGATGGTATTGGATTCTAGCAAACCTACACTTGTTTTTGGTATGACCACTTTTACAACAATAGTTACAAGTAGGAGAGTTGTGCTTTGCTTTGGCCAACAAGCTTGAAAAAGATTTTGATTTGTTTGAAAAGCCTAACCCGGCTTTGTCAAAGCTACATCGTTGTAATCCAAGCAATTCACTCATCTTTTGACTACTTTCACTAAATTTGCAAAAAGATAATTTTAAAGAATCTAATTCATTTTTCAATGAATTATTTTCTTCATCTTTCTTAGCAATCTCAAGTTTGAGTAGTTTGTTGCTCAACTTAGTTTTGCCAAGTACATCTATAAGCTCATTATAAGACTCTAAAAGTTCATCAAATGAAGGTACCTCATCGCCGCTATCATCTCCTTCATCTTTGTCATCTTTTGCCATGAGACATAGATTTGTTGCTTCTTCTTCTTGATCGGAGTCGCTATCACTCCATGTGGCTATAAACGCCTTCTTCTTTCCTTTGTCCTCGTTCTTCTTCCTAGGACATTTATTAGCGTAATGACCTTTATCTTGACAATTATAACAAGTTACCTCATTTTTGGATTCTTGTTTGGTACCACTAGAGGCCTTGGGATTGCTATGTTTGTTGAAGAACTTCTTGAACTTCCTTGTGAACAATGCCATTTCCTCATCGTCATCATCTTCTTCATCATCGGAGTGGTCTTTCCTTCCAACCAAGGCAATCCCATTTCTCTTGGATCTATCCTCCTCCTTTACTTCTCTCCTTGTGGCAACTTCAAGCTCATGAGTCACCAATGTGCCATGGAGCTCATCAAGATCATATGAAGCACTTTCTCCTTTGTTGGACTCGATAATGGCCGTCCTCTTTGCATCCCATTCTTTAGGTAAGGCCCTTAGTGCTCTCCTCCATATTTGCTTTGGAGGATACTTCTCTCCAAGTTGAGCAAGCTCATTTATGATAAGTGTGAGCCTCCTAAACATGGAATCCACCTCTTCTCCGGGCTCCATCTCAAACGTTTCATATTTGAGTTGTAGAAGGTCAATCTTGGTCTCCTTCACTTGATTGGTTCCTTCATGACAAATTTGCAATTTGTCCCATATCTCCTTAGCGGTTGAGCACATTGAGATCCGGTTGTACTCCTTCATATCTAAGGCACAATGCAAAATATTAATAGCTTTAGCATTTTGTGAAATTAATATCATATCCGCTCTAGTGAAATCGTCCATATCTTTGGGAACACTAATTCCCCCAACTTCCTTTAAAGGAATATGTGGACCTTTCACAATGATTTTCCATAGATCATAATCTACGGATTGGATGTATAGAGAAATTCTATTCTTCCAATAACCGTAGTTATCACCCGTGAAAAGCGGAGGGCGATTCGTCGATTGACCTTGAGTAAACTCATTTGCTAGATTAGCCATATAAAGATTTTGATTTAAAACAAAAATCAAATGGCTCTGATACCACTTGTTGGAATCGAAGAGGGGGGGTGAATGAGATTCCTTGGCTACTTTAGCTTTTTAAAATGAGTTTGTAAAAATATAAATATTTTGCGCTTTGCGGAAGCCTTGAGTCAATCGATAAATAAAAAGAATAAATAAATAAATGCGTAAATGAAATAAAGCAATAAAGAACAAAAGGATTTGTTATAGAAGTTCGGCGATGAATCGCCTACGTCTCCTCTTCCCGGTTAGATAACCTCCAACCGAGGTTCCACTAGAACAATTGATCTTGGCCTTGAGGGCTCCAAGTTAGCCACAACAACTCTTCCCGAGTTACAACGCTCTTCCCGAGCACACTACTCTTCCCGAGTATACAAAGCTCTTCCCGAGCTACCAACACTCTTCACGAGTCTTCTTGGCCTTAAGGGCTCCAAGGATAGCCACACACTTGCACCAACTAGACTAGTTGATGACTTTACAATTTTCCAACTTGCTTTGGTGTTGGAGGACCTTTACAAGAAATCAAACCAAAAACACCTTCACGGTGTACTCACACGAAGACAACAAGACTTAACAAATGGAAAAACAATTACTAGCTCCAATACAACAACAATGTATGGAGTTTGTAATGCTATTCAAGAATTTAATAATCAAAGCTTTGGTATAGTTTGTAGACTTGTTTCTTGGCTTCAAAATGCTCCAAAGCATCAATATTTATAGTGTTGAAGGCCTCCAAGGCTCATACTAGCCGTTGCTTCAAATAAGGCTTGAATCACTCCAAGATCGCCTCGGACATCGCCTCAGGCGATCACCATCGCCGCGCCCCAACGGTCAGCAAAAATCACGGATCGCCTCAGGCGATCCAAGTCAAATCCCAATGCCGTAGCTTCAGCAGCCTGAAATCATGCATCGCCTCGGGCGAAGTCGACATCGCCTCAGGTGTGAGACCCCGTTATCACATCAAGATATTAAGGTGCAATTTAGAGAACTAAACATACATGCGATTATATCAGAGTAATGTGCCGTGTTGATTAACCTGAGCTTTAGAGATTACAGTACCAAAATGTTCCAAAAGGAAAGACGTACATCCTACAAAGGTACTACATCATAGTCTTACTCTACTCAGTAGAAGCTATACAAAAACTCTAACATGCTAATCCTGTAGCACTCCTTACAGCTCAGCATATCAACCCCGGCCCTGGTTCTCGTCAACAAAAGCACCTACAAAGACAACCCCCAACACATGAGCATAACACAATTCATATTTAACATAATATGAAAGTAAGGCATAAATGCAAATCTTAAACACAAGTCCTTCCTGTATTTCCAGCATTTATATCGCCCATTGGTTGTCCCTGTACCATAATTCATAATAGAAACACATTATATGAATGTATGGATATGCAATGTCATGACATTCCTTTTCCCTTAAATCCTTATTTCATCCTGAGCCCTTATCATTAGTACATTTTAATGCTTCTTGCTACTCCATGTAAGCGGAATTCTTCATCGCTTCCAATGGACTTTAGCGTAAGCCATTAAAATCCTTACTAAGATAACTTTGACTCGTGAAATACACCTCTTATATTTCACAACATACATATGCAAAAACAATGCATAAAAACATGTATCATAATCTTAATGCACCACATTGCATTCATCATGTGTCATAAAGACAAACATAAAGTACATGTTACCGTTGGGATGCCCGTACGTCGCTTACGTACCTTTCAAAAGATAGAGGAGTCAATCGACTTTATCTCCTCGGTTGTGCTGGCACCTGGGATGGTTCTACATAGCCACACAACACAATATTAGGCACCTCATAATAATCCGGAAGCAAAACCAAATAAAAAAAACCAAACAAATCCTTTAATATCATCTCGCGATCGATCGCCCATGAGCCCCGATCGATCGCGAGATGCTACTGCCTCGCATACCAGAAAAATTCAATCCGCGATCGATCGCCACTATATTGGCGATCGATCGCCAAAACTTACTGGAACGTCGCGATCGATCCTGCCTCCTTGGCGATCGATCGCCAACCTTGTTCCTTCGGCGATTTTCCAGAATTGCTTAACACCGATAATCATACCCTTAAATCTAACATGTAGGACAATATACATACCAAGACCATCATGCTAGCATTTGAACTACACTACCCTGAGTGTATTCAAACCAAATATACACCCTTAGCATAAACCTACATGCATAAACATCGATCATTAAAACAAGTACTGGATCAACTTTTTCTGGAAACAGGGCACATTTTCATTTCCAGAATTCTTGAGCACCTCTTTTCATGCTATTAAAACTAACACATATAACATAAACCTTGCTCAACTAAACATGCCATGGGTTTCACAAAACTACCAAGCATGTTTTTACATCAAAGTTTCTCCAATATATAAGCTTATCATGCATGATAACACCTCCTCAAAAACACTCCCAACCCACGTTTTCCAGAAAAACAGAGTAAATCTCTACCCAGATTTTTGAGCACTACTTTTCACAAGCTTAAATCTTCCACATAAAACATACATCATGCTTAAGGAAAATTACAGAGAGACTCATAAAAACACCATGTAAGCATTTAAATCACAGGTTTCAAGAAACATATGCTAACATGCCGTTTTTCACCATGCTCAAAAGTAGAACCAAACCAGTTTTTCCAGAAAGAAACAGGGTAGTTCCTCACCCTACTTTGCCCCGATTTTTGAAGGATTTCCAGGCGATGGAAATGGAAGGGCTCCTCCTAAAATTGCTTAGCAGCTGCTGGATGGTATTTTGGAAGAGGAGGTTCGAAATTTGGAGTGCTGGAAAGGTGTTAAATTATTGAGCCAAGTGGAAGCATGGCCAGCTCATGCTGAGTCAAAGTATGGGTTGGGGGGGGGGTGGTTAAGTGTTGGGTGGTTTGATGTGTTATGTTTTGGTCCCGATTTGGCACGATGTACTTAAAATATCCCCACATGATATTTATAGTATTTTCTCAACAAAATACTTCAATTACCCTTTTTGCATGCTTTACCAAAACAACAATACACACCCCAAAAACCCAATACATGTTACATGCACCCTGAAGTAATTCTCCCCAATATAATTCATCCAATCCCATGAATTAACACATTAACATCACAATATAACTTAAATGATTAAAATCACATAATCATTTCGGGGATATCACAATACTCCCCTACTTATAGGATTTCGTCCCGAAATCAAACATGCTACTATCCAGAAATAAAACAGTAAATAAACGCATACCAGAAAACAGTTCTGGATAGTACTGCACCATGTGTCGCTCTGTCTCCCACGTGGCCTCCTCGACACCCCTACGATCCCACTGTACCTTGATCATAGGAATAACCTTGTTCCGAAGTCTGCGGTCTGCTCTATCCAAAATCCTGATAGGCCGCTCCACATAAGAAACATCGGACTCAATCTGAACCTCTGAAGGCTGCAACACATGTGAGGGATCTGGCTCATACTTCCTCAGCATAGACACATGAAAAACGTCGTGTATGCCAGACAGAGAGGGCGGTAAAGCCAACCGGTACGCCAGAGTACCAATACGCTGTAAGATCTCATACGGCCCTACATACCTCGGGGATAACTTCCCTCGCATCCCAAACCGTACTACGCCTCTGAAGGGTGAGATCTTTAAAAACACTCTGTCGCCTAACTGAAACTCCAACGGTCTACGCCGCTGATTGGCATATGCTGCCTGTCTATCCTGAGCTGCCTTCATCTTTGTTCTGATGACCTTAACTTTCTCTTCCATTTCCTGAATCAACTCAGGTCCTCCAACCGACTTACGGTCCATGTCATCCCAACACAAGGGTGACCTACAACGCCTACCATAGAGGGCCTCGAAAGGAGCCATCTGAATACTTGCCTGGTAGCTGTTGTTGTAAGAAAATTCCACCAAGGCTATCGAGTCCTGCCACGAAGTGTCGAACTCCAGCACACAAGCCCTCAACATATCTTCGAGCGTCTGTATCGTACGCTCGGTCTGTCCGTCCGTCTGGGGATGATAGGCTGTGCTCAACCTCAACTCTGTACCTAGAGCTGTCTGCAGACCCTCCCAAAAGTGAGATGTAAACCGCGGATCTCGATCTGACACAATCGAAACAGGGATCCCGTGCAGTCTCACCACATCTTTGACATATAACTGCGCCATTCTTAAATGCGTGAAGGTCATACAGTAGGGAATGAAATGAGCACTCTTAGTCAACCTGTCCACGACTACCCAGATGGCATCAAAACCCGAAACAGTCCTCGGCAAGTGGGTCACGAAATCCATAGATACGTGCTGCCACTTCCACTCGGGTACTTCTAAACTTCTTAGTTCACCTCCAGGCCTTTGTCTCTCAGCTTTTACTTGCTGACAAATCAAACAACGCTTGACAAAAGAGGTGACATCCTGTTTCATACGCCTCCACCAGAACTGGCTGCGTAGATCCTTATACATCTTTTTCCCACCTGGATGGATACTCATCCTGCTGCAATGAGCTCGCTGTAATATACCTTGGCGTAACTCGGGTGTATCTGGAACCACCCATCTGTCGCCGAGCCTCAGAGAACCGTCATCAGCCACTCTGAATCTCGATGGCTGTCCTGAATGAACCACTAACATCCATCTCTGAACCTCTACATCGGTCCCCTGAGCCTTCCTGATGTGATCAAATATAACAGGCTCAGCTAGCAAGGTCAAAACCTGTACTGGTGAAGAAGATACATCATAATCGAATCCCAATTGGCAGTAGGAGCCAAACATAGCTGACAGAGACATAGCATCCTCTGCTGTGCTCCTCACCTTCCGACTCAAAGCGTCGGCTGTCAAATTTGCTTTTCCCGGGTGATATTCGATTTCACAATCGTAGTCCTTCAGCAGGTCCATCCATCTCCTCTGCCTCATGTTCAGCTCAGCCTGTGTAAACAAGAATTTCAGGCTCTTGTGATCAGTGAAGATGGTAAATGAGGTACCGTATAAGTAGTGTCGCCATATCTTCAAGGCGAACACTATAGCTGCCAACTCCAGATCATGGACTGGATACCTCGTCTCATGTGGCTTCAACTGTCTCGAAGCGTAAGCCACTACATGTTTGTCCTGCATCAGCACGCACCCTAATCCCTGTAGAGATGCATCGGTATAAAGAACAAATCCTTTGTTCTCCTTGGGTATCACTAGAACTGGCGCAGTAGTCAGTCTGTGCTTTAATTCCCGGAAACTCTGCTCACAAGCCTCTGACCAACAAAATGGGACTCCCTTCTGAGTCAGCTGGGTAAGTGGCTTGGCGATCTTTGAGAAACCCTCGACGAAACGTCGATAATAGCCAGCCAGACCAAGAAAACTTCGAATCTCACTGACTGAAGTAGGGGTAGACCAATCCATAACTGCCTCTATCTTCCTCGGGTCTACTGATATCCCCTCTCGGGATATGATATGGCCCAAAAATGCAACACTGTTCAGCCAAAACTCACACTTGCTGAGTTTGGCGTATAACTGATGATCTCTGAGGATCTGGAGTACTATCCTCAGATGATCGGCATGATCCTCCTCATTCCTCGAATAGACTAGGATGTCATCAATAAACACGATCACAAACTGATCGAGGTACTCCTGAAATACTCTGTTCATCAGGCTCATAAAGACTGCAGGTGCATTTGTCACACCGAACGGCATCACCAAGAACTCATAGTGCCCATACCGAGTTCTAAAAGCCGTCTTTTGAACATCACCAGCTCTAACCCGTACCTGGTGATAGCCTGACCTCAAATCTATCTTGGAGTACACCTCCGTACCCTGAAGTTGGTCGAACAGATCATCAATCCTCGGAAGCGGATATCTGTTCTTCACTGTAGCCTTGTTCAGTTGCCTGTAGTCAATGCACAGACGCATTGATCCATCCTTCTTTTTCACAAACAAGACTGGCGCACCCCAAGGCGATACACTAGGGCGGATGTATCCCTTGTCGAGGAGCTCCTGTAACTGTACCTTCAGCTCCCTCAGCTCTGCCGGTGCCATCCTGTATGGGGCACGAGAAATGGCTGATGTCCCTGGCAGCAGCTCAATAGCAAACTCCACATCCCTGACTGGCGGAAATCCCGGAATCTCATCTGGAAACACATCACTGAACTCCGCCACAACTGGAATGTCCTCGGCTCTCACTTCCTTCTCCTCTGAAGCATTCATAGCATAAATAAGGTACCCAGTATGACCACGTTCCAATAACCGCGACATCTTAACCGCCGAGATTACTGGTATCCTTGGACGAGAGCCGTCCCCATAAAAAGTCCACTGGAACCCCTGATCAGACAGAAAACGAACCATCCTCTTTTGGCAATCTACCATAGCTCGGTATCTGCTCAACACATCAATGCCGATAATGCAGTCAAAGTCTGCCATCTCTAACTGAATCAAATCGGCCCTCAGATCGTTGCCCTCAAAATAAATGAGGCAATCTGATAACTGTCGATCCGCAATCACATGCTTCCCCGTGGGTGTCGAGACCATGAGAGGCGTGGGTAACAGAGACGAGCACAAATGGTGTCCTTCCACAAAGGCAGTAGATACAAAGGAATGGGAAGCACCTGTATCTATCAATATAAGTGCAGGGTACGTAAGTAAATGACACGTACCAGCAATGACCTCCTCTGGGGCTGCCTCGGCCTGCTCCCTGGTCAGTGCATACACCTGTCCCTGCGGCGGTCCTGTCGTCTGACCTCCCAGGGGTCGTGGTGCAAACTGCTGCCTCTGTGGTGCCCTCCCAGCATCAAACCTTGGCCTATTCGGCCCTGAATCCGTCTGAACTGCCCGATTGGGGCAACCCCGAGCTATGTGGCCCATCTTGCCACAGATATAGCAACCTCGACAGTCACGTAACAAATGCCATCCTCCGCAGTTGGTACACCTGGTTACCTCTGTCCTGTTTCCCTGTGGATGCCCCCGGGTGTTCTGTTTCTGTCCATGAGACTTCTTCCCACTAAACCTGGAAGATGATGAGGCCCCACGAGCCTTAAACTGATCCCCTCGTGGCTTCAGACTATCAGTAGTAGGCCTCTGTGATGGTACAAAAGGGGGTACAGCATCCTTGTATGCGTCTACGGCAATCTCTGCCAACTCTGCCCGTGTCAGGGCGTCGTCAAACGAGCTGGGGTTGTTAGAGATAACCCTATCGAATAGCTCCGGCCTCAGACCTTTCAGAAAGTTCCTCATCTTGGCATGGCTGCTGACAGCAATATGAGGTACATACCTCAGCAGTGAGGAATACTGCATAGCGTAGTCTGCTACGGACATGCTACCCTGCTTCAAACTGTTGAACTCATCTTCCTTCAATTGTCTGGCAGCCGCAGAGAAATACCGGTTAAGGAACCGGGTCCGGAATACAGTCCAGTCAACTGCCATACCTAGAGCTCTCAGCTCCATCACGGTGGTCTTCCACCACATAGCAGGCTTCTTAGCCAGCTGAAACTCTGCTAACCTCAGCCATGCCGTGAGTGCACAAGGTGCAGTCACAAGTATCTGCTCTATACGTTCCAACCATTCCTCAGCTACTTCACCAGACTCAGTCCCCTCAAACATGGGCGGATGGAAACTCAGAAACTGCTTCAAACTGAGCTCCCCTGGCAGTAATATCTGTACACTGGGCTCCACGCCCACAGCAGGTGGTGGTAAGGGGTTCGGCTGAGCAATACTGGCATGTCTACTATCCATATCTCCTACCTCTTCATTGAGGTCCGCCATGCTGCAACACAATAGTTAACAACAATACCAAAAGCAGTTCATAATATAAGCCGTTAGATAACAAGAGTAAAATATTCAAAGCATGTTAGTATAACACGTATACAACCATATGCATCACATGCATAAGCATGCCTAAATGAATACCTAGCCAACTTGTCTCTAAAGGCTACCCTTCACTCTTCCCTGGTTATCTAACCTGGCTCTGATACCACTAAATGTGAGACCCCGTTATCACATCAAGATATTAAGGTGCAATTTAGAGAACTAAACATACATGCGATTATATCAGAGTAATGTGCCGTGTTGATTAACCTGAGCTTTAGAGATTACAGTACCAAAATGTTCCAAAAGGAAAGACGTACATCCTACAAAGGTACTACATCATAGTCTTACTCTACTCAGTAGAAGCTATACAAAAACTCTAACATGCTAATCCTGTAGCACTCCTTACAGCTCAGCATATCAACCCCGGCCCTGGTTCTCGTCAACAAAAGCACCTACAAAGACAACCCCCAACACATGAGCATAACACAATTCATATTTAACATAATATGAAAGTAAGGCATAAATGCAAATCTTAAACACAAGTCCTTCCTGTATTTCCAGCATTTATATCGCCCATTGGTTGTCCCTGTACCATAATTCATAATAGAAACACATTATATGAATGTATGGATATGCAATGTCATGACATTCCTTTTCCCTTAAATCCTTATTTCATCCTGAGCCCTTATCATTAGTACATTTTAATGCTTCTTGCTACTCCATGTAAGCGGAATTCTTCATCGCTTCCAATGGACTTTAGCGTAAGCCATTAAAATCCTTACTAAGATAACTTTGACTCGTGAAATACACCTCTTATATTTCACAACATACATATGCAAAAACAATGCATAAAAACATGTATCATAATCTTAATGCACCACATTGCATTCATCATGTGTCATAAAGACAAACATAAAGTACATGTTACCGTTGGGATGCCCGTACGTCGCTTACGTACCTTTCAAAAGATAGAGGAGTCAATCGACTTTATCTCCTCGGTTGTGCTGGCACCTGGGATGGTTCTACATAGCCACACAACACAATATTAGGCACCTCATAATAATCCGGAAGCAAAACCAAATAAAAAAAACCAAACAAATCCTTTAATATCATCTCGCGATCGATCGCCCATGAGCCCCGATCGATCGCGAGATGCTACTGCCTCGCATACCAGAAAAATTCAATCCGCGATCGATCGCCACTATATTGGCGATCGATCGCCAAAACTTACTGGAACGTCGCGATCGATCCTGCCTCCTTGGCGATCGATCGCCAACCTTGTTCCTTCGGCGATTTTCCAGAATTGCTTAACACCGATAATCATACCCTTAAATCTAACATGTAGGACAATATACATACCAAGACCATCATGCTAGCATTTGAACTACACTACCCTGAGTGTATTCAAACCAAATATACACCCTTAGCATAAACCTACATGCATAAACATCGATCATTAAAACAAGTACTGGATCAACTTTTTCTGGAAACAGGGCACATTTTCATTTCCAGAATTCTTGAGCACCTCTTTTCATGCTATTAAAACTAACACATATAACATAAACCTTGCTCAACTAAACATGCCATGGGTTTCACAAAACTACCAAGCATGTTTTTACATCAAAGTTTCTCCAATATATAAGCTTATCATGCATGATAACACCTCCTCAAAAACACTCCCAACCCACGTTTTCCAGAAAAACAGAGTAAATCTCTACCCAGATTTTTGAGCACTACTTTTCACAAGCTTAAATCTTCCACATAAAACATACATCATGCTTAAGGAAAATTACAGAGAGACTCATAAAAACACCATGTAAGCATTTAAATCACAGGTTTCAAGAAACATATGCTAACATGCCGTTTTTCACCATGCTCAAAAGTAGAACCAAACCAGTTTTTCCAGAAAGAAACAGGGTAGTTCCTCACCCTACTTTGCCCCGATTTTTGAAGGATTTCCAGGCGATGGAAATGGAAGGGCTCCTCCTAAAATTGCTTAGCAGCTGCTGGATGGTATTTTGGAAGAGGAGGTTCGAAATTTGGAGTGCTGGAAAGGTGTTAAATTATTGAGCCAAGTGGAAGCATGGCCAGCTCATGCTGAGTCAAAGTATGGGTTGGGGGGGGGGGTGGTTAAGTGTTGGGTGGTTTGATGTGTTATGTTTTGGTCCCGATTTGGCACGATGTACTTAAAATATCCCCACATGATATTTATAGTATTTTCTCAACAAAATACTTCAATTACCCTTTTTGCATGCTTTACCAAAACAACAATACACACCCCAAAAACCCAATACATGTTACATGCACCCTGAAGTAATTCTCCCCAATATAATTCATCCAATCCCATGAATTAACACATTAACATCACAATATAACTTAAATGATTAAAATCACATAATCATTTCGGGGATATCACATCAGGCGTTCCAGCCCATCGCCTCAGGCGTTCATGACATCGCCTCGGGCGAACTCCCCTGCGCGCATGCCCGCGCCAACCCTCGGCATCGCTTCAGTCGATGTGCGGGAGCGAAGTCCCTGTGGCTGCCATCGCCTCAGGCGTTGGTCACAATCGCCTGGGGCGTTGGTCACCATCGCCTGGGGCGATCTTCCCCGCATGCTCGCCTAGCCATCGCCTGGGTCGATGGGCGTGGCGATCCTAGCCTGGTACCCATCGCCTGGGGCGATCTGTGTCTTCCAAAAGACAATTTCTTTGGCATTTCAAATCTATTACAATCTTCAAATTTGATCATAATTTAAGCTGCATACTCAATAAAAACCATTAGTACAAAATGTATAGGTTTTGTAATCATCAAAACAAAAACGATAATTTTATTTAAAATAGAGGAAAGAGAGTTGTAGCGTTTTAAGGCGTAACAAAGATGCACTTTCTGGATTTAGAATCCAACTTCGATCTTTCTTGTTCATTGTATAGAACATACACCGGCCTTCCAAATGTATGTAACCGAGAATAATCCGCTGGCTTGCCTGTCCACAACTCCATCAGAGTCTTCAGATCAATCATCACTGATGGAGATCGATTGATAATATAACTGGCGATCTTGACTGTTTCTGCCCAAAATAACTTGTCTAGACCCGCAGTCTTCATCATAGCCCTTGTTCTATCCAACAGGGTTCTATTCATCCGCTCTGTCACTCTATTCTGTTGACGCGTGTAAGCCGTTGTGAATTGTTTTTTGATGCCCTCTTGTTGACAGAATGCATCAAATTATCCTAGCGATTTCCAAGGCATGATCATTTCCCATGAATACAGATCCTCCTGAGACTGGTTCATACTAGTCGAACAATTCTCTCCGAGACGTCATGCGCCACGTCGCTCCTGAATCCATTATCCATGTATCATAAATTATTTGCCTGCCTTCCGCAACAATTGCTGCTTCGCTGAATAGTATTGCTTCACAGTCTGAAGTACTGGCAACATTTCCTTGAGAATCTTTCTCGACACTCTTCTTACTTGTACAATCTTTCTTGAAGTGCCCTTTATCACCACATTTATAGCAGTAAAAATTCTTCTTCTTACTTCTGGATTTGGATCTACCATACTTGTGGCTCCCACTGGAGTCACGCTCTGTCGATCTTCCTCTCATCATCGGCAAAGCCTCTACATGCTTCGAACTTGCCAACATGTCTTCCTTGTTCTTGCGCCGACTTTCCTCTTCAAGAACCGCGGCTGCAACATTATTGAAGACTAACATATCAGTAGTGATATTGTTGGTCAGACTGATAATGAGTTGATCGTATGAATCCGGTAGACTTTGAAGTACAAGCTCCGCACGTTCAACTTCCTCTATTTTATGCCCCAAAGAAGTGAGCTGGGGAAATAGAGTATTCAAAGTATTGATATGGTCGATCATCGATGAGGATTCCGACATCCGAAGAGTATAAAACCTTCTTTTTAAGAAAATCATGTTGTGTAGTGACTTGTCATCATATAGGTTTGCCATATCCCAAATATCTTTGGCATTTTTCTTTCAGCAATACTTGACAAAACTTCATCAGCTAGAGCCAAATGCAGATTGGCAATAGCATTACCGTTCATCTCATTCCACTTTTCATCGTCCATGCCCTCCTTCGGCCTATCTCCAATAGCCGCCAAGCAACCATCTTTTCATAGAACTGCTTGCATCTTCATTTTCCACAACATGAAATTGCTTCACTTGAATTTTCAATCTCGAACCGTGCCGCCATTTTGACAACAATAAAATTATCTTAATAAAAAAAAATATCTCAAAAAATCTTTTCTGATGTGAAAGATCAGTCAAGGCTGTAACCACAGAGCATACTTAGAATTTTTAAGATTTTTACAACCTGACTTTGATACCACTTGTTGGCTACATGTGCGGCAACTTGAGATAGAAAATACTGAAAATGAAGAATAAAAATGGATACAGAATTTATGTGGAAAACCCCTAAAAAATTATTAGGGTAAAAAACCACGGGCAAGATAAAAAGATTTGACTATAATATTTTGTGGGTTACAACCTCTCTCCATCTTTCAAAGAGAGAACACTCTGAAATGAGATACTTTAGAATTAAGGAAATGACCTCTATTTATAAGGTTGAAGATGTGCATCAAATGCACATCTCCAAACTGTCATCTCCCCAACTGCCACCTACCAACCACCCACATTAATTGTGGGTGGATAAGTCAACAAGAAAAACATACATATTTCATCGTATCAAAGAAAAAATGAGGGGTTGTTTGTTTAAATTTCTTGGCATTTGCTTAAAAGGTGTAAATACTAATCAAATTCAAAATAATCCACGATACTAAAAGTTTTAATGCTCTTGAAATCTCATGTTTTTTTCTTCGTTGTAACTAAATAAAGCTAGGGGGCGGAGACAGAGAAAAGGTAAAGGGGAGAAGTAAATATTTTTATAGGTTTATATGTTGTATGTATATTTAGTCAATTTGAAAGATTCCAAAAAATCTGCGAATAATGCTCCTATCAAAAGTATTTTATTTCCAAAACGAAATTTCCTATATTGAAAAATACAAAAATGCCTCCATTAATATTGGACTCTCGCGTTAGGACCACATCATCACCATATAAATACGTATGTAACATTTTAAAATATATATTTCAATATGATTTTTTTTAAAAAAATTACAAAATGGTCCCAAATAGAATAGTTTTTTTAATATTAGTCCCAAATAAAATAGGATATTTCAATATTAGTCCCAACATTTTAGAACTAATCAAATACTAGTCTAAGACTTTTAGGACTAATCAAATATATTCTCACAAAATTTTATTTTATCAAAAGTGGTGTCAGAATGGAATATGGTCTTTCTAACCACTTTTGATAAAATACAATTTTGGTGGGATTATATTTGATTAGTTCTAAACTCTTGGAACTAATAATATACATATTTTATTGGATCAATTTTAAAATTTACCCGATAAAAAAATTAAACCTGACATATTTTGGTTAGTTTGATGATACGTCTAAGGGTGTCTGCTTTTCAACCATAGATGAAGAATAATATTCCATGGAAAAGATTCTCATATAGATGCCCCGGGCATCAATTTCATACAACATAATTTCTCATCACCTTTAAAAATTGTTAGTAATTACATTGTTTGAAAAACTTTGTACTAAAATTTGGCAGAAATTAGAAATCATAAAAAGTCTGAACACAAAAATATTTAGCCCCTACACCGATCGATCGGGAGAAATAAGCCACAAGCTTTGTAAATTATTTAACTTTTCCTACACCTAATTCTAGGACATTGACCAATATTTCATATTTTTCTCAAAAAAGAGTAGACTATATTTATATAAATATATTAAATGTTTAACATAATGTGACACGCGCTATGTTTGATCGTAAGGTTATTCAATTTAGACCTTCGTGTGAGAACACTGAGTTATGGAGAAAAAGGCCGCCTTCATCGTATTGTCAATGTTGCGCACTTTCATATGATGTGAATGCTTCATATTCACTCAACAAAATAATATAAAAAAAAAACTATTTTTCTACTTATATAGATGGTTTCAATATTTTACTTTTCTTCTTATTTAATGTGTGTCATATTCTAGAAGTTTCAATATGAAATATTCAGTTATATAGATTTTTTTTATCGGACAAAATATTATATTAACGGGTACTTAACCCTAATGAAACAACCCAAGAGATCCGAAAACAACAGGGAAATAAAACTGATTAATGACTAAATATAAACTCGGTTTAAGCTGCTAAAGTAAATAAGAAAGATAGTTATATAGATTATAAATTTCTATAATATGAATCAGTTTTATATTCTCTCACATTTATAATTTTAGTAATAATGTGTACCGAAACTGAGAACATTCGAGATTATGCAGGATTATACACTAAAGATCCCTTTTTGGCTCTCTCTTTAGCCCTATGTCTATTATCCATAGGAGGTCTTCCTCCGCTAGCAGGTTTTTTTGGGAAAACTCTATTTATTCTGGTTTGGATGGCAAGCAGGCATATATTCATTGGTTGTAATAGGACTTTTTACAAGCGTTAGTTTCTTATCTACTATTATCTAAAAATAATAAAGTTATTAATTGGACTTTGACAAATTCATTTATTTTTCTTGAAATTTATTGTCAATGAACTCCAACTCGTATGCAAATGCCAGGATACCTAACACTTCGACTACATTGTTTTGTCTCCGATTTCTTATACGAATTAGTCTTGTTCAAAGTAAAATGATATAATAACTTGTTACACCTACAAATTGACTAAATAAAAGTGAATTTTAAAAAAAATTATTTCCTTTTGTACCCTTTACCAGATTAAAAGAGAGAGGTGGATAATGCTGACTTATTCAGATTCAAGATTATTATGTGATAAAAGTTCAACTATATGATGGGATGACACTTTTAAGTGGAGGATGTTGTAACTTCACTTTCCTGCACTATGTCCTTACTTTCTAATTACTAATTGCATTGAAGCCCAGGTGAAAATGCCTGTAAAATTAATCAGCATTTAGATTCCTTTATGCCTTGTGTTTATAAAAAAATAAGGTTATACCACCTTGATTATGTGGTAAAAGATTCGCACAATTTAAATACATACGATAATATGTCACTACGACCGGTTCACTCGATTCGTTCGGTAGAATCAAGGGAGAAAAATACTAAAAGTCTAGAGTTTACATCTTGCCTCCCCCAAGTGGCGGAGGAGTCTGTGACCGGGAAAAATGAACAACTGATTGGTCTATGTTGAGAGTTGTTCGATATTGTGAATTTATAAGGTGTGGTAGCTCTGATAAAATATATGGGTCACCACTCATTACCAATTGGTTTTGAGTTGGAACTCCATGTATTCTTAATATGGTATCAGAGCTAGCTTTTCATGTGACTGACTATTCCGTCCGCATGCTCACCGCTACCCACGTTGTCATCCACATGTTTGACTTATATAATATCATGCATGAGTGGGCATGTTGAGAGTTGTTCCACATTTAGAATTTACAAGTTGTATTAGCTTTTGATAAGATATATGAGTTACCATACTCATTATCAATTGGTTTTGAGTTGAAACCTCATGTTCTACTTTACTACACCGGGAAGAGTAGGAAAGAGGAATTATACGCGTTCATCACTTTTCTGACATTCAGCCCCGTCATTTTTCTCTACAATGTTTCAGCCCATATTTTGGGTCCCACCTAGCACACATCATCTGCCACTATCTGTTTCCATATCATTATTCATATATATTAAAATATTAATATATATACCTAAAATAATTAATTAAATAGATAAGAAAACATAAAAAAATTATAATTTAAAAATTATATTAAAAATTAAAATTAAAAAGTAAAAATGAAAAAAACTAATAATTTAAATTATAATTTAAGTTTTAAATAATTAAAATATAAAATAATATTCATAATTAAAATTCAATAAATTCTAAAAACTTTAAAAAATAAAAATAAAAAAAGTAAAACCGCTGCCCAGTCAGCATAAAACGTTGACTCGGCGACTGGCTGAGGTGCTGAGGATCCTGGCTGACTTCGCCCAACTCCATTGTGTAATGGGAGCTGAACCGAGGGTTGGAAAAGCCCCCCATTGTAGATACCCTTACATAAAGGCGTATTACATGTTATTAATTAGATCATAGAAATTTATTTTAATTTTAGTCAACACAATTCTAATCTCCACAGATGCTACTTATAACATAAATAATTGCGTAATATTTGTTATTATTAATTAGATAATAATTTTATTACAAAAATTTTGAGTATGAGTTGTACAATCGTTGGTCATTTTATCAATAATATCAAAGAGATATAGAGCAAAGTAAAAAAGTAAATAAGCTTCAGGTACTACATAATCAGTATGGTAATCGGTAGATTTCGAGAGGAGCGGTAGACAAAGCTTAAAATGGAAAAAAGTACAGGAACCGGTAGAGACAGATAATCTGTAACACCCCAAAAATATTAATTACAAAATTGGACAAAAATAATTTGAAGCTATCTTCAATGCTACTAAAATAATCATCCAAAAATAATAATAATAATAATAATAATAATAATAAATTATGAATTTATGTTTAATTATATTCCATAATATTAACTAATAAAAGAAAATATTTAATTAAGAATTAGGCATACACTTGTCAATACAATTGCCCCAACACATATCAACTCTTTAAAGCATCAATACATGCAATTCCCCTATAAATACCCCCCATTTCATCTGATTTAGCCCACAAAATCAAGAGCAAGTTTGACAGAGATAGTGTAGGAAATAGGGTGGAAATAAGAAAATTATGAGGAAAATACCAAACCTCCTCCAAAAAATCCGAAAATTTCACACAATCATCCTTATACACCCAGAACACATTTAGTTTGAGAGGTGTAACAAAATCAAAGCCAAATCACCCAGAAAAATCGAAAACCCGTGAAGAACATTTGCAGAAATGCAACTCAGAAATCTATTTTGAGGTAGCGTGTTCATGCCTTCATTTCTTCTATTTTAAAACCGATTTTGATCTTGTGTATAAAATGAAAGTTGTTCAAAATGTGTTAATGTTTATGGGTATCTCGTCCGATTGCCCAAATGGCCGCCGTACGAATGTATTTCCGGCAACAAAAACACCAAGTCAATCATTTTGAATTATCAGATTCTGGGCAAACTCCGTTGGGAATTTCAAAATGTTTTCTGAACAAATATTGTAGATCGAAACGAGGCGAACCTTCTGTAAAATTTTCAGCCGCGCGTGGATTTTTAAAGTCTTATTTAGAAATTACCCGGACAAGTTTTGTACAAAAAATGATTTGCAGAAGATTCAACAACATATCTGGGTTGCTAAACACCAAAATTACTTATATTATGTTTATAGAACTTTATTTGACATCTGGGTTCAAAATCGAGCCAATCCAGTAAGACATCAAATAGTGAGGTGAGGTGTACTATCGAATTCTTGTTATATAGCCTTTTGGCATTTGGCCTGGAATTTACAGTATCTTGTTATTCATTATCTCACCTTTTATATATTGTCATCATATTGTACATTATCTCGTCCCATTGGTCATCTTGATCTGCATGTTTATTTATCTTGAATGTTATCGATCACTAATCGATTCCTTTGATTGAACGAATCATTTGACTGAATGACTGAATGAATGGAGCCCTGGATATTTATCCACTGGACAACACGGCTTCGGCCCGGAAAGTGAGTCCAATGAACAACGGATGACAGTCCGGGTATATGGTTCATCTGAACAACGCGCACCGTTTTACGGTCCGGAGAATGGTTCACTTGGCTCGTAAATGACTGAATGTACAGATCCTATCTGAATATGTGGGGAAAAGTGCTACACCGAACTGTCTGGTGGGAGCCACCTCTTTAGCCCACGATATTCACTCTGAAATCCTAAATCATCACTGTTCAGTATTGACAATTACTTGACTGCAAGATCTTTGTTACATGACATATCATATTGAGAAATTGCATTATTTGATAATTACAGATATAAAGCCATTGTTATTCCCTCACTAAGTCCTCAAAGACTTAACCTCTGTTTTCCTTGTAATTTATTGTGAGTTCCAGATACAGGAGTACCGGAGCCAGAACCAGAGGAAAATTAGGAAAATGGAAATGTTGGCTTACCGGGACTGTTATAGTATTTTCTCTTTTATTAAGTGTCGGACCATTAAGGAGTTTGTACTGCGATGTATTTTGTTACTAATTAGAATGTATAAACGCTTCCGCTACTAAAAATGAATGTTTGACTAAACGCTTCCGCTATTTCCGAAAAGGTTTTGAAACCCTCGTGCGTAATGTTCTTAGAGAATGTGATACCGGATAAGGGATAAATTAATTTGTGCCCTAGTCGGGTCCCACATCATTGGGTAATAGAATAAACTCCATAAGAATTTTATGCTTTGGGTTGTAAGATATTGATGAAGTTGACTGGTTTATTTCAGGATAAAAGTCTCTAGTGCTCATACAAGAATGCTTAGAAGACATTGGTAAGAAAAAGCAACAAACTATTTGTAACCATAGAGTTATGGGCTACAGGCCGAGCCCAAAGTTTCCCCTATTGAGACTATTATGGTTGACATTCAGATAGAGTAAACCCGGAACAACCAATTAGGATTGATAGTATTCACCAAACTTTGTTTTTCCACAATTGTCACTATTTCAGATAATGGTGACTTTACCTTACTATAGTTATTTAATCTTGTGCATTACGCATTATTAATATTAACTCCCTATTTAAAAATAAATATGTCTTAAATCACCACTTTCTCATAAATTTGATGATGTCGTCAAGAAATAATTCACGAGCTAGGATGTCATCGTCACTTGGTGGTAGCTCTCACACGAGAAATCAAGGAAATGAGGAAAATTCTCCTGAGGAAGTACGTAACCCAAGAAGGAACGACGAGCAAGAAGAACAGCGTCCTCGACAAGAGCTACCCAACAGGAATGCGATGGAAATTTTACAACAGCTCATGCAATTCTGTCAACAAAATCCTCCACGAAACGTCACGAGGAATGAAGAACCACTAGATAGAGCACTTGAACGATTTCTGAGGTTCCACCCACCTAAATTCTACGGAACCCCTAATGCCCATCATGCAGAAGAATGGTTACTCAAAATTGAGAGAATATTTACTGTTCTCAACTATTCTGATGAACAGAAGGTCAGCTTTGCTGTCTATCAATTTGAAGATGCAGCTCATCATTGGTGGAGAGTCATAGATCATCAATGGAAAAGAAATCAAACCCCGAGGACCTGGGCGAATTTTGTACGTGCATTCGAGGAGAAATATGTTACGCAGGTAATACTGAACACTCGTGAACGAGAGTTTATGGATTTGGTACAAGGAAGACATACTGTAGCTGAATACGAGGCCGAATTCCACCGACTAATTCACTATGCTCCACATTATATAGATGATGAACCAAGGAAAACTAAGAAATTCATTCAAGGCTTAAATCTTGATATCCGTTGGGCCACACTATCCACCGAATCCACTAATTATCTTTCTGCAGTCAACCAAGCGTTACGAGTTGAATCCGATATCAAATCATTGATCCAAAGAGAGCAGAGGGAAAAGAGGCTCTATAACCCAAATTTGACAGACACAAGCAATAAGAAGAGGGATCTTGGAAGGAAATAATTGGAGAACCACCTGGGCAGAAACCACAAGGAGGCTTGGGTAATGTTAATGCACCAAAATGTGGCTATTGCAAGATGCCCACTCACAAGGAAGAGAACTGTTGGAGAAAGAACGGAAAATGTCTGGTCTGTGAAAGTGAACAACATCGTATCCAAGATTGCCCAAAAAGGACCCAGAAGATACCACCGCCACAAAAACCGAGAATCCCAACAAGGGCTTATGCCTTAATGGGAAATGAAGAAGTTGACCCGATCGTTGTGGTTGAAGGTACCGTTATTTGACTTTCAAAAGTTGACTAAATCTTGTTTGGCCCTAGAGCTACACATTCTTTTATTATACTAATAACAATTGGCATATCATCTAGGAATCAGTTTACCGATAGAATTGAGGTAACCACCGACACCGTCAATAAAAACTACCCACTAAAATTCTACGAACTAGAATATCTGGCAGATTTAATCAAGCTACATACATGATTACGTTATGCTGAGCATGGACTGTTTGTTCAAACATCAAGCACACATAAACGGCTATACCGAGGAAGTAACTTCACCAGGTGCGACTACACCAGCTACCAGATGCCATCAATCATAAATGATAGATGGTGGTAATATCTACATTGGAATCAAGGACAGATAGAAGAGATGAGAAACTCAAACCGAGGTAAATATAGCTACCAGAGAGGAAGTCTCAGTAAAATCATTACCTGAGGTTGGATTTGAGCCTAACATTTTTCCTCCCTTTAAAGTCATTCACTCTTTTCAGCCAGAGAACCTTTTGCGGACATACACTGCTCCACCCAGTTTCTTTGTCTTCAAATCCGGTCATGGATTAATTAGGACTTAATATCAAAAGTTTGATGTTGATATTGACATTTTCTTTGAATACCTACGCCCTGCATTCATTCCCGGGTAGTGGAATAAAATATTTTTTTCTCTCTCTCAACCATGTGTTTCTTCTTCTACTTCTTGATTCTTATCCAAATACTAAAGGGATCGTTATTCACAAGCTCATAGAGTCATAGTAGACCATGCTGCTCACCAGAAATGGAAAACCACGAGTGTAGTTTTCTCGACTCGACGACAACAACAGAAGATCGGCTAGATGAAGAACCACGTTACGCAACTGAAATCATGTCAAAGGAAGTTAGGACATGGAAAGAAGATTTCAATTCAAGGCTTCAGAGTTTTGCGGTAACAATGATGGAATTTGGGGACCAGATTCCTTGAAGGAGGGGAGATTGTAACACCCCAAAAATATTAATTACAAAATTGGACAAAAATAATTTGAAGCTATCTTCAATGCTACTAAAATAATCATCCAAAAAAAAAATAATAATAATAATAAATTATGAATTTATGTTTAATTATATTCCATAATATTAACTAATAAAAGAAAATATTTAATTAAGAATTAGGCATACACTTGTCAATACAATTGCCCCAACACATGTCAACTCTTTAAAGCCTCAATACATGCAAAACCCCTATAAATACCCCCCATTTCATCTGATTTAGCCCACAAAATCAAGAGCAAGTTTGATAGAGATAGTGTAGGAAATAGGGTGGAAATAAGAAAATTATGAGGAAAATACCAAACCTCCTCCAAAAAATCCGAAAATTTCACACAATCATCCTTATACACCCAGAACACATTTAGTTTGAGAGGTGTAACAAAATCAAAGCCAAATCACCCAGAAAAATCGAAAACCCGTGAAGAACATTTGCAGAAATGCAACTCAGAAATCTATTTTGAGGTAGCGTGTTCATGCCTTCATTTCTTCTATTTTAAAACCGATTTTGATCTTGTGTATAAAATGAAAGTTGTTCAAAATGTGTTAATGTTTATGGGTATCTCGTCCGATTGCCCAAATGGCCGCCGTACGAATGTATTTCCGGCAACAAAAACACCAAGTCAATCATTTTGAATTATCAGATTCTGGCAAACTCCGTTGGGAATTTCAAAATGTTTTCTGAACAAATATTGTAGATCGAAACGAGGCGGACCTTCTGTAAAATCTTCAGCCGCGCGTGGATTTTTAAAGTCTTATTTAGAAATTACCCGGACAAGTTTTGTACAAAAAATGATTTGCAGAAGATTCAACAACATATCTGGATTGCTAAACACCAAAATTACTTATATTATGTTCATAGGACTTTATTTGACATCTGGGTTCAAAATCGAGCCAATCCAGTAAGACATCAAATAGTGAGGTGAGGTGTACTATCGAATTCTTGTTATATAGCCTTTTGGCATTTGGCCTGGAATTTACAGTATATTGTTATTCATTATCTCACCTTTTATATATTGTCATCATATTGTACATTATCTCGTCCCATTGGTCATCTTGATCTGCATGTTTATTTATCTTGAATGTTATCGATCACTAATCGATTCCTTTGATTGAACGAATCATTTGACTGAATGACTGAATGAATGGAGCCCTGGATATATCCACTGGACAACGCGGCTTCGGCCCGGAAAGTGAGTCCAATGAACAACGGATGACAGTCCGGGTATATGGTTCATCTGAACAACGCGCACCGTTTTACGGTCCGGAGAATGGTTCACTTGGCTCGTAAATGACTGAATGTACAGATCCTATCTGAATATGTGGGGAAAAGTGCTACACCGAACTGTCTGGTGGGAGCCACCTCTTTAGCCCACGATATTCACTCTGAAATCCTAAATCATCACTGTTCATTATTGACAATTACTTGACTGCAAGATCTTTGTTACATGACATATCATATTGAGAAATTGCATTATTTGATAATTACAGATATAAAGCCATTGTTATTCCCTCACTAAGTCCTCAAAGACTTAACCTCTGTTTTCCTTATAATTTATTGTGAGTTCCAGATACAGGAGTACCGGAGCCAGAACCAGAGGAAAATTAGGAAAATGGAAATGTTGGCTTACCGGGACTGTTATAGTATTTTCTCTTTTATTAAGTGTCGGACCATTAAGGAGTTTGTACTGTGATGTATTTGTTACTAATTAGAATGTATAAACGCTTCCGCTACTAAAAATGAATGTTTGACTAAACGCTTCCGCTATTTCCGAAAAGGTTTTGAAACCCTCGTGCGTAATGTTCTTAGAGAATGTGGTACCGGATAAGGGATAAATTAATTTGTGCCCGAGTCGGGTCCCACATAATCCGGCGATGACAATTATTGGTTAAGGTTATAAAGATAACTTGATCCAAACAGGGTCATACAATTATCAGATAACCCCCAATAGTAAATATTAGAATAAACTAAGTTTCGGTGATAACAAAAGAACTTATTAACCCAGTCTCGCTGAATGGAAGGAACCGATGACAAATAAACTATATAAAATACTTTAACACAACAAAATAATCAGCCAGATAAATATTAAAGCATTATCGTTTGGTACAATGGATGTGATGAGATAAATGAGTGATTATTAGTTGAAAATTATGATTTATCTTTACCTTTATCAATATACCAAATGATGTCTAAGCATATTATTTGGATATATGATTACGAACCCTGCAGATATGAAGAGAGATTGCATACAATGATCATATAAGTAAGTAGCAGTCAATCAGGGCTAGACATGAAAAATCAACTGAGCTAATTTATACAAGAACATAACACTTGATTAAATTGAAGAGAAGACAAAGTTAACATATAATTTGTCTCATATTACTCGTCGTTCAAAGTACAGTAGTTAAGAAACCGTTGATATTATATGTAGCAAAGATACAGACTAAGCCAATTAAATACACAAGTACTATTTTTGGTAGGGAGTCGGTTAGCATTTAATGTAAGATAGAAAGAACTCTGCAAAAATCGACTTTGTGTAGAAAACAAGAGTATGTCATCCACTTTTTGAGGCTATTAATGTTGGAGTTTCAAGTATCTAAGGATGTTTACATCGGAGCAGACTTGAAACTTCATACATTTACGAAAGTTAAGGCTTTCTAGCATTCAGTACGCATACTCCGCTCAAGCACTACCGATTTGCTTTATCTGATCATTGCAGATTATTTATGATATTTTCACTCAATCTGTTGTATTGAGTGAATATAGGATTAAACTGTTAGATAGTTTATTTGAACAGAAATAGTGAGAATGTTAAGTTGCTATGGATTTCAGCTGAATAGAGCAAAAACAAAATAAGTTGAAGTGAGATTATACAATTCGTTGTATCGTTCAAATCCTATAGTGGAAATTCTTTCGAACTTTTATAAACAAATTCGGATTCATTTACATTATTACACTGTGCTTTCTGTTATTTTATACTGTCATTGGTTTAGCTATCCACCGAATATTTTAAACATGTGGGGTTCTCTAGTACAATATGATTTAAAACACATCTCAGTAGTTATTGTTTAAGACGAGTATTCATTTCACAATCACTTGTCAGATAAAAATATTGTGACAATTTGAGAATAAAGAATGCAAAATCTCAATTTTAAAAAATTGTGTTTTTGCTCGTTAAGTAGGAACAAGTAAACAATAGCCTATATTCCCTGCTTTCCGGATTTCTATATTCTATCAGAGCCATTGGTTCGTGGATAGACTAATATGAGTGATAAGTAGATGAAAAATTAAGGACAAAATTTTATTTTTGATAATTTATAATATGTTTGGTTTATATGATTACAAAGTAATATTATAACATATATTATTTTTTGTGTAATTGATAAGTGAGCGATGGTAATTATGTCAACTACCGAAATTACTCCCGATTTTAATAAAAAACAAGAAATGTACATTTATATTTTCGATCCCCTAGTCACATTTCGTCCTCATGAACATTATGTCCATTTCTCAATTCTCCCCAATTTCCCCACCCATCAACCGAGGGGCAAGGCGACCAGGGGCACTGTCAATTCATATTCCCAAATTTGAACGTCCCAACAAAATGTAAAATTCAAACTTTCGATGGTATTTTAGTCATTTTAGCGAACAAGTAAATTAATCTACTATCTTATTCTCTAAACCAAACATCATATAACTTATCATATTATATTATTTATTATTTTCTCATAATTTTAATAATTATATTATTTATCACATCCTGCATATCAAAGGGGGGTTTGTTTGATGATGCCCTTAAGGGTAGTGCCCTTAGGGGCATCATCACCATTCATTTGGAATCTTTTTTTAAAAAAGATTCCATATGGATGGTGGATGATGTCCCTGAGGGCAGTGCCCTTAAGGGCAGTAATAATGAAACCTCAAATGGGCTCCTATATGTTTAATTCGGACCCCTTGAAAAAGATTTCATATGGATGGTGGATGATGTCCCTGAGGGCAGTGCCCTTAATGGCATCAATAATGAAACCTCAAAGGGCTCCTATATGTTTAATTCGGACCTCTTGATTGCACATTTAGTTTTGACTCCATTCCATACATCCAATCTATGTTTAATGTATTCAACAACTTGCTCTCCTTGGTTATTTTACTCCTCGCCTCAGAATATGAATACCAACATTTATGATAAAAACAAATTTATTTTATATTTTATTTTGTTAAAGTTTATGAACCACATTATTAAGTTATTGTCGTCATTAAATTTATGTCTCTGTCCTAATAATTATTACATGCCTTCCCGACTTTCGAGAGACATGAATATTTTAAGTGATACACGTTTATTGGCTTACATATTATATAAATTAATAATTAGATTTGAATCCAACTGCCAGCTGATTTAACAATAAACAATGATAGCTGGCAAAATTTAATACCAACTACAAACCCAGAGTTTCATAATTCTACCGCTAATTACTTTTAACGTTGTATTTAATTGAAGTATTTGATTCGAATTAATGGATTATAAATCTAGTCATTTGAAATTTATGGATTTAAAATACAATGAGTGAAAATACATGCAAAAAAGAGGAGGAATTTGAAATGTTCATTTTAATTTTTTACCCAAACAGATTTGAGTGAGAAATTTGAAATTCATTCATTTCAAATCCTTCCATCCAAACATAACCTGATAGATTTCAAATTCTTTATTCATTATGTACTCTATAATTCAAAATTGGGTCATTCGACCCGCGGTGCCCTCACTGCAATCCAACTGTTTCGATTCATTTTGAGACTATTGGGTCCACACATAAAGATACTCGCAACATTTTGAGACTATTGGAGTTACACTTAAAGGCAATGTTCAGGGTAGCGTCGAATGACCCAAAAACACTTGGTATCTAATTTGATGTTATCTTTAATGTCACTAAGTATAAATATTTCATATCAATTGAAAATCACGTAATTAATACATCTATGTAAGCAATCTTATATTAAAATTAAAAAGTAGTGGCCAAAAGTTTGGTAAGACATTTCTCTGCCAAAAATTAACACAAGCCAATAGTAATATTACACACTGGATTAATACAGAACAAGATGATCAAATACAGACGAAGTATTCAGTTATTTATTTATTTTACTTCACAGTTCACACAAACTAGAGAAACTCCTTCAAAAAACATTAAAGAAACTGCAAATAGTCCTCGTAGACTTGGTCCAACATGAACACATCGCTGGAAGAATCCGATTCCGGTAGCGGCAGAACACAATACCCACCCAGAAAGTCGTCGTCGTCGCCGCCACAAACCTCATAATTACCGATCTCCCCCTCAATAACCGGCCAAGCCATCGGCACGAAAGAAGCCTCTGCCTTCCTGCCACAACCCTCCGCCGCCGGATCGACGCCATCGCTACTTGAAAACCCACTCAACAAGCTGTCAAGGCTGTCGGTCCTCGAGAAAGCAGGTGAAATCCTAATGGGTTTCGGCAGATATATTTTAGTCTTTGGAACATTATCAGTATCCTCAACTTTGTTGTTGGCTTCGGCTTTTTCAACCTTTTTCAGCTTCTTTGGTTTCTTAGGAACAGTGGCGGCGGCGACGGCTTTCTTGACTTTGGGTGGTTTGGGTAAATCTTTATGAGGTTTAGGGTGGATTCCAGCATTGTTGAGTTTTTTGAGAAGATATGTGTTCCAGTAGTTCTTGATCTCATTGTCCGTTCGACCTGGCAATCTGCCGGCGATCAGGGACCATCGATTGCCCAAAAGACCGTGCAGCCTTATGATCAAATCTTCCTCATCTAGGCTGATGTTCCCTCTCTTAATTCCCGGCCGCAGGTAGTTCATCCACCTCAATCTGCAGCTCTTCCCACATCTAAGCAACCCTACACATATATAAAAGTACTTTGAAATCAATATTTACAAATGAGGGAACTTCATAGAACGCAAACAATTTTTTTTAAAAAAATAAAAAAAACAAAATACCAGCTTTCTTAGGGAGAGATCTCCATTGGCCTTCTCCATGTTCTTGAATGAAATTAGTGAGCAGAGTATCTTCCTTGGTAGACCAGGGCCCTCTCCTCAATCCCACTTTGGCACAGCAAGGGGATCTTCCCATTTCGCCTCTGTTAAACTTCCCTGTGTTCTTTTGTATGTGAGTATATAAGGCGACCTGGAAATCCTATCTCTCTCTCTCTCACACAGTAGCAGTAGCAGCCACAGAGAGAGATTAGGCAGAGGTCACAAAAATAATGGAGTCTTTGTTTTCCTTTATAGGCCACCAATAATTGAATGATGCCATGATGGCAATTACCCAAAAATAATTTCATTATTTATTATATATATATTTAATAATAATGACGCCAATAACGCACGATGGGCAGCTATTACGAAAATATGCAAACTTTGAAAATACACAGCGGCTACCAACGCCGAACACGCGTTAAAATCGTCAATTACTTCAAACATTTTGATTTTAATTAATTAATCTTTAAATTTTTTTTAAAAAAATTATTTGTATATCGGTTAGCTACATTGTTTTGGATTTTTTATTCAAATATTTGAACAAAATTATTAATTTAACAAAATAATTAATATTTTAAGACGTTTTTAAACTAAACATCATCTGAAGTGGTGACTTCAACTGAAGTCGCCACTTCAAATGGCGTCTTCCTCTCAAGTAAAAAATATATATATATTTTTTAAAAAATATTATTGAAGGCACCATCTGAGATGGCGCATTCAGTGAAAAAAAAAATTTTTATTGAAGGACGTCATCTCAGATGACGCCTTCAATAATGTGTTTTTTTACATCGGCCATTCTTTCTGTAATATAAATTTCTGAAAATTATAAAATTTACATTATCTTGTTGTTATGTTTGATTTTTGTTGTTTTGTAGTTTTCATTGAAAAGATAGTTATAGTTTGGAGATGAGTGGCGGAAACCACCAGATGATTTACGGTCGTTGGGGGTGTCGGGAGATGGCCGCCATGTTCCGACGGCTGCCGACGGCCGGCGGTGGGGGACGGCCGACAGTGGGGGTGGCGACCGACGGTGGCCATATTTATATTTTTGTTATGTTGATATTTGTTGTGAATATTTCACGATGGATTTACAAAGAGCATCAGACCCGATTGACAGTTATCTGTTATCATTGCAGTCATCTCATCGACCTGAGAATGTTTGGGCAGGTGATATTGATACTACACTTCGAGGCAGAAACCCTGATAAATATTTTGGGATCTTTGTCCCCTCGATATGCGTGTTGTGAGTCCGTTGGACAATATTGATTTTTATGGTGTTTATAGGTCAGGTAAAATTGCACTTGGCTTTCACCTTATCATGGCTTTAGTTGAGAGATGGCGCCGTGAAACACATATTTTCCACTTCTGATCCGGGGAGGCAACCATCACACTGCAAGACATTGCAGTGATATGGGCATTGCCAGTAGATGGTATCGTATTATCTGGTGTTGTTCAGGTTAGGAGTATACATGAGTGGCAAGAATATTGACATATGCTTTGGGGTTTACACCGGATACTGCACACTTTAAAGGTGCAAAGTTGTACCTATCTGCAATAAATCATCATTTGGTGAATAATGCTCTTAATGAGCACAGTACGTCAGAAGATGTAGTCAGATATACACGGGCTTGTGTGTTATTGATGTTAGGTGGAATTTTGTTCCCTGATTCCTCCGGCAATATTGTATAGTTATTTTTTTTTTACAGAAGTTAAAGGATATCGATTATGTTGGCAATTATAGTTGGGGTAGTGCCGTGTTGACATATTTATACCGTGAGTTATGCACTTCCGCAATGAGAGGAAAAAAGGTGATAGGTGGTGCATTACAGGTCGTACATGTAAATTTTACGTTTGCGCTTTTCAAATGTTTGAAATATTTTTTCTCATGTACAGTAACTGACACTTCTTGGGTGATTGGTGTCTCTTCATCTTGATCTGCAATTGTTTCTGACATGACACAAATGTCAACCTCATCGTCATCAGCATCATCATCAGATGGAAAATCCTCTGGTTCATATTGAATATCATTTCCCAATTCAGCAAAACTATCTGCTAGTGGCTCAGGAGCAATAACATCAGCATATATGTGATCGTCATATGGATCTCTACCAGAGGTAGTCAGCCCTTCCGCAACTATAGACAAACAATCTACATTTTCTGGAATACAATCATAGTTTCGTGGTTCTGTTTCTATGTAAATTTCCAAGCAACTATGACCCTATTCTTAATCCAATAGCCATGCTAAATTATAATCATTATCTATTGGCAAAATTGTTTGTCATAGCCCGAAAAAATCTCTGAACACGTGTCTTGCATATATTTTCACAAGGAACTGGTTGCGGTCGATGCCAATGATATTTATACATTTCGTTCAACAACTGCATAAAATTAATGGTGCGAGATATTGTGGTACCTCTCAATGGACCACGATCATATCTAATGGTATCTGAATCTTATAATATATTACCTCCCCAATACAATAATATTTGAATCGACATCTTTGAAAAAAATTAAATATTACAAGTAATTAATAAATTTAGTTTAACAAATTTATATAATTTGTAAGATGATAAAATCAATAAAATAACAAGATTTTTACCTGAAAATACTTGAATGGCGAAAAATTAATTGGATATTCGACAATTTCAACGATAAAACCAGAGGAAAAAACTATAAATGTTATGTGATTTCGTTTCGGTGTAGGAAATGAAGGGGTTCGGTCGGACTTTTATAGTCAGATGGCGCCTTCAACAAAAAAAATATTTTTTACTGAATGCGCTCTCTGAGATGGCGCCTTCAATAATCGATAATTTTCCCATGACTGAAGACGCCATTTTAAAAGGCAACTTCAGTTGAAGTCGCCACCTGAAGTGGCGTTTTAGGTTATTTTTAAAATGTTTTAAAATATCGATTATTTTGTTAAATTAATAAATTTTTCGAATATTTTAATAAAAAACCTATATTGCTTTCATGATTTCGTTGTTTTAATTCGATTATTTTGACTGTTTTAAAATCCGGTTAGTTTATTTCTATTTTGGTAGAACATCTATTCAGTTGTTTAGATTTTATCTACAAAATTGTTTATCCATGAGGTTAATTTGAAAATAACATTAATTTAATTCGATTATTGAAATTTCTTTAACTCGAACAGAAATATCAGTGTCACGCACCGAGATTGGGGTCAATAACACAAGCATTGATTCCCAATAACAACTTGAAATCAATAAGCATCCTAATACCGTATTTAACGAGTCTATAGTCCATAAAATAAATAATTGTCTTTACATTCGAAAATAAATTACATAACCAATTCCTAAAAGTCTTAAAATGAAATAAAATAATGAAAGCATAAGTAAACCAAATTTAATGTCTTTAATTCATAGAAAAGCAGCGAATCACCAACCCCAAAATTGGTGTTGTTCTTCGTCTTCAATTCCTTACTCGTCTATATCTGGGGAGATAGAGTAAGTGTTGAGTGTTTTGGAAAACACTCAGCAAGCGGGGGTCAATCGATGTGATAATATAATACATATTCATAATTTTTCCAAAACATAGATTATAATCGAATCATAAACTGATATGAATGCATCTTAACATAATTGCTCCCATCGAGCCATAACTTATCATAATTGATCCCATCGAGCCATAACATAACATATCATATCAGCAATATTTTTCGTATACGTTAAGCACAATAAATCCTCTAATTTCCTCTTGGTACTGATATCAGTCTCTAGACTTAACGCTCCTATAGATGAGGTCATGACATCGGATTACCCACGAATAAAGGGTTTGTACTTCCCAAAACAACGGTTAACCACCGTATCAGGTCATGTAAATAGTTATAATCCCACCGCATTAGGGCCATAAAGGAATTCCCCCAATCAGATTTCGATATTTAAAGTGCTTAAAAAATATAATTTTTATCCGAACATCATAATTTTAACATAATTAAATATCGATTGAAGTTTCAAAACATACTATGGTTTTTCAAAAACGAAAGGAATATTTAACAAAAGCCCACTTACCGCGGTTATAGACGTGTTTGAACGATTTAGGGTGCGAAAACACGCTGAAATCCTCCTCCTAAATTTGAGCAGTGTTCGAACACCTTCACTGTGTGTGCACTGTGTGAAAACTTTGAATCACTTAAAGCTGAAGAATTTTCGAAGGTTGCTTGCTGGAATTTTTTTTTTTTCAGAATTTTGCTACTGTAATTTGAAACTTACTGCTTGGCTTATGGAGTTTTGGTGGATTTTTATTGGCTGGAAATCTTGACAAACCGAGGTCAAAGCTTCGATGACTTGATGCTGATTGGGGAAGGATTTTGAATGGTTGGACTTCTTTGGATTTTAATAATCAAACTTTTCAAAAATCTGGACTTGATTTGAAGCTGAAGCTTTCGGCTCTTGATGTGCTGAATAAAGAGTATTTTGAGTCTTATCGATTAAGCTTTGGTTGGTCAAGATAAAGATGATATGTTCACTTATATCCTACTAGAATTCTTAATCATCTTTAGAGTTTTAATCCTACTAAAATACTTAATTATCTATATATTATTTAGAGTTTTAATCCTACTAGAATACTTAATTATCTAACAGGTGTTTGACTTGAACAAGGTACCTTAAGTTGTTGGATGACATCAAATTCTAGGGTCTTTGCATCCCTTCCTTTTTATTGGAAGTTTCGTCCTCGAAACTCGAGTTAACTTGGTCTTGGAAAAGGTAGGGGTATTTCTCTCGCATCAATTCTTCTACTTTTCATGTAGCTTCTCTTTCCGTATGGTTTGACAATTGTACTTTGACGTATGGAATGGTTCTTCATCTCAGAACTTTTGTTTGGAATCCACAATACGGATGTGGATTTCTTCGTACTTCAAAGTCTCGTCAAATCTCAATATCTACTGGTCTCCTCTTCATATCAGCCCAACTTTTATATCGATCGTGGGCTGCCTTGAGTCTGTCTTTGATGATAGAGATCTTGTCTATGGTAGCTTGCACTAACTAAGGTCCTGTGATAGCTCTTTCTCCTATCTCATCCCAGTATAATGGTGATCGACTAGAAGCAAAACTTCACTCCAATTTGCACTGAAATCCAAGGTATAAGCTCTTAGCATATCCTCCAGGGTTTGGGTAGTTCTCTCTGTCTGGCCATCGGTCTGTGGGTGATAGGCCGTACTAAGAGTTACTTTACTTCCCATAGCCTGCTGAAAACTTTTCCAGAAGCGTGATACGAACCTAGGATCTCTGTCAGATAAGATGCTCACTAGGACTCATGCAGTCTCACTATATTGTCTATATATAGAGTTGCCAACTTGTCCAAGTTATAGTTCATACGGGCATGTAGAAAATGCGCTGATTTAGTTAGTCTATCCATAATTACCCATATTCCATCATGGCTCTGTCTTGATTTTGGTAGACCCACGACGAAATCCATGGAGATGTGTTCCCATTTCCATTCAGGAATTTCCAGAGGTTGAAGAAGTCCTCCAGGTCTTTGGTTCTCAGCTTTAACTTGTTGGCATACTAAGCATGAGTTCCACAACATCTTTCTTCATTGCATTCCACCACAGGCTTTCCTTCGAATCCTTGTACATTTTGTACTTCCAAAGTGGACTGAAAATTTTGATTTATGCGCTTCACCTGTTGTCTAATATTGTCCACATTTCTCCCGCACAATCATCCTTTCATCCACAGGATTCCATCACTATCAGTCTCGAAGTCAGTGATTTTTCCCTCTTTGACTTGTTCTTTTAACTTTATTAGACTAGGTTCTCGATCTTGACTTAATTTGATGGTCTCTCGGAGGCAAGGTTGGGCTAGGATCATTTTTCCTTTGCCTTTCCAGCTCAGTGCGTCTGCCACTTTGTTTGTCTTGCCGGGATGGTAGTTAATTGTGAGATCGTAGTCTTTCAGGAGTTCAATACATCGTCTCTGCCTCATGTTCAATTCTTTCTGAGTGAATAAATATTTGAGGCTTTGATGGTCCATGAAAACTTTACATTTGGCCCCATAAACGTAGTGCCTCCAAATTTTAAGGCGAAAACCACATTGGCTTATTCGAGGTCATGTGTAGGGTAGTTTTGCTCGTGTGGCTTGAGTTACCTTGAGGCGTAAGCAATTACTCTTTCTTTTTTTATACGCGACTTACTTATTTGTTCTTATTTTACCTGTTTTTTTAGATAAACAATAATAGAAACAATGAAATCAAACATCCAAAATCTATTTTTTTTATATAAAAAGCACATAAACACTTTTTAAAATTAATCCAAAACATTCTTTTAGTAAAGTTGATAAACCTTTAATATCGAAATCATTTAAAAATGAACTTTATCTCTAGTTTTAAAATAAAACAAAGTAAAAAGTTGTATAAATAATATTATATTAGCCTCTTTTAATATACGCAACCACTTTGGTTGCATTTACTGAACGGGGTAGAACGACTCACGGGCAAATCCATCATATTTGATTCACTAGATTGGATCTACCATTTTTATATTTGAATTGCATTAGTTGTTGACAAATAGTGTTGCCTATAACAGATAGGATGGGGAACTATTTATTACAATTTCAACAAATGTGTGAGAACTCTGTACAACCACATGTTATTACCCAAATAATTTACGAGTGAGTAATAGGGGTGTAAACAAATCGAAGGTGTATAAAGTTTTCGAGCTGACTCGAAAAAAAATTTGATTTGTATTTGAGATTCTCGAATTCGAGTCGAACTTGAACATGTTCGAACTTTTTTTTGAGCTGAACTTGAGCCTAATTAATATTTATTAATATAATATAATTATATATTACATAAATATATTTCGAACCTTTCAGGTATAAATTTTCGAGTAATAGTTCAAATAGCTCGCGAATATATTCGAATCTTTTTGAGCCGAACTCAAACTCGAACTTCGATTCGAGCCAAACTCGAGCCAAATTTTTAAAACTATTCGAACTTCGTATCGAACTCGAGCTCGAATATAACTATTTCGAGCCGAATTCGAACCTTAAAATTATCTACAAATTCGGCTCGATTCGGTCGTTTACACCCATAATTATTAACCTTTTCCACTGATTTATTGAATAGCAATTTAATAATTTAAAGGGCATTCTCCATTATTACAGCAACAAAAGCAAAAAACAGAAATAATCATAGTACAACCAGAACCTTTTGATCTAAAATAAACATGAATTGTGGATTAAAAGTCCATCTCTTTTCTGCAGAAGGAAATGCCAGTTTTCTTTTTCTTTCACAAATTAATCCTTTTTAATTTTCAGTTGCAAAAGATTTATTAGAAAACTCAAAATCTACGCTGTTGGCTCTCTCAATTATTTCTCCAACTCACTCGATCTCTATGTATTATTAATTGTATCACGTTTATTTTTTTCAATTATAATCACTGTTTTGTTATTCCATTGAATGTGCATTAACTGTATAACTTCATTGAGTTTCATATTATATTACTATCCATCTCAAATACATTTTTAAATTTCCAAGTATTTGAGGTGTACATTCATACAAGCTAGTTTGTGCTAGAAAAACGTTCTTTAGATTCTGGATCGATGATACAACAACTAATTATTGACAAATCTTTAATCTCAATGGATTCATACGATTGACTACTTCGTCCGTATAATCACCGTCACTCGCATTATCAGTTCATGTGTTTGACTTATATAATGTCATGCATGAGGTGTCATGTTGAGAATTGTCCCATATCGAGAGTTTATAAGTTTTGTTAGCTCTTTATAAGATATATGAGTTACTACACTGATTGTAAATCAATTATGGGACCATACACGAATTATTCATCGATATATTTATTGGTCCGGACAGATTTCTCAAGCTCGTGAATCATAAATTGGCAAGTAAATATCGTTTACTGTGGTTTTATGTTATTCTAGTACGATGGAGACTTTTTATAATCTTTATTTCATGAAAAGAGAGTTCATTGTATATGGTCCGAATAACGGTTCATTTTACTACAGAAAATAATAATTTGTAATAATAGAGGATTACTCCTCAGAATCCACAAATTATTTCAATCAACATTTAGACCGACAAAGCTAGCAAATTTGTGAGTACAACAGTCAACAGACTTCCAGTGTTTCCAAAGAAAGAATACTGAGATTGTAAATTTTTTTGCTACGAACATAGAAATCATAACCCTAGTTACAGAGCATTTTGATAATAAGATGAGTTTTTGAGCATATCCCAACTAGTAAGAGCTCACATCCATTTTTGAAATACTCGAGTTCGAGTCCTGCAGTGTGCGAAAGATATTTATCCCGTCCCCCTCTCTCAAAAAAAAAAAAAAACGGATGGCAATCACATATTTATTGATATTTTTAGATGACGATTACACTAACTCTCAAATCCACTAACATCTTAAGTATACAAATCAGAAACTAAACATTTATGGATGAGTTGTGAGAATGAGTTTGATTTGTTAATATAGGTGCAAAACTCAACTCGGTGAAGTGATGATCTACCAAATTGTTGACCATGTCCAAGCCACTAAAGATACAGGTAGGAAACGTGCTTCCATAGTCCTTCTCGAAAAGAAGCCGCCGGCCAACAATTACTGAAAGTTCTTGCGATTCATTTGAATCTTGATCAATGTGATGCCAATCAAGATCAGTAAGTTCTATCAGAATGAGATTTTAGTTGCTATTAAGAGTTTAAGTAAATGAGCTAAACGAGGCATGCAAGGATACATCAAAGAAACAAAGTATGTTTGACACCAATCATTGTTACAATAATTCAAATGTGATACAACAATGGGTTACACGTTGATGTTAGTTAAAGTTGTGTTATTCGATTTAACATCGGAGGAACTTAACAAGATTATTTGTCCTAGTTTAGCTCGGTTCGCGATTTGTTCAAGTTCTTGAAAAATTGCAAGATCCTCCCACAATAGAGTGAAGAGATGGTAAAATTCTTTTTTGTCGCATGGACAAGAAATTTTGACGATCAATTACCTTATTTCGAAACAAATGTGGGTATCAAATAGTGAGACACGAGAAGCACTGTCCCAACATGTGCAACCAATAAATGCAACAAGGCACGCGATGCTTGATGTAGTAGTTTACGGTGAGAGGGAATCAATCTGTATAAAGGCAGACCCACAAGACTAATCAGTTTGGTACTGTTGAAAGAAACAACAGCACGTTTAGCAGACCCCATCTGTATCTCCCCGACTTCAAGGAACACACATTTCTGTCGGGTTTCCATCCCTCGGTGTCGGATCCAAACGCAGCAGAAAAATAAACATGAACAGATCTAGACCCGGCGTAAATCTGATAACAATATTACACGAAAAGATATTACCGTTCACCGACGTAAATCTGATAACAGTGATCTATCAAGTTCAATAAACCTGATCATATTTTCAAGCCAACATCAGTGCTAGTTTGGTGTCAACGTTTCCATGAGAGTGTATGAAATAGTGTTATATATAACCCTAGAGAAGAAGTGAGATATTTATAGTTGAGTCTGAGTTACTAATTGAGCTAGGGATCGTAGAACCCAACAAGCCAACCATTAGCCCATTGGCTTGTAGGCATCTTATGTTAACAATCTTCCACTTGTCCAAAAGCCAACAGAAAACTACAACTCATAATCCAAGTAACTCAATCTAATTGAACAACTTGATGTACCACTAATGTACATAATTATGAGAAATAAAATATATCAAACCTTTTAATTTTAGAACTTTCTATAAACGAAACATTTTCAAATATAGAAACTCCACTAAAGTGAAGAACTTTCAAAAATTAAATTTATCTATTCTAAATCACTCAATTTGAGCACTTAACATTTAAGTCTCAATTCTTATCGATAGATCGGCGGCCGGCTGATCGTGACCCAGCTAGGCTCAAGTGTACCATAGTCGTAGGATCACAACCTTTGTGATTTTAGAAGTCAAACAATTTCTTTGCGTTTACCCTGAATTCCTCAGTCAATTAAACTCCTTTAATAAACAGTGCCCGAAATATAATTTCAGTAACAACCTACCGATCGTGGGTAGAGCCTAGCATCTGCGCTTCACGAAGACCTAGATACAAATTACTAGCAACGTACGAGAACATGTCAGCCATAGTTTGTCTGCAGTACATTCATTTCACTCAATATGTCCCGACTGAATCTAGGGCATTGGTTGATCGAGGCCCATTATGATTTCAATAACTATGTGTGCGTATATGAAAACCCCTTATTCACAAGCACTACCCACTCTGGCCGGAGATTCCTCGAATCATATATAGAAAAACACATAGGACATCCTGGTTCATCAAGACCAGTGGTGAATTCCCAACGACAATATTATGCCTCTGACATCATCACTGAATCACCAAAATAACAACTTTATGACCCGCATGTGATCAATCATTAAATCAAATTATAAAACTATCTGTCAAGACCACAATGATGCCTTGGGTCATGAGGAGTAATGGTGCACAACTATGACTAATAATTCTATACTCGACAAATGGTAACCACTTATAGAATTTCGAGTAGGGTCGTTCAGTGAACTCATTCCTAATGAGCACATATTCATGTGTGCTAACTTCTCCAAGCCAACGGCGATGAAACGCGGCGCACTACACGAGACACGTCATGAATACCAGTCTTTAACAAGCATATATCGATGTCCCATTCTCGAAGGCTCATCGATCATGAACATTTAGAAATCGCAGTCGAGAATGTATTTCATGGTCATCATCATATGCGTAACCACATTCTATAGACTATAACAATCTCAAAGAATTCATCAATGCATCAAGATGCATGGGTAAACAATGAAGAAGTGTTATACATATTAATATTCAAACAAAGATTTGTCATAATAAGATTACAAGTACAATCAATCAACTATTGATTCACTTAAATCACATATGACAACAACATATTTCACTTTTCCAAAGCCAACTACTCATGTGTCTCAAGACCATCTTCCTAAGATGTCTGATAGACACCAATCATTTTAAAGGCTTTGCCAATGGATTCACTATAATTTTCTGTTGAAGCATTTCTCTCGATAATAATATCGTCTCTACCATATCTCTCATTAGATGGTGTTTCTCAATATATGTTTGGATCCTGATGAGATCTTGGCTATTCATAATAGCTCCACTATTGTCACAATATACAGAGACTGTGTCAACTGCACTAGAAATTACACCCAAATCTTGGATGAAATTTCTTATCCAAACTGCTTCTTTGTTGCATCATATGCTGCAATATTCAGCTTCAGTGGTGGAATCCATTGTGGTGTCTTACTTGGAACTTTTCCAAGAGACACCACCACCATTAAGTTTGAATACAAATCCGAACATTGATTTGGAACCATCTACATACGACTGAAAATAGCATCAGCTTAGCCTTCAAATTTTATATATCCACGTACGGATCCAAAAATTATGAAGATATCTTAGTCCTTCATAAGTACTTGATGATTATTTTCCCAGTTTTCCAGTGACCTTCACCGGGATATTTCTAATGTCTCTCATTACACTAAGAGCATACACCACATCAGGTCGAGTACATAACATATCATATGCTATGCTACCAATAGGCGAAACATAAGGTACAAATAGCATCTTTTCTCCCTCATCATCAATCTTATGACTCAATGATCCCGAGAGATGAATACTATGATATATTGGGAATTAACTTCTTTTCTACTATTATGCTAAATCTTACAGTGTTTATGTATGTAGACTGAGAGAGCTCAAGCATCCTCATAGATCCATCCTATAGATCTTTTATGCCAAGCATATAAGATGCTTCTCTCAAATCTTTTATGGAGAAATTAGTAGATAACTATGCTTTAATCGATTAATCCAATATCATTTATAAGTAGAATATCATAAACTTTTAAACACTACAAATGTAACACGCTCCCACTAACCTTTTTGCATACACATGTCACTTCCGGATTTTTAACAAAACCAAACACTTTGATAATGTTATCAAAATGAAATTTCTAATTTCGGGACGCCTTCTTAGGCCCATAAATGGACCTGTGAGGTTTGCAAACCTTTTGCTCAGTCTCAGAAGTTGTGAATACCTTTGGCTGCTACATTGTCACCATTGAGAAATGTCGTGTTCACATTCATCTGGCATATCTCATATTCATAATATAAAGATATAACTAATAAAATCCAAATAGACTATAGCATCACAACTGGTGAAAAATTCCTCACAGATAACTCTTTGCCTATGAGAATAACCTCTTCCCATAAGTTAAGCTTTAAAGGTCGCTTCATTCCCATATACTCTAAGCATTCGCTTGTAGATCCATTCGCAGCCAATGTGAACAATTTCCTCAAGAGGATATACTAAGGTTTATACCTTATTAGAGTATATGAAGTCCATTTAGGATTTCATAGCGTCTTGTCAATGTCCTGAATCAATGTCCAACATCTTCTCCTTGAAAGTCTTAGGATGACATCCATGGTCAAAATCATTTCACTACTTTCTAGGAGTAAATTCAATCTACCAGGAGTTCTTGAAACACTTTCAGATCTCAATGGTATGTGCAGTTCAAAGGTTATGATTGACTCAATTAATTCCATTGTTTTCACGTTTCCAGTGGTTTGTGGTTCTTGGGAAACAAACAATTTGTATCCAACGATAATATAAATTTCCACAAATAACATAAGATGTATCAACTACTCAAATCATCTCCCACTGGATGCTTCACACAAACAGAACAATCTCAAATCAAAATTTGGATTTTCTTTTTCAGTCCATATCGTATATGGAGTTTTGATCACTGTATTGGTATGAATTATGTTCAACAAATATATAACTTTAGAGAGCTACTGTGAGAGAATCACATCCTCTTTAAGATAACTCAATTTCCTCTTGCACTATTTAGTGCTCCACATACGTCCATATGAATCAATTTCAAAGGACCATCAGCACATGCCAAAGATATGTGGGATTTAAGCTATCATCCTTTTATATTCTTTAAACATAATCATACCAATTGTTCATAAGTTCATCAGATTCAATAAAACATTCATTCTTAAAAACACTATAAATCGCATTTACAAATTTAAAAGAATGTCATTATCTATCAAAATAGGAACAATATTTCATTAAATATGGAACAAATAAACAATTGTTCAAAACTGGTTTCAAACCAGTTTAACATTTTGCATTAAATAAATGTTTCAAGCAATCTTTGCAACAACTCTTGCTATAATGCTTAGACTCAGTTAGGTGTCACCATCCTAGGGCTATCTATATGCAACTCTTTACAAAGATGTGAGCACAATTGGTATCAAATACCAAAAAAGTAGAACCAATAGAAACATTAATTTTAATATAAAACATACCCTTTCTAGAACGCTTATAGACTATGTATTCCTTGCAATTTCGCACCAGTGACCAATTGTGAAAACAAAGTTGATTATCCCTTTATGTTGCTACTATATCTATTTTCATCTTTTGAGTTCGGGAATCATTTCTCTTACTCTACTTTATTCTTGAAGCCTTCCTGCCAATTGTAGAAGATTCATCAAGAAGAACATGTTTCTCATTTGAATCAAGGAATCATGAGTTGACTATAAGATCAAATCTACAGCCAGCTAATGAGGTATTGCCACATTCAGATTTTCCAATTTCTCAACCAAAAATAGTTTTCTTACATCATGCTCGTAGGCCGAAGCCCATCTTGCAGATGAAATGAAAATACCTCTTTTGAAGTTGCAAGTCTCAGTAATCCCGCTTGTACACCAAACAACATTTGTAGGTGTTGGAAATATCAACAATGTGAGCAAACTTCTCATATCTATGTTGAAACGCATTTGACATTGATGCTATCATATTACACATAGTCTCGAGATCATCATATCATCCTTCTCAAGTGAGGTGATCTCTTCATCAGACGACCAATGAGTCAACAAGAGGCTTCACAACAAGGATATAAATCAACTTTTCATAAGCAAACACTATTTTAAATTCTATGTTGAAACTCATTTGACATTGATGCTATCATATAACACCTAGTCTCGAGATCATCATATCATCACTTCTCAAGTGAGGTGATCCCTTCCTCAGACGACCAAGGAGACACTTCAACAAGAGGCTTCCCAATAAGGATATAAAGCAACTTTTCAGAAGCAAACACTATTTCAAATTACGTAGCCAATCAAAATAATTTGGTCCAGTTAATTTGTTTGTATCGAGAATTGATGTAATCGAATTTACATCACAATATTGAGAATAAACAGAAAATATAAGCAAACTCTTTGATTATTAAGTAATTAAAAAACTATGGACCTTAGATATTGAATGCTCCCACTAAATTTTTTGAATTCATCACTCTGATGACAAATGAACGAAAAATCATATTTTCTTAGTGGGCTTAGAGTCCAACTAGCTCATGATAGCCCCGGACGTGGGCCCACCAACTTCGTGATACTAAAGGTAGATCACAATTGCATCATATGCAACCCCCAAGATATTTGTCTCGCGATTGGCATAACCCTACGTAGGCAGGACAATTATGCATTCTCACGTCAAACTAAGCCATCTCACAGAAGGAAATGTCACGTCCAAAAGACCCCACATGGGTGAGTAATCTAAAAGTTAACATAACTGCACCCATAATTAAGTGGCAGTTAAACACACAGTTTTTCCATGCCAAATGCCCCCACGTGGGTGAGTAAGGCAATATGACACAAGTAGCGCCTCATGGTTTAACTGTTGATGGAAGACCGGAAGCAACAAACCATTTTGAACTCCCCTTATCAGTTTGATATTAAAATTTTTGAATCATTCAAAAGAAGGATTTAATTTATTTAAATCTCATCAAGTGCTCGTTTGTTTGTTTGCCGGATTCATGCAACTATGTTTTATTCATGCAACGCCAATTGTAGAAATAAAACATACAAACAAACATTTATCATACATCACATGCATAATAAAAATAAATATTGACGAATACGGCCTTTTCCTAATTGATACACGTGAGTCATACGTGGATCACATGACTGTCTAAGGTGATGCAGGTATGCAATGCAATCATATTACAGTTTTGCTTCCATTATACATGTCTTGATTCTTGGTGCTCCATCTTCAATCTCAATCTCCCACTAATTCTAATAATTTTACATTTAAATCGTATAAACAAGAGAATATGGATACAAATTCGGGGTGCGATACATCAGAAATAGAGAGAGCAGACTCGCAAGCCCGATAACCAAAAATCACAATAGTAATGAAACAATAAAAACCTAAACATTCACCTAAACATTGTTTGAGGCCCGTAATCATCCACAATGCAATCACATCATATGTAATTAAACATTAAACTAAATAATTACATCATATGTAATTGAACTAATGACATGCATGTAATTAGATCACAATGATTAATTTATTCTATCATTTCCCCACTAATCGTATCATTAATTGAAATAATTTCTAATTAATTAAATTTCAATTAATTTGTAAAATCTCTATTTCATCTTTAACCATCTTAATCGAAAATAAAATTAACAAACTTAATGAAATATTTTCATTCATTTTCCAATAAATTAAATTTTCAACTAATTGATAAAATCGTCATTTTACCGTTTAATCATAATACTAATCAAAAATAAAACTAACAAATTAAATGAAACACCTTCATCAATTTCCAGTTAATTAAATTTTCAACATATTATAAAATCTTAATTTTACACAGCTTAAATTAAAAATCATATTTTTAATTAATTATTATGATTCATCATTAATATCAGGACAAAATATCTAAAATTACCCAAAATAATTTATGACTCCAAACAATTTGGATCCAAAATTAAAAATGCAAATTCAACCCCAAAAATTATCCTCATTTTTCGGATTTATCAACAAAAAAAAAAAGTTTCGGAAAGTGTTGTTCATCGCGTACCCAAAATCAAAATTTAAGGTTCTAGGTCATGCAGCACCGCCATCCATCATCCACGCCGCACACAGGCTCTGGTCGGTGATTTGGCTGTCCCAGCCTACAGGACGATCTCAGTCCTTGTTGTTCACAGCCTTGTGCCAGATTTTCTCACTGGATTCGCGAGCACAGTTGGTCGTGTAGGGCTTGCCTGAGCCGGCCAGGCGGCAGAGAACATTTCTCCGTCGTTTGTGCCACCGCTAAGAGCGCTACCGCCTCCTGCCGTGCCGCCGCCTGTCCTCCACCGCTGACACATGGCCGTGAGATGAACAATGTGCCTTTGGAAATACTTCCCGATGCCGACAAAATTTGGGTTGGATTAAAACTCCTTTTATTCCAATTTTCTATGTTTTCCGGCTTCCAATTTTTTTGAAAACTCAAACACGATTAGAATCGATGGGAAACGATCTAATAAAAATTAATTATCAAATACATGAATTAAAGCGCAACCTGGCTCTGATACAACTGTTGGGTTTCCATCCCCGGTGTCGGATCCAAACGCGGCAGAAAAAAAACATGAACATATCTAGACCCGGGGACGGACAGTCGCACTTGATTCATATATTATAACATGCAAATATCAAATATAATGCATGAAAAGATATTATCGTTCACCAACGTAAATCTAATAGCAGTGATCCCTCGAGTCCAATCAACATGACGAGATCTTCAAGCCAACATCAGTTCTAGTTTTGTGTCAAAATTTCTATGAGAGTGTATGTAATAGTGTTATATATAACCCCAGAGAAGAAGTGAGTTATTTAAAGTTGAGTCTGATTCACTAATTGTGATAGGGATCTTAGAGTCCAACATGACAATCATTGGCCATTGGCTTGTAGAGCATCTTATGCTAACAATTTCTTCTCATTTGCGTCCACTGATGTAACATTTATGTTGAGGATTCTAAGGAATCTATTTGATAACAATATCATTGTACGCATCTTTTCATATCTTTTATTTGTTAGGAGATATTTACATAGGATATTTAGGAGATTTGATAATTGTAACTAGTGTAAATCAACCTCTATATATTTATGATAATTATCTCCACCACAATTGTGAGTGGAACACAAATCTCTACATAGTATCAACCTTTTTTTCTTTGAATAAACCCTAGAAAACTCGATCCTCATGGCCACCGCCTCCACCCCAGCCGACGGCTCCTACCTCTCATTCAGCACCATGGTTCATATGATCACCATCAAGTTGTCATCCTCCAACTATTTACTGTGGAAGAGCCAACTCCTTCATCTTTTGGGTTGTCAAAACTTCTATGTTGATGGCTCTCTACCAGTGCCACCTCTTGTCATCCTTCAAGAATCTGAAACCATCCCCAATCCTAAATATATGAAATGGTTTCTCCAAGAGCGACGATTGCTCAGTCTGCTTCTATCTGATAAGTGTGATTTTTACACTTATTTTACTATGATTTTATAGTGGCTTTTGTAGTGATTCCTGGAAAATATTACGTGTTTTGGTATATATTTGTATATTTCAGGAATCTAGGTCCAAATGCATAAAAGTGGAGGAAATAAACGATAATTGATGAAAATGGACCAAACCAAGCTAACACGTGGAAAAAAGGACCAAAATCTCGAGTTTGAAGAAAATTAAGCATCGCCGATCGGTCTTGGAGTTCAGGCCGATCGATCGCGGATGAGAAAAAATAAGCAACAAAATTTAAGTATTGTCGATCAATCGACATATCTCGCAATCGATCGCAGCCATCCAGAAACAATTGGCGATCGATCTCCATACTTTGCCGATCGATCGCGGATGTTCAGATTTTGAAAAATAAGAGGCATAATGTTATGGCGTTTGATCGCCGCTTATTGCCGATCGATCGCCGAACCCAAAATTTTTGAGATTTTGTTTCCTTCTTGGTTATTTTGTGTCCAAACTATACCAAACTCCTCCACTAATATATATAGCATGTCTTGGACGAAAATATGGACTTTTGGCTCATATTAAACCCTACAAACTCAGCCACCATCACCTCCATCATCTACCAACCATCCATACACCATCAAACCATCGAAGAGGAGACGCATCGGAAGAGACGGGACGACGGAGCAACGCAAGGAGTCAACGCCTCTCGTTATTTTTGTATTTCTAACTATAGTTCTATATTTCCATTAGATTTTGATGTTTAGATTGTTTCAAAACAAGTTTATGCATTGCTATTTGATGGAGATTGTTGGCTAAGTTTGTTGTCAAGACTTAGGGGATCCCATGTTTTGAACCCATAATTTTAATTGAGTTTTGATTGATTCTTACAAATTCTTTGAGTTTAAATTGTTGTGTTCATACTTTCAATGGATTAATATCTTTGATTGATTATTTATTGCAATTGAATTGACCATATGAGATTGCGATACGATATAGTAAATTAAACCATGGATTTTAGACTAAGATCGAAAGATAAAGTCAAATACATGTTAACAATAGATTTATCAAAATCGAAAGATAGAAGTTTTCATAAATCGACATACAATATTGAGTGCAAAATAAGTGCATGATCATTGTCTTGTTGCATCTTAGTATTAAACTTGTTATAACCGGACCAAGGTATAACAAGTGCATTAGGAGAACTCGTCACCTTAGAAAGTTTGAATTTAATTCTTAACTATAGTTGAATTGGTGGGGATTGCATGGGTGAACCGAAAGTCTTGATAATTGTCTCTATTGATTCTAATCTTATTCGTTCTTGTGTGTTGGGTTAATTATTGAGTTAATTTGTCACTTTCGTTAATTAATCATAATCAGTTATCGTATGCTAAATATAGTTAAACTAGTGGAGTTTGGTAATTATTTCATAGTCCTCGTGGGTTCGACACTCATACTTATAATATCATTATACTAAAACTTGACACCTTGCACTTGCGGTACGTAATCGCTACACTGAAAAATACTGTTAAAATAATAGTGATCAACTCACTCACTGAAGACTCAATGACCGAGGTCATTGTCTACACGTCCTCTCGTGAAGTATGACTCGCTCTCGAGTCCACCTTCAGTCACTGATCTAAAACCCGTGAACTTCTCATCAAGGATGATGTCCAACTCATGAAGAAAGGCACACGTAGTATATCGAACTATGCTCGTCAATTCAAGGCTCTTTGCGATCAACTTACTGCCATAGCTCGCCCTGTTGACAACAATGACAAGTCACATTGGTTTCTTCGAGGTTTAGGATCGATTTCTCCAGTTTTGCCGCTGCTCAGATAGCTCTTTCTCCTCTTCCAGCCTTCCGAGATCTTGTTCCAAAGGCAGAAAGTTTTGATATGTTCCAACAATCCTTGGATGGCAGTGCACCCACCCTTGCGGCATTTACCGCTCATTCTCATACCAATCGTGGTGCTAACAACACGCACAGAGGTGGCAGTCGTGGACGTAGCAGCCGTGGCCATTATTCTGGACAGAGACGTGGCACCAACAACCGACGTCTACCTCGCTGCCAGATTTGTGGCACTGACAGTCACACCGCTGATCGTTGTAGAAAGTGCTACGAGCGCTTGGATGACACCACAAATCTTTCTCAGACCTTAAACGCTTGCTCTATTTCGCAGCCAACCACATCTGACTGTATCTTGACACTGGTGCTTCCGCACATATGACAACTGTCACTTCTCTATTGGACTCTGTCGAACCATATCAGGATAAGCACAAGGTTGTTGTTGGTAATGGTGCATCTATTCGCATCACACATACTGGCTCATCATTAATTTCTCCTGATGTGCAATTATTAAATGTCTTGGTTGTGCCTCATCTTACGAAGAATCTCATGCCTATTAGCAAACTCACCAACGACTATCCTGTTAATGTTATTTTTACTAACAACTCGTTTCGTGTTCAGAATCGGGTGACAGGGAAACTTCTGGCCACCGGGCATCTCAGTAACGGACTTTATGTGTTTAACAAAGGGTCATGCCACACTCATTTTCGCCCTTCAGAATACATGCTTACGCGCATCCTTTGAGTTATGGCATATACGCTTAGGACATGTTGCTTCTAGCACTATTTCCTTATTATGTAATCAGGGTCATTTATCTGCCACTTCATTATTTCCTAAACCTACGATTTGTCATAGTTGTCAGTTAGCAAAAAGTCATAAGTTAACTTTTCTTGTTAGTAATAAACGAGCATCTACTGTGCTTAATGGTCTGTCACCCTTTGAACTGCTTTATGGAGTTGCTCGGAATTATGCAAATTTTCACCCCTTTGGTTCTCGGGTTTACCCATGTCTTCATGACTATGCTTCTAACAAGTTCTCTCCTGGGAGCAAATCATTTCTTGGTTATCACAGCAGCTACAAAGGATTTCGCTGCCTCGACCCAAGCTCATCCTGTATATTCATCACTCGCCATGCCGAATTTGATGAATTCTTATTCCCATTTTTTGGGTGCCATAAAGACTCTTCGACTGACTTACTTGAATGCTCCAGTTACCTGCCTCATCTTTGCATCTAGCTGTTTCTTTGCCTCGAACACAACCTGCTTTGGCCCACTCTCATTCACTCCCAAGTCGTGTCTGCCTAGGCGAAGCACCTCTGTCTATCAATGATGCTCCGCTACCTGCACCTCCAGCGATCGTTGAGACTCCCCTTGTTCCTCCAGCTGCTCCATCTCCCATTTTACAGTCGCCTGTTGTTGTCTCTTCTTCTCATCCTATGGTTACTCGCGCTAAAGCTGGCGTTTTCAAGCCTCGCCATCCCGCTAATCTGGCACTTATTCATCCTACAGGTTTTCTTCATTCCTTAATCACTACAGCAGAACCTAGAGGTTTTAAATCTGCTACGAAAAACCCGGGTTGGCTTGCTGATATGGATGATGATATGATTGCGCTCAAGTCTAACAACACTTGGGATCTTGTCCCTCGTCCTGTCAATATTAATATTGTTGGATCTAAATGGGTATTCCGCACCAAATATCTTGTTGATGGTTCCATTGAACGGCTCAAAGCTCGCTTAGTTGCTCAAGGCTTCACTCATATTCCTGGTCTTGACTATATCACTATATTCAGTACCGTCGTCAAATTTGCTACTGATAAGTGTGATTTTTACACTTACTTTGATATAAGATTATGGGCGTTTTTGTAGTGACTCATGGAAAATTTTACGCGTTTTGGTATATATTTGTATATATCAGGAGTCGTGGTCCAAATGCATAAAAGTGGAGGAATTAAGCTTAAAACGATGAAAAGGGACCAAACCGAGCAAACACGAAAAATGAGGGACGAAATCGCAAATTGTGAAATTTTAGAATTCGCGATCGATCGGAAGTTCTTAACGGTCGATCGCCGCTGACCAGAAGATTCTTGCGGCCCATCGTCAGTTCCTACCGATCGATCGCCGCTTTGAGAAATTTGAAAAATAAAATAAGAATAATCTGGGGATCGATCGGTAACTCGCAGCGATCGATCGCCAGACCCGAAAATTTTGAGATTTTGTTTACTTTTTGGATATTTTGTGTCCTAAAATATGAAAACTCCTCCACCACTATATCATGTTTGTTTTGGACGAAAATAAGGATCTTTTGGCTCATAATCCACCTTACAACAAAGCCTCCATACCCTCTCCATCCTCAACCATCATCCATATCATCAAACCATTGAAGAAGAAGACATCGGAAGAGATGGGACAACGGAGCAACGTAAGAAGTCAACGCCTATCGTTACTTTAGTATTCCTAAACTTTGCTCTTTGTTTTTATCAAATTATTAATGCTTAGATTGTTGAAAAACATGATTTCTTGTTATTATCTAATGACTATAGTTGGCTAAGTTTTGTTGTCAAGACTTAGGGGATTCCATGTTTTGAACCCACAATTTTAATTAAGTTTTGATTGATTCTTACAATTCTTTGAGTTTCATTTATTGTGGTTCATGCTTTCAATGGATTAATCATCATTGATTGATTATTTATTGCGATTGAATTGACCATAGGAGATTGCGATACGATATAGTAGATTAAACCGTGGATTTCAGACTTAGATCGAAAGATAAAGTCAAATACATGTGTGATAGCAATAGATTTACCAAAATTGAAGGCTAGAAGTTTTCATAAATCGACATACAATATTGAGTGTTAAATAAATGCATGATCATTACCTTGTTGAATCTTAGTATTAGACTTGTTATAACCGGACCAAGATATAATAAGTGCATTATGAAAATTCGTCACCTTAGAAAGTTCGAATTTAATTCTTAACAATAGGCGAATTGTGGGGGATTGCATGGGTGAACCGAAAGTCTTGATTACTGATTATATTCTCTTTACTACTTGTTGGGTTGAATTTCGTGTCACTAGTTAATTTAGTTAATTAATCATCACTAATATTCGTTGGCTAAATATAGTTATACTAGTTGAATTTGGTACTTATTTCTTAATCCTCGTGGGTTCGACACTCATACTTTTCATATCATTATAGTAAAACTTGACACCGTGCACTTGCGGTACGCAATCGCTACACTCAAAAATACTGTTTAAAATAATAGCGATCAGCTACTGTGCGCGTGATTCTTTCTCTTACGGTCATGCATCGTTGGTCCTTGCATCAACTCGATGTTAAAAATATCTTTTAATGGCTTTCTCACTAAAACGGTTTACATGGAACAACCCCCTGGTTATGTTGATCCTCGTTTTCCACATCATGTCTGCGGCTTGAAGAATGCCCTATATGGACTTAAACATGCGCCTCGTGCTTGGTTTAAAAGTTTTAGCTGCTTTCTTCTCAAGTTTAGTTTCTCTTGCTGTCGTGCCGATATCATTGTACATATCTTTTCGTATCTTTTATTTGTTAGGAGATATTTACATAGGATATTTAGGCGATTTGATAATTGTAACTAGTGCAAATCAACCTCTATATATTTATGATAATTATCTCCACCACAGCTGTGAGTGGAACACAAATCTCTATAATTTCATTCACACCATTACAAATAAAGATGCTTTAGGTGAAATGTATGTAATGGCGTGAGACGAAATTGTAACTTTCTGAAAGAACAGAATTTTAAAAATCTATAAAAGAATAGAGACCAAGCAACTTCGTTAAACATGCTAGAAACCCTTTTGAGTTTTTCCTAAACAACATCCCATCTGAACTTCTTGTTGAGAGTTGTTAAGAATTTATAGGGTATGAGATGAGTAAATCAGAATCTTTTATAAGAAGCATATATAACTTTCAAGTTCTTAATGTGGGACAAGAATGAGTATATATAGCTTTCAAGTTCCCAATGGACAACAACTCTCAACAAGAGTTACACACATTGTGAATTTACAAGCTATGTTCTAATTACCATTTGATTTTGAGTTGGAACCACATATATGCATCATATCAGACTTTTTATGTGATTGACTATTCCGCCCAGATGCTCAGTTTTACCCGCATTATCAATCAACATGTTTGACTTATATAATATCGCACGTGAGGGGGCGTGTTGAGAGTTGTCTAATATTGAAATTTACAAGTTATGCTAGATCTTTATAAGATACATGTGTTACTCTTGGTTTTGAGTTGGAACCACATGTATTCAACACTTCTATTAAAATATGTAGTACTCGTACCACAGTCAACAAGTTCATCAACAACAAATTGAGCTTCACTGCACAAATTCTTGATTTTCCAAGTCAAATTCTCCCCTATCGAACCATCTTCTAATAAATCTGTCAAAAGAATGATTGACTTGAGAAAAACTGCGTGTTCGAATCCAAATCTTCCAGCAAAATCTCGCCAGTCCTTAATCTGTCAACGTCTCATTCATTTCATTTCTTCACGACTTGGAGAAAATTGTTGTATTTTGATGAAACAAGTGTGAGAATTGAATTGTTAAAGATGGGCCCATGGTCACGATCCATCATTCCCCGTCATTCTCTCGGTTGATGTTTCTCTGAATGTAGTTTGTTATGGGACTTGGCCCAACACAATATATTTAAGTCCAAGCTCACTAAGTTTTCCACTAATTTATATCAAAACGAGTTCTGCTCTTTATTAATAACCACACCGCGGGGTGAACAAAATTTTGGTTTAACTAAAATAATCGATGAATCGAATTAGTTCAGAAATTGGGTTTTGATTTTTTTTAAATCGGCTGATTAGGTTTGATTTCAGTTTTCATTTTAAAAATATCGGTTAGCCGAATTCTATAAAATGTTAAAATATTATTTTAAAAAATTTAAATTTTTATAAATCAAATATCTCATTATTTGATTATTTTTTTATTTTTAAAATCAAATCATCTTATTTCTATATATATATATATATATATATATATATATATGTTAAAAATATCAGTTAATTCGATTACCAACCGATAGTTTGTTCCGTTCGATCGGTGACCAAACCGACCGAATATTCACCCCTAACCAAAATGATATGATGGAGCATTAATTGCATTAAAAATAATACATTTCAATTTAAAGTGAAATAATACAAGAATTCTAAAAAGTTCGATTTTTGAAATAAAACTGTTCAAACAATTGAAATACAGATTAACTTCATTAATAGAGAGATTTTTGCTTTGTTGAGTGTGCCATATGATCATTCAAATATAATCTAGCTAGATTTGTTTCATTTCTAACTCTTTTTCGTCATCTTAATAAAAGCATTAAATAATTTAAAAATAGTTTCGGACAATTGGTAAAATTTAATAATAAAGTATCATTAGACTCTCTAATCAATGTAAAGAGAAAATTACAAAAAATGATCTCATAGAATAGATCATTTACAATAGTAGTCACAATTTTTTAGAACTAATCAAATATAATCATAAAAAATTAATTTTTTTAACAAAAGTATGCCAAATAAATATTTTATAAAATATAGTCTCATATAAATTATTTCTTTTAACAAAGTGGTCCCTAAACCCTTAACAAGACTTGTGACTATTTTTGTTAAAAATAATTTTTATGAGACGATATTTAATAAAAAGAATTATATGAGATCATATTAATTAAAATTAATTTTTTTAGATTATATTTGATTAATTTTAAAAGTTTAAAAATATTAAAAATATTTATATTTTATGAGGGTTTTTTGCAATTTACCCTCATTATAATTAGGAGTTGGTTGCCTTGATTGTCAAATCGTTAAAGAGCTGTGATTACTAATGTCATTCACTTTTGTTAATGCAACCAAAGACAACCTTATACTATATAATGTAAACCAAGTATTAAATATGTCGAAATATTCAATTTTTTTAGGATAAAAAGGGAATATATTAAGCTAAAACAACCAAATCAGCTATACACATTAATACAGAAATAAAGGACAAGACTCCAAAGAAGCAAGAATCTACCCAGAGTAAACTACACGTGCAACTAACATATGAGCCACCCGATTCGCTGATCGTCGGGGACGAATAACAAAACCATTAATATGATCACAATAATCCCGGATAGAGGAGAAAATGGATGCTTCAAGATGAGAAGGAGTAGGTGAGGTGATAGCTTGCACAACCCGAGATGCATCAGATTCCACAGTACCATGATCCCAATGGCGTTGTATAGCAATATTAATACCCTCTTGGATAGCCAGAAGTTCAGCAAACGATGGAGAAAAACAATCAGGGATGCGAACAACATGGACCATCAATGAGAGGCCATCTAGGATTCATACGGTGACACCTACACGGCGATATCGATTTTCAAAATTTTTAGATATGACACGACTGAGACACTATTGTATATTTATATTTTTATATATATTAATCATATAAAAACAACAAAAATATCTTACTGTTGGGTTTTGGAAACACGAATAATCTTGGTTTTGATGTTAACAAAACTTAATATTGTGTTGCTAAGATATTTCATCAAGTGTGCAGTGAATAGATCATGATTAGGAGCTTGATGATTATCAAAGAAATGAGTTGAAGTAAACTAGATCAGTAGACACAACCAATAGACCCCCGGCGCTGCTGACTAAATTGATCATATATCATAGCTCATATATGGAAACAACCTGCTTCCAAAGGGGTTGGATAGCCAACTCAATTTATTACAAGTTGTATTTCAGGCCAAAAAAACCTGATTCAAAGGTTTACATAACGAATACATGCATGCAAGAGTTTGCTAGTGCAAAGCGGAAACAGGAGCAGACAGAATGGAACAACTGTGGTATATTGGCCATAACTCACAGCTTGCTTATTGAAATGGAACGATTCGGTATGGGTTGTAAAGATAAGATAAAGATCTACAAATCATCTTTAGAAGTTGAAGATTGAACCAGACGCTAAGATGGCCAAAAAGCTTCTGCAAGTCACGCCATGTGCAGACGAAATCAACAAACTTACAGCATGAGCATCACCTTGTATTTTGAGCTTAACTCTCTCGTACAAATTCGAAATCGAGCGATTCTTGATTCCATAGAAAGCTAAGAAAATGGGCCACAATTTTCATTTTGATCACTTTGCCCAGAAATCAACGAATCAAGAGCCATAACCAAGAGAACAGAACAACAGACTTTGGACAGGAAGGTTGGCAGCAGACCTTGAGCAAGCGAACTTCGAGCACTAGAGTTCGACCAACCAGTAGACGTCGAAAGGTAGACCTTGATCAGTAGACTCAACCATTAAACATCGACCAGTATACTCGACCAGTATGGTTGGAAGTAAACTATTTGCTGAAGCACTTGACAAGTAAACACTAACAAGTAGACTCGATCAGTAGACGTCGACCAGCGGACTAGACCAGTTACCCTATCGGAGCAAACAATAGACTTCCAAAAAACAGCCCAAAAAGCAGAATTTGATCATTGGAAGCTCGGGAAACTTACCAAAACTCTCATAACGGCTATATTCGTGTATCTAACGTATATATCATTATTTGTGGCTATATATATGATTTTGAAGCTCAATAACACCTGATTTGAAGATCAATCAAAGCATTCCAAATCAAACCCATTTGTGATTCAAATGGGGAACTTCAAAGACAAAATCTGCTAAATGAAGAGCACTCCCCAGATTTTATGCACCACTTCCCTTGTTATATCAGCTCTAGTTAGAGATCATTTGTGCATTTATATTCACTCTATTCATTGTGTTTGAGAGCTTAATAGATGAGTGAATATCATTGTAATGGTTGATGATTTATCACAACCGAGAGGTCTTTGTATATGAGACATTAAAGAACATGCATAGCTGAGTTGCTAGGGGTTATAGTTGGATAGGAAATGTCCAACTGGATCGGGTTTGTACAAAGAGTTGTATAAATCAAAGTCTTCTAGTGGAATCCTTCCATTATGTGCAAGAAGGGGAGACATAGAAGGATTACACAACATTCGAACTTCCATAAACAAATGCTTGTGTATTTAATTTACTTGCATATTTTTAAATTCAATGGTTAATCGGTTTTAGAGCAGGTTATGTCGAGTGTCTTCCCTTCGGTTTAGAAATCGAACACTACATAATATCTTGATGCATCATTTCAAGAACACGAGCTATTGAAGCTCAAATTAGTTGAACTCGAATGTAAACTGGCCATCCACCCCAATCGATCCTGACACTTACCAAATTCAAAAATTAATTGTATCACATATACTAATACCAAATGTATATTATTTCAATTAACATAAAGTTTAACAAGCACATCCAATAAAAGATAACACCAAAAATACTTTTATCAAATTCAAGAAGCATATAAATTAATGCATGTAATTGAAATCATCATAGTATCGAATATGCTAACACCAAATGTATATTACATCAATTAAAACAAGATTTTAACAAACACGCCTAAATTTCATTTTAATCAAAACTTTTTAAGTTATACACTTAATCTCCAAAAATGTCTTTTACGTGTCGGACACGCATCAAAGTATTTTATTAATTTTTTTTTTAAAATTAAGGACACACCAAATGGGGTGTCCGTCACGTGCCCGGGATTGTTCGATGTGTCGATGTTCTAGAAGTGTCTGGCATTGTACCGGGTGATTTTAGGAGTATCCGTACATCTTAGGAATCCTTACATACATATATACATACATAAAGCACATATAAGTCACATAGATCAGGTGCGCGGGAGCATGCGCGGGCGCGGTAATTTTCAAAAAAATTGAGTGCGGGTGCACTTTAATGCGCCTATTAAAAATCACATGTATTTATATATATACCTAATGCACATCATTTTTTACAAACTGGGATCATTATATATTATTTACAATATTAAATCCTTAACAAAATTGGCATTTGCAGCTTTATCATTCTTAAAAAGCATTAAATTAGAGTATATGTTAACGTTTGCAGCTTCACAAAATGTTATAACCAATGATAAAACTTTTATCTTTAGAGTTCATTCTATTAATCATACAAAAAAACTCATGTTATGAAATTTATTATTATTTCCGCACTAAAAATGTTACAATTTCACAAATTTTATTATACTTTCTTTTATCAAATATTTGAATATTTCACATATGAATGTCTTTTAATGATGTCATTGTAGAATAGTATGTACTATATATCTAGTTATCATCTAACAGAATTATCATACTAACACGAAGTGGCGGGGACCATGAAAATTCATTTGAGTCCAAGAAGTCTCAAAAAAAAAAAGTAAAATAATAAAGCGAGTTAAATTGGAGAATTAAGAATGTTTAACAATAGTGAACGACTTAGTGAGACGTAGTACGTGACTTAGTAAAACATGTAGAATTCCCTTTCCTGCTTTTGACACCACTCTCAGCTCTGAAACCGTGTTCTTCTCTCCCAATTTCTTCATCTTCCTCTTCCATGGATCAATGGCCACAGGTGAATCAATTTTCTTCATTTATAATTTTCTCTAATAAATCAATTCATGTTGGCTTTAAAGCTCTCTTTTTACCAGTATGCATGCTTTACATGTATTTCACATCAAAGCCTTCACCTTTTCTTTTTCCTTTTTCCTTTTTTCTAGCTTGTTTTCTTCTTGCTGATTTGTTCATAATATATAGATCATGTCATTAATTTGTTGTTTATTGTTATCATACCTTAATTTGTTCCCTTTTTTTTATTGTTTTACAATTCCTTTTATATGTATATGCATCCACTTTTCTTGATCTGAAACTCATGATATATTTTTATTCTTCTTTTCTTAGGATATAGTGGTGAAACCAATGGAAGAAATAGTCACAAATACATGCCCAAAAGAAAGAAAAGTGAGACCTCACAAAGAACAAGCCTCGAACTGTCCAAGATGCAATTCTACCAACACAAAGTTTTGTTATTACAATAATTACAGTCTCTCACAGCCAAGATATTTCTGCAAGACATGTAGAAGATATTGGACTGAAGGTGGATCTTTAAGACACATCCCAGTTGGAGGAGGTTCAAAAAAGAACAAAAGATCTTCAATTTCATCCAAGAATTTAGCAGATGTGTCAACTCCTGATCAAATCCCGCAAAACCCTACTAAAATCCAAGATCTAGCACAAGATCTCAACTTGGGATTTTCCACAATTACCACTCATGATTTCAAGACCATAACTGAGCTTATCCAAGTCCCAAGATTTGAACATCAAGTTAAAGAATTGCACAACGGCCCTTCTTCTAGCGCTAATTCATCACCAGCTTTGGAACTGTTGAATGGGACCACAAGTACTTCAAAGGGTTTGATGAATTCAAGCTTCATGAGTATGCCTGTTATTGATCCAAACACAGTTTACTCATCAGGATTTTCCTTGCCTGAATTCAAACCTTCTCTCAGTTTTTCCTTGGATGGACTTGGAAGTAATTATGAGAATTTTCAAGGGGTACAAGAGACAGATGGAAAAATTCTTTTTCCTTATCAAGATTTGAATACTGAGGTTCCAACCAATACAGAAGATTCTGATGAGCAGAATAGATCAGATCTGATTGGAGATTCTACTGGGTATTGGAATGGAATGATAGGTGGTGGTGCTGGAGGAACATGGTAAAGATCAAATATATATATATATATATATATATATATATATATATATATATATATATATATATATTACTGCAAAATAATTAGAAAATAATCTGATCATATGCGTGAATTTCTTGAAAAAAACAAAAAGATAAACAGACACTAACATATGGGGAACCAGGGTTTATTTCTAATGTCCTCTCTTTTCTTCTTAATCTAATTAAACTCCATTAACATTATGTTTCGAGTATGATGGAGTTTGAAGCTTGTTTTAGAAATGGCTTCAGTATACTGTTACGAGATATATACTGCGTACTGATTGAGGAAAGGAAGGATTCAAACCCTGATTTTTGAAGGGTGACAGGAAATTTATTGATGTTGGGGATTATTAGTACAAAATTCTTGTATCAAGAAAAGAGAGGTAGGAGAGAAATTAGCTACGGTTAATCTCCTGTTTAATTCGTTTGGATTCTTAACAAAAGTTTGTATTGAGTTTTGTGATGACAATTAATTATTCTAGTTTCATGCATTTATTTAGTTAGAACTTTTGATTTATAATTTGTCCAGATTAAAACTTTGGTGTTGGGTTGGGAGGATACGTAAAGTTGGTTATCCAGGGCATGGTTGGGTTTTTAAAACAAAAAAAAAAAATTAACCCAAAAAAATTTTATTCATCAAAATAACTCCTTTTTTTAAAGTTTTTACCAACATAACCTAGGACACCATCTAGGATAATAACTCCACTATCTACTTGTTGGAATGTTGATTGAATCTTCAAATACTTCTGGATGTATCATGGAGAAGAATGAGATTGTTGGATAGATGATACATTCATTTGTCGTGGTTGTGTCTACTATACTAACTGATACTTCTTATCTCATTGGTATCTCATCCTCTTGATTACAGTTGTTTCTGACATTCATAAACAAGATGACGTCTTCAATAAAGTGTTTATTTTATGTGAAGTCGTTGATAACTACTTCACCAAAAGGGTCCTCCTAGATGACACCATAAGTAATTTTGGTAAAAATTTTCAAAATTGTTAATTTGATAAATAATAAATTTTTTTGGTTTTAAAAATTAGAAAACCCTATGGTTGGGGTATTTTAAATTAATCAATACATCATTTCTCCATTTTTATTAAATATCAATTTTCATGAATTACACGTATATCCTACTTAAATCAAATATTTCAGATTTTATATTAATATCATATCATATATGACATGCCAAACATCAAATTATTCTAGCTACCAACTTTCAAACAATTACCTTATAAAATATTATGTACACGATTTGGATCCACTTATACTTGAACTTAATATTAAAATATAATATATAATTTAAAAAATATAAATCATTAAAATAATTATTTTAAATTAATTATATTAAATTAATCTAAATAAGACCCGAGTCCGTTTGAGTATTTTCCAACACCTTAGTATGAAAGACCAATTCAAGATTCCAGTAGTGTGATGATTACTACTCCATCCCAATGACTTCTTTTTTCAAGCTGAGAAACCCTACTTTTTTAGGTCTTTGAATGGGTCCTAAAAAACAATCTCCTTGGTAACCGTGCTTAGGGAATAATCTCCGGTCGGTTTGTTTGATGATGTCCTTAAGATCAGTGCCCTTAGGAGCATCATCACCGTTCATTTGGAATCTTTTTTTTTAAAAGAAAAAAAAAATTCTATATGGTTGGTGGATGATGCCCCTAAGGACAGTGCCTCTCAGGGTAGCAACAAACAAACCTCTCCAGTCGACTTACTCGTTTATATATTCTTAGATTAGATATACAAATCAAGATTCTGTTACTATTTTTATCTATTTATTTTTAAAAAAAATAATAGTAAAAACAATAAAATAAAATATTTAAATTTAATTTTTTTATTTGAAAAGAAGATAAACAATTTTAAAAGCAATAATAAACATCCAACTTATTGATTTGTCAAAAATTCTTAAAATAACTGAACATGCATATTTCTTGTTCTTTGCTGTAAAGCACTTTGTGGGGGCGTCAAATGCCACGCGCGGAAGAGGAGCGGGCAAAAATTAATCCGTACGTACCCCATTGCGGTCCCATGGAACATGATGTCTAAATAAATAAGTGATGCAATTCTATGAAAAATATCGTTTTCCAAATAAGTAATTTACACATATGTAGTTTGAAAATATGCAAATTACTCATACAATTTTCTAAATATATGGTTTACCTCCTGTTATTTGAAAATAGACAGTTAAATCTTTGTGAATTGTGAATATGTGCAAAACACACATCCGTGTATGATATTTGAATGGGATATTGTGCTATGTTTTTCAAAATACAGAGAATAAAATGTTTATTTACAAAACACATTGGGTATGTGCTTATTAACGATACAAGATGTAGGCAAAATGCACATTTGCAAAACAACAGGGGTTAGAGTGTCTATTAGCGATACAACACGAGGTATGTCTATTTACAAATCACGGGAGAGTGGATAAATAGCCTATTAATGATACAATAATGGGATAAATTATCATTGACTCCAAAAATGGATGTACAATCAGGCAAGCGAGGTCCTATCTTAATTTTTTTTACACCTAAAATTACATTTTGTTCTCTAAAATTTTTTGGTACCGTGATCTTGGATTCTAATCCGCGCTGTATATAGTTGTAATTAACGGTGATTGGCTGAAACAGAAACCTGAAATCTGATGTATTGATTAAATAATTTCCTGTGTAATAGCAAGTATGAAAATTACATATCAAATTTCATAGATTTAAATATTAAACGTCCGGGAATATTTTCAGAACTCGGCAGCGAAATCTGGAATATGTTGCACATATCAATATCTATGACATGTTTCAGTACCACAAAGTCCAATTTTTATCCCTTGTAATGAATTTTTAAATAAAAGCCTGAAGACCATATAAATTCACTTATTTAATTACAGCTCTATTATAAAAAAAATTACAATTATGAGAACAACTGCCTTGATATGATAAAGTGCATTGCTACAAAAATAAATTTTAAAACAACTATAGAAATTGATAATAAGAAACAAGAACGATTAAGATCAGAATCACACTTCATCCCACCGAAAATAACACACATCGAACTAATTGAACCCAAATTAACCTAACTAATCAATATTCTGTTGGGATTAATAATTTAAAATTGGGTTTAATTGATAAAAACCCAATAATTATTATTAATTTTGTTAATGAGAACAAAATTATGGTAAGTTAATTATGAATAGTCAATTAGGCTAAAGAAATCAGACATTGAGAAAATGAGACACTTATGATTTGTTTATAATGAAATACAAATCAATAGAGTGTAGTTAAGTAGAAAAGATGGGTGCCCCTCGAGCGTCGTCCGTCCGTCCGCTCGGCTCAGCTCGGCTCGTCTCGTCTCGTCTCGTCTCGACTCGACTAGACTAGACTAGCCTCGCCGCGGCGCGACAGCCCTGTGACATCCCCGAAATGGTTAATTGCAATTTGGTGCATTAATTGTGTTTACAATGATTAATTATGTGGTAATTAATTATGTGTTGGAATTTATTTACCTTATGAAAATGCATGGTCATATGGATAGGATGACCCGGGGTTGCATTTCAGGGTGCATGTGGTGCATGTTGGGTAAATATTATTGGAAGCATGATTTATTTGCCCTTGGTAGCAATTGATTAGAAATCATGTGTTTAATTGATATTTTGGTGCATTTGGTTTAATGCTTTGGAAAATATCATGTTGGGGTGTTTTATACACCATGGAATTACTTTGGTATGCTTTTAATTAAATAAACTCACCTTTTATACCCAACCACACCTCATCCACTCTTACTTTTAACTTTACCAAAATCAAATCCACAAACCCTTTCCCTTCCAATTTTCGAGCTCAAGCTTGGGGGTGAAGAGGAACCTTTCAAAAATCTTGTTTTGTGGAGATTGTTGGGTGATTTGAGATCCCCAAGAGGTATGGGTACCTCATAGTTATTTTTGTAAGGTTTTGTTTAAGTTTGATATGGTTTGAAGGGTTTTAAAATGGGTTTGTGTTGGGTTGTTGTAGTTTTGGTATTATTTTGGTTGGATGTTACATATATGAGTTTATATAGATGTTTATTGTTGGTTTTGAGTTGTTGGGTTTGGTTGATGTTGTTGTATGTGGGTGTGTATGAGTTGGGGTTGAAGATGGGTGAATAGTGCCCAAACCCCGCATGCCCAGAGCTCGGCGATCGATCGGCGCCTTCTCGCGATCGATCGCGAGCAACAGAGCTGAGGCAGTGAGCTTCAGCGATCGATCGCGAGTTTGGCGCGATCGATCGGCGAGGCCGCGATCGATCGGCGCAAGCTCCGCGATCGATCGCGGATTGTTTATTTTTGTTGCCCGAGACAGTGAGGTCTCGCGATCGATCGGGGCCTTATGGCGATCGATCGCGAGACACCAAAAATGGTGTTTTTGGTTATTTTTGTGGGATTTTTGGTATTGGACAATTATTGGATTCTAATATTGGTATTTGTGAATATGTAGAACCAACCCAGGTGGCAACACAGCCAAGGAATTGAAGTCCTACCATATTCCACTTTTGGAAAGGTACGTATTGGACGTACGGGCACCCCAACGGTACATGTATCTTATATACTTATTGTTTATGCATTGTGGATGCAAGTATATATGTGGTATTGCATAGTGGATGCAAATACATGTTATGCATGATGTTTATAGATGCATATGATTATTGGTGCATATCCCATGAGTCGTGGTCATCCCTTGATGATTTTAATGCTTGCCGCTATTTGGTTTGGTTCCGCTAAATGTGAAGCGAGGGGTGGGAGCGCCGCATGTCACATTTGAGCGTGGTTATCATATAGGGCGAGGAAAGGGTATTTGCCGCTCAATGAGAGGCGAGGGGTGGGAGTCCCGCAGTCCATTGAAGCGAGGTTATCCTATGCCGCCTATATGTAAATAAGCGAGGGGCATTAAAATACATTGTGATGGACAGACTAGGGATTGGTGTTCAGTATTTGGTATTGATGAAATGGTATATGTTCATGACATGTTTAGACCATTTAAAATAATCTATTGATTATACTCATGAGTTATGGTACAGGGACAACCAAACGGGAAGCGTTTGAAATGCATGGGGAAAACAGGAAGTGTTTTATTATGATTATGCATTTACGCTTTATCTTCATATTGTGTTGAATATGAATGATTATTATTGCTCATGTTTGGGGGTTGTCCTTGTAGGTACCTTGTTGGCATGATAGGAGGGCTAGACGGGTTGAGATGGTGAGCTTCTTGAGGATGCTTTTGGGACTTGGAGGACGGGATTCCTATAGTGTCTACTCTAGGAGTAGCTTGAACTATAGTTAAACACATTCTTTTGATTGGAACGTAATTAATCCTTTTTGGTAGTCCTTATTTTTGGCATGTAATGCTTAAGCTCATAAACTCAACACGTTATTTCTCACTCTGATCATTTATATTAGCTCTATTATGCCTTGATTCCGCACTTAAGGATTAGGGTCCTTACAAGCCCTATCTATTTACTGCTCGGATTTCTGAAATGATTTTTCATCTACCTGCTTTTCATATTCTGCTGAGTATTAAGTTTGAGACTTTTCACCTACCTGCAGAATTGATGTCAGATTTAACTGTGAGATTTAAATCCATATTAACCTGATGTTAAGTGTTGAGACTTTTCATCTACCCCACTAAACTTACACTTAATTTCTGAGATCTTTGGAGTGGTCTGCTGCTTAGCTATATAAGCTGCTTCAACCATATGTTTTCATCATTCCGAAAATCTTCATACATGCATATAACATTCTGCTTTGAGAGTACTGCACATTGTTAGTGTTAGAAGGAGTCTGCTCGGAGTTTTACTTCAATCCGAACAGAGGTGATTGGGTGTTGTACCTTGGAACTCACTTGTCCAGGAGGTCAGAAGCTAAGTCGGTCAAATTTGAGTTTACGGGCACACGGCTTGCTGTGGCCTCGTCCAGAATTGTTTCCAAATTCTTGTTGATTAAGTCTTTAGTTTATAACTATTAAGTCTAATGCTTTTGTAGTTTGATTATTTTGATGTTATAAGTATACAATTTTCTGTTCACAGTATAGTTTCTTTTTTTATTACAATTGTTTAAACTGATTCAATCTTTCGAGTTAAATAAAAAGAACCAACATATTCTTTAACAATTACCACGTAATTTTTCGAAACAATCTAACCCGAAATACCGAAAAGATTCATTCGGAGTTGTGATTCCATGTTTTTTTTTTTTATCGTTTTGCCAAATTTCATGAGAAAGTATATGTAGTTCATGTTGTTTCCCTGGTGCAGCTTATATGAAAACATAACACAAGGCATGTGGTTGCACTTTTTCCTATATAACTAACCTTTACCAGTTTTGTGAAAAAATATATCACGCTATTTCTGTACAAAAAATAACATTATATACTGCACTCCCCTCATATAACATGAACTTTGTACCCATTAAGCACCACACATTGCAGGGAACGTTCGATCCTACGGTCAGTGTATTTTAATTGTTGGATCAATGCACTCCAAAATGAATATGGGTCGTTGATCTACCCTCAGGTCGAAATTCCCACATTACAGATAGGATAGGTATGCTAGAAGAATACTACATGTTGAAACAAACATCACATAGTTGTGTTTGTCCATTTTACAGCCGTAGATTTCTTGTTCAGAACTTATCAACATGATTATAGCATCGCTAAAACGACTCTCCTGTTATAATATGGTTGATTGATACAAAGAAAGAGTGCACGTCTGAATGTTTGAACGATTAACAATTCATGTACATATGGCACTTCTTACTAATGGTAATTGTCAAAGACCCAAAAAATTTGTGCGATGTTCAGCTCACAATACAAGTCGGATGTGGTTTTTCAGGCGTCACGCTTCGAGCCCAGGACTGATAACATCGACGTTGCTTAAAATTCAAAAAGTACAAGCATCGGATACAGAAATCAACAACCAATCTTTTTTATTTCATAAACAGAAATTGTCTTTACAATTCAAACTAATAATGTTTACAACACTGGTCTTAAAATAAAAACATAGAGGAAATGTAAATAATTAAACTGATGAAAACACCATCTTGACTGCAAATCAGCAGCAGCTTTATCAACCTTAATACTGATATTGTTCATTATCTTCAACTTTGGATTCACTCTTATCTGAGGAGGTGATGTAAGTTGTGACTGTTTGGATAAACACTCAGCAAATAGATGTCAATCGAAATGAACAAGATTACAACACATTACACAACCATCTCCACAAGATAACACCAAATGAGATGATTTTACAATGCCACTTACAATCTCGAACAAATTGTCGATTCGTGGAATCAATCGTATTAAGTGGAAAGCTGAGTCAGACTAGCAGGGACGTTATTAACGGATACATCAAATGAATGGAGTAGAAAAGACAAAGCATTCCACAGTTCGTGGAGTATCTTAGAGACAAATAGAAGAAAGGATGTCTTCCATACAGGTCAGGTCAGTCAAGAGGAGGCAGATGAGAGAAATTCAAAACTTTGTCTCTCTTGGATTTTAAGGACGATTTTGGGTAAAAAAAAATGTCTCTCACAGTTAACGATTTAGGATGTATGTAGCCTAAATATTGAGGTGGTAAAATTTTAAGTTTTTTATTTTAGGGTAAAATTGTAGGTTTTTAAAATTCCCCGGGAGAAAATACAGTTATTTCAAATGTCTCTCACTTGTTGGGACGTATGTAGCCTAAATATTGAGATGGCAAAATTGTAGATTTTTAAAATTTTAGGGTTATATATATATATATATGTGAGACCCGACTCGGGATATATAAATTTATCCCTTATCTGGTACCACAATCTATTCATAAATATATATAAATATAATTTTTAGGATTTACTTATGCATAGTAAATATGTTACTTAACAATAGCGGAAGCGTTTAAATAAACTTTTTAACAAGTACAATTCAAAATAACTCATAAGAAAAAGGTTCGACACTACAGCAAAATATAAAGTACTAATTACTGGTAAGCCAAAATGTTCATCATTTTTTTTTTCTAATTTTCTTCTTGTTCTGCCTCCGGTTCTCCTGTATCTGGAACTCACAAAATAACAAGGAAAACAGAGGTTAAGTCTTTAAGGACTTAGTGAGGGAACAATAATGTTTAGTATTTTGTACTTATCAATGATGCAATGTAACAATATGACATGTAATGTAATAAAGAAATATCACTGCATTTTAAGGAAATTATCAATGAACCATAATGATTAAAGACGTTAGGATGAATATTGTGGGCTAAAGAGGTGGCTCCCACCCGACAGTTAGGTGTAGCACTTTTCCACATATATTCAGATATGATTCGTACATTCATTCATTTATGAGCCAAGGTGAACCATTCTCCGGACCGTAGAACGGTGCGCGTTGTTCAGATGAACCATATACCCGGACTGTCATCCGTTGTTCATTGGACTCACTTTCCGGGCCGAAGCCACGTTGTCCAGTGGACAAATATGCAGACATATTTATGTTGTCCAGGGCTCCAATAGTCATTTATTCATTCGAAGGAAGAGAATAATGATGAACATGTAACAAGGTATGTAGACAATATGATCAATGAACTGTTGCGATGCACAATATGACAACATATATAAAAAGTACGGTAATGAATAAACAAATGATGTAAGTTCCAAGCCAAATGCCAAAAGGGCTAATTTGAAAGAAATCGGTAGTACACCTCACCTTACTAGCTTACGATTTTTACTTGGATTAACTTGATTTTGAACCCGGTTGTCAAGGAAATTCCTATAAACATAATATAAGTAATTTATAATGATTAGGGACCCAAATACATGGTGAACATTCTTAAAGATCATTTTTGTATAAAATTTGTCCGGGTAATTTTGAATAAAACTTTAAAAATTCATAATAATTCAAGCCTTAGTCGAAAAATCATGAAACTTTCCAGAAATGCCTAAGATTAGTGCAGAAACGTTCGGCAACAGGAAACTTCAAAGTCGTGGAGGCGCGTGAACTACACGCGCCGCCTTGCCGGCGCGTGACCATCGCTCAGGAGTCACGCGCGGCTGTAATTTTCAGGGAATGATCGTCTCACTGCTATCTACAACTTTTGTTCAGAAACGATTTTAAAATTCGCAGCCGATTTTGCCCAGATTCTGATTTTTCGGAATGATTAAGTAGGGTACTTTGGTCGCCGGAAACCTGTACGTCCGGCAACTTTCTGGGAAAAAGGCCGACGTTAATATATACTATAACATATTTTAAACAAGTTTGAGTTCGCTCCTAAGACTTAAAACGGAAATAATCGTATAGAACACGGGTCTGAACATACTACCTCAAAGTGATGTTTCTGGGCAGATTTTCCTGTGCGTTCTTCACGGTTCAGAATTTATTTAGCAATTTTACCTAATGATTTTGCTACACCACCCACATAAGTTTGTTTGTGGGTTGATAAGGAAGGTTGGGTAAAAGTTTCAGAATTTTTGGAGAGTTTTTGGTTAATTTTATGGATTTTGGCCTATTTTTGGCCTAATATTCTAACATTTTTTTGCCATTTTTCTAAGGAATTTTTGGACGAATTTATGGCTGAAAGTGATAGATTTGGAGTGTATTTATAGGCCAAATTTGATCAAATAAGTTACATGCAAGATGACATTTGTCATGGTCAAAGTTCAATACCAACTCCTAATAGTATTATTGACTTGATTATCATTATCATTATTTTTTGTATGATTATTATTATTATTATTTTCTTAGTATTTTTTTATTACTATTATTATTATTTTCATTATTATTAAAAATAAAAAGGGTGTTACAATCTCCCCTCCTTAAAAGAATCTGGTCCCCAGATTCAAATGTTTTCATTGGAAGAGTTCGGGATACTGATGTCTAATATCTTCTTCTTTTTCCCATGTAGCTTCTTCGATGCTTTGGTTCCTCCAGAGTACCTTTACCAATTGGATGGGTCCGGAACGGAGTTCATTGATTTTCTGATCAAGGATCTGAATAGGTCGTTCTTCGTACGAGAGATCTGGTTCTAATGTTAGTTGATTGGAGTCGACAATTGTTTCTCGTCCATGTGACATTTCCGTAATTGTGACACATGGAAGACGTTGTGTATTCCAATGACAGTTTCTGGTAGTGCTATTCGATAAGCTACAGGACCTATTCGTTCAATTATCTCAAATGGTCCTAAGAATCGTGGTTGCAACTTACCTTTCTTCCCAGCCCTCCGGATTCCTTTTCTTGGCGATACTTTCAGGAACACATGGTCTCCTTCATCAAATTCCAAATTTTTTCGTCTTTTATCCGCATAACTCTTCTGCCGACTTTGAGCTGTTTGAATCCTTTGCTTAATGATATGCACTTTATCAATGGCCTCTTGTATGATGTCTGGCGGTATTGCTCGGTTCTTTTCATCTTTAGTGCTTCGCCATTCCTCCACATCCCAATTGAGAGGAGAGCGACATTTCCTCCCATATAATGCCTCATATGGAGCCATTTGAATAGTGGCTTGATAACTGTTATTATAGGCGAACTCCACGAGTGGTAAATGCTTCTCCCAATTTGATCCAGAATCTAGCACGCATGCACGAAGCATGTCTTCTAAAATTCGAATAGTACGCTCAGACTGACCGTCAGTCTGGGGGTGAGCAGCCGTGCTAAAACTTAGCTTTGTCCCGAGACATTCCTGTAGTTTTTTCCACAATCTAGATGTAAATTTTGGATCTCGGTCTGAGACGATGGTAGTAGGGATTCCATGTAGCCGGATGATCTCCTTTTGGTAGAGTTCTGCGAGTTTTTCCACGCCATACTTTTGACTGATAGGTATAAAATGAGCTGACTTGGTGAGACGATCTACTACCACCCATATGCCATCATGACCTCCTCGTAGTGTTGGGAGTCCAATTACAAAGTCCATGGTGACCTGATCCCATTTCCATTCTGGTATGGGTAAAGGTTGTAGAAGTCCGGATGGCCTTTGGTGCTCGGCTTTTATCATTTGGCATGAGAGGCAGTGCTTTACAAAATCAGCGACATCTCGCTTCATTCCATTCCACCAGAAATATTCTTTCAAATCCTTATACATTTTGGAACCTCCGGGATGATTGGTGAATCGCGATTTATGAGCTTCTTCCAAGATTTCTTTCTTCATGGAGTTAGGAACACAAATACGGTTTCTATAGAGCAATATTTCGACAGAGTTCGTAGTAAAATCGGCTTTGTTTTCTTTTGATGTTCTTATCTTTATAATCTCAGGATCCAAATCTTGATTTGTCTTTAAGCGCGAATAAAATTCCGGTTCGATCTTCAATCCTGCCAAGCGACCATGAGACCGAATCTGCAACTTTTCCTTAGATATGATGTTAGTCTTCTTAACATCCACATGAGCGAGACCAATTTTTCGGCTTAATGCATCTGCCACCATATTGGCTTTTCCTGGATGGTAGAGTATGGAACAATCATAATCTTCCAGAAATTCCATCCATCTTCGTTGTCTCATATTGAGCTCTTTTTGAGTAAACAAGTATTTCAAGCTCTGGTGGTCGGTAAAGATGTCGAAAGTTGCTCCGTACAGATAGTGTCTCCATTTGGCTAAAGCAAATACTATAGCTCCCAATTCTAGATCATGTGTGGGATAATTAAGCTCATGACTTTTTAATTTCCGAGATGCATAGGCGATGACCTTGCCCTTTTGCATCAACACACATCCGAGGCCCTCATTGGATGCATCGGTATAGACTACATATCCGTATATTCCATCGGGTAATGTAAGAATTGGAGCCTGTGTCAGCAGTTCCTTCAATTGTTGGAAACTTTTCTCGCATTCCTCATTCCATATAAATGGATGGTCTTTGCGGGTTAAATGAGACAATGGAGCAGCAATTTTTGAGAAATTCTTGATAAATCTTCGATAATATCCTGCTAATCCAAGAAATCTACGTACATCTGTGATGTTCTTCGGTTGTTTCCATTGGGTGATAGCTTCTATCTTTGTTGGATCCACTTCAAGTCCTTTTCCCGAAATGACGTGTCCTAAAAATGTCACATTCTCTAACCAAAATTCGCACTTGCTAAATTTAGCAAAAAGTTGATGTTCTTTTAGAGTCTGAAGGACAAGTCGTAAGTGATGTACGTGTTCCTCCCGACTTTTTGGGTAGACCAGAATATCATCAATGAAGATTACAACGAATTTATCTAGAAATGGTTGAAATATCCGATTCATCATGTCCATGAATGCTGCTGGGGCATTAGTCAGGCCGAACGGCATTACTACAAACTCGTAGTGCCCATAACGAGTATTAAAGGCCGTTTTCGGAATGTCATGTTCCCTGATTCTCAATTGGTAATACCCTTGTCGGAGATCCATCTTGGAATACACTACAGATCCTTGTAAAGCATCAAACAATTCATCGATTCGAGGTAGTGGGTACTTGTTCTTGACAGTAAGATTGTTAAGTTCACGATAATCGATGCACATTCTCAAAGTGCCATCTTTCTTTTTGACAAAAAGTACCGGAGCTCCCCAGGGTGATGTGCTAGGTCGAATGTAACCCTTTTCGATTAATTCCTGCAGCTGTGTCTTTAGTTCTTTTAACTCAGCTGGTCCCATTCTTTATGGAGTCTTTGATTTTGGTAAGGCTCCAGGAGTTAGTTCAATCGAGAATTCAATTTCCCTATGAGGGGGCAGAGAGGTAATTTCTTCGGGAAAGACTTCTTGAAATTCTCGGACAACAGGAATTTCTATAATCTTGACTTGATCATTGGGTTTGTTGATCTGATATGCCAGAGATCCTAGTTCTCCATATCTTGCATTTGTCCTCATCTCTAATGTAGATATGATTTCCATTGGTCCTATATGCTTTTTGGGACCTTCGATGATTGGTGTAGTGATGTCTGGAAGAGTTAATTCCTTTGTATAACAATTTACATGGGCTTGATGTTTGAACAACCAGTCCATGCCCAATATTATATCATAATCATGTATATGGAGTTCGATCAAGTCTGCTAAATGTTCTCGATTGTGGAATTTTAGTGGGCAATTCTTATAGACAGTATCAGTGATTACCTTAATCCCTATCGGCAATCTAATTTCTAGATGATAGGGTAATTGTTCTGAGGGCAGATATAAATCACAGATAAAAGTAGGAGAAACAAAGGAGTGTGTAGCTCCAGGGTCAAACAAAACTTTTCCTACTTTTGAAAGTAAAGTAATGGTACCTTCAACCACTGCAGTGGGGTCAACTTCTTTATTTCCCATTAGGGCATAAGCGCTTGCTGGAATTTTAGGTTTTTGTGGCGGAGGGGTCTTTTGAGTTCTTTTCGGGCAATCTTGGATACGATGTTGTTCACTTCCACAGATCAAGCATTTTCCATTCTTTCTCCAGCAACTAGCTTCATTGTGATTGGGAAGTTTGCAATAACTACACTTCGGAGTGTAATTGTTTCCTGGATCTCTTTGTGGTTTCTGTCCTACTTGTCCTCCAATCTTTTCTTTTCCAAAATTTCTCTTCTTGTTGCTTATCTCAGCCAAATTGGGGTTATAGCGCCTCTTATCCCTCTGTTCTCTCTGGATCAATGATTTGATGTCAGATTCAACCTGTAGTGCTTGATTGACTGCAGAAACATAGTTAGTGGACTCAGTGGACAATGTGGCCCAACGAATGTCAAGATTTAATCCCTGGATGAACTTTTTAGTTTTTCTTAGTTCATCATCCATATAATGTGGAGCATAGTGAATTAGTCGATGAAATTCTGCCTCGTACTCTGCTACTGTACGGTTTCCTTGCACCAAATCCATGAATTCCCGTTCACGGGTATTCAGTATCACTTGCGTAACATATTTTTCCTCGAATGTACGAACGAAATTTTCCCATTTTCTCGGGGTTTGATTTCTCCTCCATTGGTGATCTATGACTCTCCACCAATGATGAGCTGCATCTTCAAATTGATAGACAGCGAAACTGACCTTTGCATAGTTGAGAACAGTGAAAATTCTCTCAATTTTGAGCAACCATTCCTCTGCATGATGAGCATTCGGGGTTCCATGGAATTTAGGTGGATGGAACTTTAGAAATCGCTCCAGTGCTCGATCTACAGGTTCCTCATTCCTCGTAATATTTCGTGGTGGATTTTGCTGACAGAATTGCATGAACTGTAGTAAAATGTCCATCGTATTCCTGTTGGGTAGCTCTTGTCGAGGATGTTGTTCCTCTTGCTCGTCGTTTCTTCTTGGGTTCCGTACTTCATCAGGAGAATTTCTTTCATTATTGTGATTTCCCGCGCTAGATTTATCATTTGAAGAAGACATCCTATCACATAGTTATGATATATAAATTATGAGACAACATAAGTAAAATGCCACTGACAAAGTAAAATGCTACTGAATATACACAAAATTGCATATTTTATTGATATGCATATTTTTTTCATATTCATCATACATTTTTACATATATATATATATATTAACTTTCTTTTTTTTTTTTTTTTTTACGTTAATCATTTAATATCAGCTACTAGTTAGTACATCATCATTTACAAAAGACAAAATAAACACAAAAGAATGATGATGCCAACAAAATAATCGTCAGCCTATCCAAAAAGGACGATTTAAACTACTAGGTTCTTAATGATACGATATGGTGATAGATGATGCTATCCTAATCCTCATCATCGGACAGCATGACAACATGGTGCTGTGAATGTGATCTCTGTGGTGCAGTGAAACGTAATTCTTCCTCAGACTCTGATGGTGTGAACTCGGATGGTTCTGATTCCTTTTCTACCTCCGTCCCTATCGTGACTGTCAAGGTCGATGGTGATACTGTGGTAGTGGTGGTCACTGGTACTGCTATGTCACCACTCAGTGCAGACTCTCCCAACTCCATCCCCGGGGCTAACTCAAACTCATCAAGAAGCATGTCATCAGTATACTCCATCAGTGGGTCAAAGGAATATACTGTATTAGGAAACAGGGGATCTGCGTACTGATTCCATCTAAGTGGATCCCTAGTAGGGTCTATTCTTGTGACGGACATACGTGCAGTGCGACGACAGGCTGGAGCACTCGACTCCCCTACCTCAAACATAGGAGTGGGTATGAAATTTTCCTGTGGAGCCTGAAAAGCATCATCTAACATATATCGACCAGAAACTATAGTGGTATGTATCAAGTCTGCAGGTAACCCACTCAACAAACTCCTCAGCCGACTATCATAGAACTCCTGGATATCAATCAAGTAGAACCTTAGTCTATCCCTTTCCTCCAAGACCCGACCCAACTCACGCTCTCCAGCCTTGTTTCTTTCAGTTAATACCCCTATTTCTTTGCGTAAGTCAGTTACTTCATTTTGTAAAAAGGTAATCTTGTTTTCCAAATTCATTGCAGGTGGGTGATACGGGGCAGTCATCTGTGAAACAAGTCAAACAAACAAGTTATATAACATAAAAATGTAAATAATGTACATTAGTGCCTAGATCCATGTAAACCTGGCTCTGAAGCCACCTTTGTGGGACCCGACTCGGGATATATAAATTTATCCCTTATCTGGTACCACAATCTATTCATAAATATATATAAATATAATTTTTAGGATTTACTTATGCATAGTAAATATGTTACTTAACAATAGCGGAAGCGTTTAAATAAACTTTTTAACAAGTACAATTCAAAATAACTCATAAGAAAAAGGTTCGACACTACAGCAAAATATAAAGTACTAATTACTGGTAAGCCAAAATGTTCATCATTTTTTTTTTCTAATTTTCTTCTTGTTCTGCCTCCGGTTCTCCTGTATCTGGAACTCACAAAATAACAAGGAAAACAGAGGTTAAGTCTTTAAGGACTTAGTGAGGGAACAATAATGTTTAGTATTTTGTACTTATCAATGATGCAATGTAACAATATGACATGTAATGTAATAAAGAAATATCACTGCATTTTAAGGAAATTATCAATGAACCATAATGATTAAAGACGTTAGGATGAATATTGTGGGCTAAAGAGGTGGCTCCCACCCGACAGTTAGGTGTAGCACTTTTCCACATATATTCAGATATGATTCGTACATTCATTCATTTATGAGCCAAGGTGAACCATTCTCCGGACCGTAGAACGGTGCGCGTTGTTCAGATGAACCATATACCCGGACTGTCATCCGTTGTTCATTGGACTCACTTTCCGGGCCGAAGCCACGTTGTCCAGTGGACAAATATGCAGACATATTTATGTTGTCCAGGGCTCCAATAGTCATTTATTCATTCGAAGGAAGAGAATAATGATGAACATGTAACAAGGTATGTAGACAATATGATCAATGAACTGTTGCGATGCACAATATGACAACATATATAAAAAGTACGGTAATGAATAAACAAATGATGTAAGTTCCAGGCCAAATGCCAAAAGGGCTAATTTGAAAGAAATCGGTAGTACACCTCACCTTACTAGCTTACGATTTTTACTTGGATTAACTTGATTTTGAACCCGGTTGTCAAGGAAATTCCTATAAACATAATATAAGTAGTTTATAATGATTAGGGACCCAAATACATGGTGAACATTCTTAAAGATCATTTTTGTATAAAATTTGTCCGGGTAATTTTGAATAAAACTTTAAAAATTCATAATAATTCAAGCCTTAGTCGAAAAATCATGAAACTTTCCAGAAATGCCTAAGATTAGTGCAGAAACGTTCGGCAACCGAAAACTTCAAAGTCGTGGAGGCGCGTGAACTACACGCGCCGCCTTGCCGGCGCGTGACCATCGCTCAGGCGTCACGCGCGGCTGTAATTTTCAGGGAATGATCGTCTCACTGCTATCTACAACTTTTGTTCAGAAACGATTTTAAAATTCGCAGCCGATTTTGCCCAGATTCTGATTTTTCGGAATGATTAAGTAGGGTACTTTGGTCGCCGGAAACCTGTACGTCCGGCAACTTTCTGGGAAAAAGGCCGACGTTAATATATACTATAACATATTTTAAACAAGTTTAAGTTCGCTCCTAAGACTTAAAACGGAAATAATCGTATAGAACACGGGTCTGAACATACTACCTCAAAGTGATGTTTCTGGGCAGATTTTCCTGTGCGTTCTTCACGGTTCAGAATTTATTTAGCAATTTTACCTAATGATTTTGCTACACCACCCACATAAGTTTGTTTGTGGGTTGATAAGGAAGGTTGGGTAAAAGTTTCAGAATTTTTGGAGAGTTTTTGGTTAATTTTATGGATTTTGGCCTATTTTTGGCCTAATATTCTAACATTTTTTTGCCATTTTTCTAAGGAATTTTTGGACGAATTTATGGCTGAAAGTGATAGATTTGGAGTGTATTTATAGGCCAAATTTGATCAAATAAGTTACATGCAAGATGACATTTGTCATGGTCAAAGTTCAATACCAACTCCTAATAGTATTATTGACTTGATTATCATTATCATTATTTTTTGTATGATTATTATTATTATTATTTTCTTAGTATTTTTTTATTACTATTATTATTATTTTCATTATTATTAAAAATAAAAAGGGTGTTACATATATATATATATAAAACAAAAATGTACAGTATTATAGATAGTGTAAATAAATACTTTTGGATATATATTATAGGATTTTTGTAATTGAAGTTTGAGAGGGTATATCTGATATATGATAAAATTTTCGATGATATTTTGGCCCTTTAAAATATTAAAATAAGATCTTTAGGGTTACCAATTGTTTTTAAATACCTTAAAAACTGTAAAACAACTTATAGCTTTTTTATTTTATTTTATTTTATATCGGGGAGCAGAATGTTTTAAAAATTGTGGTCCACTGTTCGAACTCGAACTTAAGTCTTCTAAAAAAGATATGAATTTTTACCATCCGATTATTTAACGGTAAATGATGCCCCCACTAGTTAATGCATCTAGACATGACACGGTCTGTGAATCGTCGGTTGACGGTTCGAAATCGCCGGTTAAACGGTTCATAAAAGCTCGACCCTTTACCTTAACATTCGTAGACTGTTCGATTATGGTTCCGATTACGGTTACTGTTCGATCCATATATTTTTTAAAATATTTGAAATTAGAACTTTATTTCAAAAATTCGGAAATGATTAAACATTAACTTTAAACAAAAATAAAATTAAAATGAATTAGGTATGAAACCTTTATAATTTTGGTACTATAACACATGAAATTTGTATGAAACATTTACATTTTTGGTATTAATTACACGTGATATTAGTATTAAACATCTATAATTATGATACTAATTACATATGAAATTGGTATGAAACCTATACAACTTTGGTCTAATTACAAATGACATTGATATTTGAACATTTACAATTATTGTACTAATTACATATGAAATTGGTATGAAACATATACAATTACATATGAACTTGATATGAAATCTTTACATTTTTTGTTCTAATTACAAATGATATTGGTATGAAACATTTACAATTATGGTACTAATGGCATATGAAATTGGTATGAAACCTATACAACTTTGGTACTAATTACAAATGATATTGATATTAAACATTTACAATTATGGTACAAATTACATATGAAATTGGTATAAAACATATAAGACTTTGGTCTAATTACAAATGAAATTGGTATTGAAACATTTACAATTATTGTACTAATTACATATGAAATTGTCATGAAACATATACAACTTTGGTACTTATAACATATGAACTTGGTATGAAAGCTTTACAATTTTGGTACTAATTACACATGATATTGGTATGAAACATTTGCAATTATGGTTCTAATTACATATGAAATTGGTATGAAACATATACAACTTTGGTACTAATTGCAAATGATATTAGTATGAAACATTTATAATTATGGTACTAATTACACATGATATTTCTATGAAACATTTACAATTATGGTACTAATTACATATGAAATGAATATGAAATCTTTACAATTTGGTACTAATTACACATTATATTTGTATGAAACATTTACAATTATGGTACTAATTACATATAAAATTGATATGAAACATATACAAAGTTGGTATTAATAACAAATGATATCGATATGAAACATTTACAATTATGGTACTAATTACAAATGATATTGGTATGAAACATTTACAATTATGATACTAATTACATATGAAATTGGTATGAAACATATACAACTTTGGTACTAATTACAATTGATATTGTTATGAATCATTTACAATTATGATACTAATTACATATGAAATTGAATTGAAACATATACAACTTTGGTACTAAATACATATGAAATCGAATATAACATTGAATAATGTGTAATTTATCTATAAGAAAATAACACAAAAGTTCTTATTATGTTAAAAAGAATCAGTAATGAGATTTTTGACTATCAATTAGAAGTTATTAATTTATATAATATAAAATTAGTGAATTATAAATTAAATATGTTGTTCCCAAATTATAAGCAAATTATTAAAAGATTTTATTAATTAATCAAATATTACATTATCGAGTTTCTATGGTAAGTCATATTGTGGGAAATTAAGATATACTTATTTAATTATTATATATAATGTAAATCAAATAATGAACATAAAATGCTTGTAAAATAATTAAAATGTATATAATATATTTGTTTATAATAATTTACTCTATTATTATAGTATTGTATTTTGCAACCACTATTTATTTAGTTCTTATGAATTTATCCAATATTTTTTATTATATTTACTTTGTTATAGTTTGTTTCTATTTTACAATGTTTATTTAAGAGCATAACACGTTTTTCTATATAAATTTTATTTATATTTGTCAATATAAAATAGTTATCTTACATTACATATATAATATATATTGTCTGTTAGTATATATAATTATATTATCTAAAATAAAACAAACATGAAAATAATTAGTTGTAAGAAGCTGTCTATATATGTTTGAGATCAAGAATTCATATATTCATCCACACTTTAATCTTGACTATAAATATTTTAAAAAAAGGAAAAACCATTCCACGGTTTCCACGACCGTAAACCGTAACCGACCCATACAGTAACAGGCTGATTACGGTTCGGACCCATCGATCGGGTCAACAGGTAACCGGCCCGTTGACCCGATTACGAGTCCGGGCCGAGCCCATGTCTAAACGCATCCGTAATTACTTCTTCAATTGTCCACAATTGTACAATATTAATTGTTCAAAACAATTAACCATCGTAAAAAAGGTCTCCTTTTCCTCCATTGATTTCTAGGTTTATTTGACTTTCTCCCGATTCAATTCTCCTTTCCCATGATATAAAGGGGGATAGATTTCTAGGGTTTTGGTTTCATGACCTAATTCTATTGATTCATCCTGCTCCTGCCCTTTCATTCTTCTCTACTGTTGGCCTATCTTTTTGTATAACGTTGAATTACTAAATGAGATGGCAAGGGTAATTGGAGGAGAAGTAAATCTGAACTCTTCATCGCGTTCGCTGCAAGTGAATAATATCTTCGGATGCCTATTTCAATTCGGGTCTTGCATTGATTCGTATTCCGTTGCGTGCGAAGCTTTTTCTGAACCTTCACTGTTCTAACCCGAGTTTGATTGTACAGTTTAATCGTATTTTTTTCTGTTTTCTTTTTTTCTTAAAAAAAATTTGGAGATGAATTGTGTGAATAATGATTACCGGACGCTGAAATCGGATAAGAAAATGAAGATTGAGGCTATAGATTCTGATGTTGTTGAAATATCCCCGGACAGGCGGTATCTTCGGGTATTTTCATTGTATTAATTTTTATTTGTTTAATTTCTTTCTTACTTTTTTTTGATAAATTTGTTTAATTTCTGAATCTCGTGCGTTGGACCGTTGGTGTATAATTTCTTATTGATTAGTTTAGGTGTTGATGTATCTCATCTTGATTCTTCCCTTTCTACAACAAACTTAGGAACACCAGAATAATTGGATTTGTTTTGGTGTGACGGTGTATGTGATGCGATCGATGCCAATGACTTGTATTGTTTTTTTAAAAAAAAAGAGCGTTGGGGATCAATCTCACTAGTTTAATATTGAGTTAATTCATATTTGGATTGCTCCATTTTTGGGTTTACAATTTGTTAAGTCCCTGGTCCATCGATGCAGAAGAAGCCTTGAGGTTGTTTTGGATAATAGGATAAATCACAAGCGTGTGTACACTCTCATTTGGTCTAGTTGTGTAAAAGAGAGAAGTAAGATGACTTGGCGCCTGAATATATATTGCTTGCACTAAGTCAAGAATATACTGGTTCAAATTTTAAGATTGTTAGACTGAGTGCAAAATTATTTCAAACTTTACATGGGTCATAAAATGAAATTATCACCATTTTTTCTTTGAAAAGAGTTATTGAGATATCTCGGGGTAATATTGTCTCATTGTCTGAGACATATACACATTTTTGCAAAGATGCGCCAATATCTTCCACCCTCTTACCCCCCATCTTGATGTCGAGTTGTCGACCCATGCTCCATCGTCCCCAAAAGAGATTCAAAAGAACTGTACAGCTTGCAAGTGAGCCTATGATGGTAGAAACAAAGTTTGTGCAACTCATTTGGCTGTGATGTGCACCATGGATTCATACCAATGATTTCTGCTTTTTATTGATTTGTTTATTTCCTCAATTTGTTAATTGATTTACATTCATTGTTTTATTACTTTTTTTCTTTTTCTTCCTCCAGTATAGTGAAATCCTGGGCAGGGGAGCATTCAAGAATGTGTATGCTTCCTTGACTATCTTTTAAATTTGTTCTACTTATAATGTTTGATCATCGTCGCTTTTGTAAATTTATATGCCAGTTTGAAAGTCATCTGCCTGCCAAATTTTGATCTTTCTTGTTCTTATTTTTAGTTACAAGGGGTTTGATGAAATTGAGGGTGTAGAAGTTGCTTGGAGCCAAGTGACTATTGAGGATGCACTGCAGTCTCCGGAACATCTGGAGAGATTGTATTCTGAGGTTCATCTGTTAAGAACACTGAAACATGAAAATGTTATTAGGTCATATGCCTCTTGGGTGGATGACGAGAAGAAAACTATTAATATGATAACCGAGTTATTCACTTCAGGAAGTTTGAGGCAGTGAGTATTCTCGTACTGTTTCACTTGGCTTCAGTTTTGATGATTTATTGTTTCGTCGTTTTTGTTTATTTCTGTCAGAAATATGTTGAGCTATGTGCTTCGTACTTGTTTAGGTATCGTAAGAAGCATAAGAGTGTCAATATAAAGGCGATCAAGAACTGGGCTAGGCAAATCCTTCGCGGCCTACACTATCTTCACACTCACGATCCGCCTGTTGTTCACAGAGATTTAAAATGTGATAATATCTTTGTTAATGGAAATCATGGACAAATTAAAATTGGAGATCTTGGATTGGCTACAATAATGCAACAACCTACTGCCAGAAGTGTTATTGGTAGCTGTTTGGCGTACTTGTAAAAATATCTCTTCAATTCAGTGATCATCATCATCCTCATAATGTTATTGGCACATGGTATTTTCCTTCAGGTACGCCTGAGTTCATGGCTCCAGAGCTATATGAAGAGGAATACAATGAGCTGGTGGACATTTATTCTTTTGGGATGTGCATGTTAGAGTTGATTACCTGTGAATACCCGTACAGTGAATGCAAAAATCAAGCACAGATATACAAGAAGGTTACTTCTGTAAGTTCACTGTGACCTTGTTATACTGTGATCCTTTACGCAAATAAATGGGTTAACTGCATCTGATGACGTGATTATTCGTACTGTTTAAAATTGTAGGGCGTAAAGCCTGCTGCCCTGGGAAAAGTGAAGGATCCTGAAGTTAAAGGGTTCATTGAAAAATGTTTGGCTCCAGCTCCTCAGAGGTTAAGTGCTGCAGAGCTCTTGAAAGGATCATTCCTTTTGTCCCAAGATCACAAGGATCTCACTTGTGCACCTCCACAGCTTTCTGATTTTATGTCCAAATCGATGAACTCGATAAGATCTGATTCTCTTCTGATGGATGTGGACACATCTTACAAAACACTATCAGGTAGCACTTTTGCAGAAAGCATTATTGGAACATGTCTATCAACTCTTGAAGTTCAGAGATGGAACGAGAGAAATGAATTTACCTTAAAGGGGGAAAACTGTGATGGTAATTCAGTATCATTAAACTTGAGGATCGCTGATTGTTCTGGTATGCCATTTTAACATCAGAAACATCTCTTGTTAAAACCATTCCTGGTTGATTTGTCCCACTTGAAAACTTTGTTAACAATCAAAACACTTGTAACATTAGGAATATCTCTTGTTAAAACCATTCATGGTTGATTTGTCCCACTTGAAAACTTTGTTAACAATCAAAACACTTGTAACAGGTCGGGTGAGAAATGTTCACTTCGTATTTTATCATAATGCTGATACAGCACTTTCACTTGCTGCGGAGATGGTTGAACAACTTGATTTGTGGAAAGACGATGGTGCTTTAATAGCTGAGTTGATCAACACTTTAGTTTCAAAACTTGTACATCTTTGGAGTACACCATCTGGAAGTTTGAACGGAGGGAAGATTTCTCCTAATGACTCTGCTACACTTCATAATTTCAAAATTTCTGCCTGTGATGCTATACAACATTGTTCAAACAGCATTCATGCTAAAGAAGCTAGTGAGCGGTACATATCTTCACAGTTCATGGTGTTGAATAGCAACGGTAGAGAATCAACTGGAGCATCATCCCAACACACCTTACCGACTTCAACTATCGAGCTTGTGAAAGATTTGGGATCAGCTGACTATAGCATCAGGGAGTCCTTGATGAGTGAAAGTATAAAAAATTCGGGGACATCTTTTGCAGGTTCTTGGAATACGGCATCTAGTGAGATGGATTTTGGTGTTTCTTCTCTTTCTCTGATGGACAAAGAAGACAAAGTGTGCCATGAGCTGAAGATGGAGCTTGATGCAATTGATTTGCATTATCAGCAGCGTTGCTGCGAGCTTCTGAAGATGAAAGAGGAGGCAATTGAAAATGCCAAAAAGAAGTGGATGCCGAAGAAAATATCAGCTATTTAAGGTCATAAGGCATTCTTTTTTTGTGTTGAAAACCTTCTCATTTTCTTCTCAATTTACTTTTGCGTGGCTTCTCAAATGACCTTTTTCTAATTACTTTAAAGGTCTTTTAAAATTAAAAGAATATCATTAACACTTCTATTTTATTTTGGTCTACTCGGAAACGAATAGCTTTAGAATTTTCATAGATTGAAATAATTTTGGGATTTTATAAATTTCATCAGCTAAAAGATATATACGTTATTGGTTTTATGATTCAATTGTTTTAGATTTAATCAATAAAAAATTTATTTCAATTGATTTATATGATGAAATGTATCTTATGACATAGAGACTACTAGAGTGTGGGTCCGACCATTGACCCTACGATGGTTTTCAACAGGTCGTATTAATAGAATATGCAGCAGTAAAATCCTAAGAGCTGATCAACTACGTATATTCATTTTGAGGTGTGGGTCCGACCATTGACCCTACAATCACCCTACAATCAGAGCAATACCATGACTGCTTACCCTGGTATTATCTTGAGAGTAGGGTCGAAATTCCCGCATCAAGGTTGAGTTGAACCTCTGTTGGTCAGAGTAAATAAACACAAATTCAACAGCATCTACTACTTGATTTAGCAGTCACACTACGCTATCTACAAGCAATAATAAGTTCCTACATCTCCTCATCGATCATATTTTGAAGATATAAAGTGAAAACGACACTATTCTAATTCATGTTAGCTTTTGTAAAATCACATTATAAACCAGAATGGAATGTACGTTCAATCAACGTAAATTTGAGTCCAAGAATGTCTAAAATCTTAAAAATCCAAAGAAACATTAGGATGGTGAGATTTTGAGCCGCACAAATAATTACCATTTCAAGAAATGAGGTTGCAAGTGTAACTTTAATCGAATCAAAGAGCGACTCCGAATATTGCCATTGAAAGAATCATCTTATGATGTTAACAAATATACATCCATCACTTGGCAAGACATTCACAAATTCCAAACTTAAAACATGCTTTTATGCAACAAACATTTAACACAAGCAGAAGAACCAACAACGAATGGTACATTTTCAATATCAGATGATCATTTTGAGGGCAAGAAGTTAATCGGCTGTACACTTTATGCGAGACATCAAGAACTTTACCATAAACTACCAGTTCTCTTTAACAATTTTCGACTTCTCCAGAATGATTTTCCCTTCCTTGTACTTCTGAGTTTCCTCATAAGCTTTCTCGTATTTCCACCCCAATTCCTCGTTGCAGTCGGAGCAAAAGACATCAGCAACCGTATGAAGGCCGGTCATTAACCGCCTATCTTCTTTAGGCCCCAGAGAAACGTTCATAGCGTGGGAGAACAGAAATGCTCGACCATTTTTTCCCTGTCATGAGTACCATCAATACATTATACATGTAAAGACCAACATCATATTAAGTCTTCTTTCTTCTAAAACCTAAAATAGAAGTGATATCTAAAAAGCAACTTAGAATCCCAAAATCTATCTTACCTCCGCTCGTTGTTATTCTTGGCTCAGCCACTGCAAGTAACATATAATTACCGCAAGACAAGGAACAAAATGAATTGAGAATTTTATCAATTAATAAAGAACCCTATTGCATTTTCCAAAAAAATTACATGAATTGAGCTCAGTCCTAGTCCAAAAACCAAGAAAACATCTATCAAGCAAATTCAAAGAAATTTATTAGGGAAAAAGTAAAGAAAAACTAGCTGAAATTTCACCTGAAATGCTTTAGAGATCACATCATCATGAAGGGCCACATGATTTCTACAATTGCAGCAACTGTACAACCTCGGACCAGCCATTTCAGCCATTTGATTCTCAAAATTCACACCGCAATTCAACACAAGCTGCTCCAAATCAAGACCCTGTAATTTTAGAAAGAAATTCAATGATCCTTTGTTGGTAACACCAAAATCATTAAAAAACATGGAGAAGATAGAAAAAAGAGTTCACCTTTATTTCTCTTTTGTATTCTAAGAAAGTCAATTTATGCTCTCTTCTTTCTTTTATCTGACCAATTATTATCTGTTTTCAACAATTGTTTTAAAAAAAAAGGAAAAAAACAAGAGAGGAGAACAAAGACATTGAAAAATGAATAAAATTATAAAATAGTCCTTGTAAAGAATTCAGTAAAGAAACCACATAGTAAGCATAATATAGACGAAGCAGATTTTCAACAACAAAACGGCCAAAAAAGAGGTTAAAATCAACGGAACCCAAAAAATAAATAAAACCCATCAGATTTACTGACCCATTACCAAAAAGTGGCTGAAAAATCAAGAATCTAGTCATCTTATCTGTGGTAATTGAAGAAAAAAAATTAATGCGGATACTCACCTGATCATCGAGGCACTAAGCAAAAAGACTGGCGTGAATTAATTACAGAGGGTTTAGCAATATGACAAAATGACGGAGTTGTGTGTGTCGGAGTGGGTATATAATTGAGTTGTGATTAGGTGGAGGACGAAGTATCAAGAAACATTTGAATTTATTTATTTATTTTTTGGTTCTAAAGAAGAAAACATTTATTTATTTTTACTTTTTTAGCATAAAAACAAGATCTAACATTATAACCACATAAAAATACAATGTTTACGGTAGTCAACTAAAGACAATATGAACATACACTCATACATAGCTAACTAATGACAAGTACGAAGAGACACGCATATATAGACACCTATAAAACGAGAAAATAAATGGTGGAATGGTCAGAAGAAACATAACAGGAGTGCAATAGCTTGACCAAGATAAACCAGCGACCACCAAAGTGAAATCGGGTCCTCGCAAACCAATCAGTCGAGCGCGAGGTCGAAAATGGAAATTGTCTTCTAATACAAGGGAAGGAACAAAAACTTATAAGCGAGAGACAAAATTGAAAAAAGTCCAACAAACGAGCGAACCCTCGTATTCAAATCTTAACAGAAAATCGTCGACCATAAAACATCACTGGATAGTGCACGAAACCCAAACTCCCAGAAGTCAAAGTCAATCGAGTCTCAATCAGTGACAGAAAACCAAAGAACCCCCACCCACTAAACAAATAGGAACAACAGATAAGTACCTAAAAAGTATAAATGCAGAAATCGACATCCAAATACAATGGCAGACAAAAACATATATACCAAACAACGCAGACAAAAGATAACTATAGATTAAGGTAGGTATATATGAAACAAAATGGAGGAGCTAATGTTACCAAACAGTCGCACACAAAGGAATGCACGGGTCACTCCCCAAACTCGCGCATTCCACCATAGCCATCTCATGTCGGGCGGCGGGGTTGCCTCGCAACCACCGCCGAGAAAGAACATGATGGCCCAAACGGGACACCTAGTCTCGTCGGAGAGGACAATGCACCACCATTAAGACCGTCATCTTCACCCCAAGCACCACCAAGACCGAGTCCCCCTCGAGATATATCGAGTGTAGTTGACTATTATGGTGGAACCATAATTATTGAATGAATCATGTAATTTTGATAGTGATGTTGAGTTTGAAATTGAGAGGTAATAATGAGATTGAGCAATGATTGTCGAATTTGGGGATAAATAATAATTGGTTATAATTTGTAAGGTGAATGAAAGTCGGGGGACAAAAATGCAAAATGAAATTAATAACTCCAACTTCTCTTCACACACTTCACCTCAAAACACATACAAATCCCCTATAATCCTCTCATTCCCCTTTCATTTTCTTCTTCCATTTTGGTGAAGAATCAAGACATGGCTTTTGATGGATTCTTGAGGTTGTGATCTAATGAGCTTGGGTAAGCTAATTCACAACTTAACCTAGACTTTTAATTGTTTATTGAGTTGGATATTAAATTGATGATTTGGTATGAATTGGGGAATTGTTTGTATGTTGTTGAAATGAAGTTTATTGGTGTTTATTATGTGTTATTGAGTATTGGCGAACATTGTTGTGAAGGGAGATAGTAGTGTTTGAGGTATTGGTGAAAAGTAAGGTTTTAAAGTGATAAAATGGTGATTTTTCGAGTTTCAGCGTCGACCGATCGGTCACAGACCGTAGCCAAAATGAAAATTTTGCGCCCGACCGATAGATCGGTCGAAAAAAAAGCTTTTTCTTTCACAAATTTTGTTGGAGGATTTAGTGGTCCAGAGATATTTATTCCTTGAATTTGAAATTATGATAACGAGCATAAGTGCTCAGCTAAGCAAGTGAAGTTTCATGTTTAAAGGCTTGAATAACGAATTTCTATTACATTATTGAATTCACGTAAAGCATGCTCAGACCTCTAGGCAGAGAGGGGGATAAGTGATATCAATCTTGAACAATGAATTAATGTTCTAAATGTGGAACCTTAGAAATGTATAGATACTACATAATTAAATTAGTCGATAACTTGAATGAACAAAATGGTCAATTGAATTGTTTTTCGATAAGAGGCACGAAGAAACTATATGATAAATGAAGTTAATATTTAGAACTGTTGTGGATAGATTAATTGTGATGCCCGGGAATTAATGGTGTAAATCACGATGTGGTAATGATCCGTAATATATTTTAATTGTGGCAATTATGAAATAATTGCGGTGTTCGGACTCCTGAGGATTTTAAATCCGGTATTTGGGGTCGTTGGATCCAAGGGTTGAGATTGTATTCTCATCGTGGTGATAAACCTTGGAATTGGGGTTTTGTTGGGATCTGGGGTCTGGGGTGCTTTGTGTTGGGGCTGGTAATGGAATTTGAGATTGAGAGGTCATTATTGAACACATATGATTTTTAATGAGTCATGATGTATTTGTGGAGGACTCAGGATTTTGGTTCCTTGGTACTATATATACCAAGTTGACTTGGTGTTCAGTCATTGTTCCCTCTCCTCTCTCTCCCTTCTTTCACGCCAATCTCCCCCCAAACCCTTCTCTTTTTTCCCATGGAGGAAAATCGTTGGAGGCTCAATTGGAGAGCCGGATTTCTCGAAGATAATTAGGTATTATTCTCCTCCTCGCATTTATCTTCGATTTGATAGTAGTATTGTGGTGTTTGGTTGAATTTAAGGTTGGGTTTGAGTTTTTTGAATTTTAAAGATTTTTGGGTTGGATGTTTAAGGAGTTTTATGGAGTTTATGTTGAGGATTATTGGTATAATAGGTGTTGGGTCTGTTTATTTGGGGGTTTAAAACTCAAAAACGTTATTTTCAGGCTATTTCAGAGCTTCTCGATCGATCGTCAAGGGGCCGCCGATCGATCGCTCGATTTTGTAAAATTGGACGACGATGAACAGTACGCTCGATCGATCGAGCAAAGTTGCCGATCGATCGAGATGGTCGGTCAATCGATCGAGATAGTTGCTCGATCGATCGAGCAAGGAAGAATTTCGGGCATCAATTTTCCGGAGCTCTTGATCGATCGAGCACTTCTGGCCGATCGATCAAGATGCCCTGTTTTATGGTATATTGTTTTGTTGTTGGGAATCGATGCATGCTTCGCCCGGAGTCTTTTAAAATGGTTAATCGTCATGGATTGACGATATAATTGGAGGTTGTGAACGTGCTTGGGCACGTGGTTGCATGCTTGTAATTAATTGTGAATTATTTAGTGTGTTTAGCACAAAATTCATCGGGTCGTGGAACTAAGACAAGGTTTGAGTCGGACTACGAAATTATAAGGTATGCATAACGTACGAGCATAGTCTTTTATATTATTGCAACTGTGAAATGCATGATATACTGTTAATGTAATAAATTGGTAAGTATTGCAAATTTAATGGTGCCGCTATGGAGCGAGCAATGGTTGGGATGTTGTCGCTACGGAGCGAACATCGGTCACGATGCCGCCGCTGTTGAGCGTGCGAGAGTATGGAATGCTGTCGCTATTGAGCAAGCGATGAAATATGATGTGATAGAAATATGAAATCATGGCATAGATACATGTATTATCTGTATCATTAGTTGAATGATTTATTCATACTTAATTATGAAATTGGCATGGTAAGAACGGTCGTAGTTAATCAATGTGATGATTAACTGATTTTGGGATGGTTTGGTTATTGTGAGAAAAGGAACAGCGCGGGAAATCCTATGGATTTCGATACTATACAGGGAGTATTTTTACGTTTACAGCTTTATGTTCTGTAAATTATGAATTGTAATATTGTTGTTATTGAGATGGTGGATTGATAAGCTCACCCCATGTGGGGGCTGTCTCTGTTGGGACAGGTACAACGGTAGCTCCGGAGTTGAGATCGAGCTATGGATTGGAGGTACTTCCAAGATCGAGGTACCAGTACCGGTATTGAGTAGAGTACTTTATACATTTAATACACATTCACTCATTTGATGCTCGCATGTGAGCACTACTATATGTGTATATGGTTTGTATAAAAAGGCAAGGGCCTTTTCTCTTTTCATTTATGTGTTGCATGCAATTAATTAAAGGAATTGCAAAATGAATTGAGAACATGTTAGTGTATTATAGGGTGCATGCTATGTAAGTGAATTTGTATTGGGAATAATTGGACATTGTGTGGGATAATGCAATAAATTTTATTGTTGGTATATTATGCTATGGTTGCATGTGGTTTCCCCCCTGATTACATGGTAGTATGCACTAAATACATGGGTTATTACACTAATAGCGGGTTAAGGGCACGGGGTCCTTACATTAATATTGAATTGATATTCCTATATAGATACTTCGCGAGCCTCCGATTGTCAATAATGAATTAATCACACCGATGACTATAATGTACGTAATGATATACGAGCAGATATACTATGAAATATTACTTATTATTGTGTTATTGAATTTTATGATTGAGTGTAAGAGAAGGAATATGTATATTGGATTATTAATTGTGGATGGGTGGATACGTATGTGTACATATGCTGCAGTATGGATTATTAAGTATTGTCATGCATGTTTTTTGCTTCTCCCTATACTTGCTTATCCTATGATGCTCTGTATTCACTTCCGAGGATTACTCGGAAGCCCTCGAGAAATGGATCCCTTCTTCGAGGGAGAGAGATCAGGGAGATTACCACCGAATCAACGTCTCACATGGAGGGATGATTCAGGGCTGTCTGATGGATCTACTAACCATGTAGATTATAATATTCAGATATTAAGAGAGATTGTATAAGAAACAATTCATTTGACCTTGTCGGAGGATGCTATGATGCAGGGGACAACGTCAAATTTGGGCAGCAAATGGCTTTTACTACCACTCTACTAGCTTGGATTGTCATTGAATTTGGTTCAAAGGAGGCCATCCGCTGGGGTCCAGAGTATCTCTTAAAAGAAGCCACAGCCACTCCGGCCACCTTAAACGTTCAAGTTAGAATAAAACAATATCACCTTCAAAATATGACGATACAACAATAACTACTAAGCCTTTAATCCCAATGAATTGGGGTAGGCTACATGAACAATAGAGAGAATCAAGTCGGGTCGGACACATACGTCAGTCTTCTCCAAACGCTTCTATCAGTCAACATATCTTCTGTAATCCCCTTACACTCCAAATCTTTGCGTATAACTTCAAGCCAGTCTTCTTCGATCGTCCTCTCGCTCTCGTGAACTGGCCAAAATCCATGGACTCCAATCGACGCACAGGTGCACTGCTGGGCCTACATCGAACATGACCAAACCAGCGTAAGCAGCTTTCTTGCATCTTCTCTTCTATACAAGTTACACCTACTTCAGCTCGAATATCTGCATTCCTTATTTTATCTTTTCTGGTTTTACCGCACATCCAACGAAGCATACGCATCTCTGCCACACTCATCTTTTGGACGTGATTCTTCTTGGGTGCCCAACATTCCCTCACATACAACATTGTGGGTCTAACGGCGGTTCTATAAAACTTTCCCTTCAATTTCAGTGGGATATGACGACTGCATAGAACTCCGGCGGCGTTTCTCCATTTCAACCAGCCAGCCTGAATCCTGTGGTTAACGTCACTGTCAATCTCTCCATCCTTTTGGATAACTGAACCTAGGTATCAAAACTTGCTGCTCATTGATACCTCTTGACCACCGAGTGCTACAACACCGGAATCTCGAAAGGAACGACCACGAAATATGCACTCCATATATTTCGTTTTAGACCTACTTAATCTAAAACCCTTGGATTCCAAAGTCTCTCTCCATAACTCAAATTTGGCATTTACCCCTGCCATTGTCTCGTCGATTAACACAACATCGTCAGCAAAAAGTATGTTCCAAGGTAATTCAGTTTGTATGTCTTTTGTTATCTCATCCATCACTAGGGCGAACGAGAAATGACTCAACGCAGACCCTTGATGCAATCCAATAGTGATCGAGAACTCACTTGTCACCCCACTGCACGTTCTCACATTGATGTTACTTCGTCGTGCATGTCCTTGATTATATTGACATACTTCATCAAAGTCCACCATAATATCTCCCTTGGTACTTTATCGTAGGCCTTTTCCAAGTCTATAAAGATCATATGCAGATCTTTACTCCTCTCACGATAGCGCTCGACAAGTTGACGAAGTAAATGGATAGCTTCAGTGGTGGTTGACCGTCCTGGCATGAACCCAAATTGGTTCTCCGATATCTTAACCTCCATCCTCCTTAAACGACATTCAATTATCCTCTCCCAAAGATTCATCGTTTGACACATGAGTTTCAATTATCCTCTCCCAAAAGCTTCATTTTGGACTAAGTAAGGACCTAACATGGATCATCGTTGCTGGGAAAGACCCGAGAATCCTTGGTCCTATGCAGCAGCCGAGACAGCTGAAGCACTGGAAGCTGCCTCTATCGTGTCCCAAGATTCGGATCCTCCTTATTCCAAGAAATTACTCAGAAGTGCAATGAAGGTGATCCCATTATTCTTAGTGAATTTTATATAGTTTGTTCAAAATCATGACAGAGCTTCTTAAGAATTATATATGCAGGTGTTCGATTTTGCCGATCGTTACAAAGGTGCTTAGAGCCACTCAGTCGTCTGTCCATTTTACTGCTGCTATTCAGGATATCATGTGAGACATATTTACCCCATTTACTACTTCTTGTTGCTTTATTAGATTCAGAAAGTGAAATGATTCCCAAGTTCATTTCCGTGATTCGGACTCGGGATGAGTTTTGTGGGGAGCATCATTACTCGTTTATTTGGGATGACAGGCGAGCCGGAACCAAAGTTTTACTCTCCAATATTGGTTGGATAATGTCTAAACAAAATATTTTCAGGGGAACTGTTCTACAAGGGAAGTGAAAGCAATCTCCAATATGCAACTACATCAAGCTTCCTCATTCTAACGTATGACAGATATCTCAACTCAAATGTAATCTCTTGTGGGATTTCTACCATCACCTCAGAAAACCTCGTTGCCTTAGCCAAGACTATATATTAGGCGAAAATCCGTCCAAAATGTCATATATGGTTGGATTCGGGCAGAGATACCCACTACGCGTACATCACAGAGGTTCTTCCTTACCATCTGTGCATGATCACTCAGCTCACAATGAATTTGGCGATGTATTCCAGTATCTGTACTCAGGTTCGCCAAATCCTAATTTTCTTATAGGAGGCATCGCGGGTGGTCCGGATAATCGAGATAACTTTTGGAATGATGGGAAAACTTATAAACAATCTGAGCCTGCTACTCATATCAAAGCTCCATTTGTTGGAGTCTTGGCTTTATTTTCCCAAGAATTAACAGGAGGGATAGAGTAGTTTGTTTTTCGTTTCTTTCAAATGGGATTTATTCATGTTTACGTATGGAATCTTCAATTGTCTTATTCTCAATGATTCGGGCATAATGACGATCAATATCACACAAGGTCTTTTTACTGTTACTAATTTTTGCTGCTAATATATCTCCAAATATTTATACTCCCGCACATTAAAATCTAAAATTTAATTTATGATTTCAGTTACAGTTTCGATCTCGAACCTGGTTTTAGAAGAAATCAAACCGTCGATTCTCGATTTTGATTCTAATTTTCGTGATGCGATTCAGATCAAGGTTTCATGGTTAGAAGGACCGGTAAGAATTTATGAAGCATACTTACCAAAGATTGGACACATATTGGAGCAAAAAAACTACAGGACCACGAAAATTTGTTTCCACCTACAAAATTCATTACACCAAGGCATTGAAAATTTTGCAAAATTTAAATGGAATCGTTAGGGTTTAGGGTTTAGGATTTAATCATTTTTCAATGTTTCTTGCTCACACTTCTGCATTTTTGTGCATGGGTAAGTATTGAAAATGAGACCCTCACATATTAGGTTAGGATCCGAATCAAAGAAAAAAATTGATTCATTTTTTTATTTTTAAAAAAGGGTATGTTTAAATGTAATTAAGTGTCGATGGCTTGTAAGACCAGGTGGCACTAGTTGCAATTGTGATCCAGAGATCTCGTATTCGAGTTTTCGTCTCCCCACCCCCAATAGTTGTAGTTGCTACCAAAAAAATAATTTAATTAAGTGCATTTTAATTGGCGATCCCACTTCTATACACTCGATTTTACAAACACACATATATATATATATATATATATATGGCATTTACAAGCACATGGTCTATATAAGTATTTTTCGTTAAATGGGGGTAACTTCGAATACTTGAACAAAGTGTGTTGAATGACCCCTTATTTATTATGACTATTAACGACTTTGGTCCCTGTATTCCACTTTTCATTAAAATAGAGAGTGAAGGTCCATGGATTTAGAAAGACTATGGTCCCTCATCACCCCAGTGGGCATCCTTTCTCATTCCATTGCGAATCCCAAAACGTAAAATAAATGGGAAACGGCGTGCGTTGAGACCTTGAAGGGCTAGAGACGGAAATCGGTCGAGTCTAGGCTCCATATATAGACTAGCATAAAAAAACGAATTTATCATGATTTGATTCACATTTGCTGATATATTTGCTTTAATTTATGTCTTTGTATTAGTATATATGTTGGGTCCGTACCATCAGTTCAATCAAAATTGAAGGTGCTATAAGTTAGGGGTGGGAAACGGGTTCGGGAATTCGGGTCCCGACCCGATCCGATCGGGTATTTCCCGATCGGGTCGGGATAATCGGGTAGTGGCGGGTTCGGGTAGGGGTTTGAGAGAAAATTTGTTCGGGTTCGGGTACCCGAACCCGATTTCCTATTAAAAATAAAAAAAATATTTGGTTCAGGTACCCGAACCCGATTTCGGGTACCCGAAACCCGAATTTCGGGTACCCGACATATTCGGGTTCGGGTTCGGGTATGCCTTTAGTAATCCCGATACCCGATTACCCGAACTCGAATATCCTGAATACCTGAAACCCGTCCCGATTCCCACCCCTACTATAAGTGGCGGACACATGAAATTTGATAAGGGGGTTAACATAAAAAATAAAGGACAAAAAAATTTCAGTGGGTGAAAATATAATTTCAGGTGGAGCAAAATATAATTTTGATACAACGTACATTCTAAAGGGAAATGCTACAGTATATTTGATGTACTCAAACATCAACTCATATACATTGTGAATATATATATGTATATATATGTTAATATGAGTTGATATTTGATACATCGAGTGTACTGCATCATTTCCCCGTTTTAAGAGTTCATCTGGATTTAGGTTTAGAATAGTATATAAAAATAGATTCTAGAATATATATGATTGGTATGTTTTAGAATTAAGATTAAGAATAAGAATATATATATTCAAGTAATGGGATTAGTCACATCCTTTCCCTTGGGTTCTGTTAATCTCATTCTTCCATTTTTCAATCTATTCTGATAAGTTGTCCTAATTTATATATTTTTAAAACAAAATGATGATGATGGTAAATAACTTATTAAACAATTGTTATTTTAATTTCTTTTTATCCCAAAATTGGTATTAATTCGACAATTACTTTTTAAATAATTTATTAAAATATTGAATGAAAATAAATATAAAATAAAAAAGAAATGGATGTGGTTGGAAAATAGGCCTTCTCTCTTTTGTAATCAATACTATTTGCTTTTCATCTACTAACTTTATCTTTCATTGACCGACAGAGTTTTGTTTTTGCACGTACAGGTCATGAATTATTGTTAGTCGCTGTAAATTCCTGTATACATCGGAACGAACAAAGCCCGATCTGTCGTCTCAATTGAATTCGGTAAAAGTATAAGTGTTACAGCATCGACTACATGAATCATATAAATAATCGAGTCTAACCATCCATATGTATGATTTAACTTCTTTACGAAAGCTTCTTTCGATTGTATTCTCATAAAACGACCAAAATTCATAAACTAAAAAGTATAAGTGTAGTCATCATATAAATAATCGAGTCTAATCATCAACATGTATGATTTAAGTTTTCTACGAAAGCTTCTTTCGATCGTATTCTCATAAAATGACCAAAATTTATAAACTCGAAAGTATAAGTATAGTTATCATATAAATAATCGAGTCTAATCATCTACATGTATGATTTAACTTTTCTGCGAAAGCTTCTTTCGATCGTATTAACATAAAATGACAAAAATTCATAAACTCAAAAGTATAAGTGATTCAGATGCACAATAAATTTATATTTTATAATAATATAATTCTATTACAAAATTGTTTTTCTATTCTCTCTTCATAATTTGAATATTCTCAGATTTGTTATGATATCAGTGAGTTAGTGTCAATTTATCACTATGATATCGGTAATAGGAAATTTGACTCCATATTGTTTGTGAATATGTATTTTATGTTCATGTGATTTGTAAATAAATAGTTTATCCACTGTGATTTTCAAAATAGACATTACTTACCTATGGCTTGCAAAATTTAATATACACAGAATGAGTGCTTTGCATATATTCATAAACAACAGATGGTAAACTGCCTAATTTTACAAACCAAATGCCCAATAAACTGCATTTTTTCAAACCAAAGTGGGTAAACTGCTTATTTAAAAACCATGAGGGGGTAAAGTTTCTATTTCGAGCTATGATGATATAATTTGTTTATTTGAAAAATCAGGTGGGTTTTGTGGTTAGTCAAATTGCTACATATGTAACTATTTAGAACTTAAATTTTATTTTTTCTCAAATACACTGTAAAAATTGATCAAATTGACGGAATTAACTATAATAATAACTGATAATAAGATTGGGAATGGAGTGATTGATAATTTTCATAATATTGATTTTATATCATGTTTGAATTCTCGTAGATAGTAAACTATCACTAATTTATTGTAAGTCAATGATATAACTTTATAATCATGAACTCTAATATTTTAGGAAAATTATGGCGCAGTATCTGCGAAATTTTTCATAATACTTTTTGTTGTATCGAAAAAAGAAAATCTGTTAAAAAGAAATTTTGTTAAGGTTTTTTAATTAAATAACCTCAAATAAATAAATATTTATCAAAATAACCCTAAATTATACAAATAACCTTAGCCACCAACTCAATTAGCGTCTTCAACAGAAGATGCCAACCTGATTGACGTGTAGTATATGTCACGCCAAATTTTGTTAAGGTTTTTTAATTAAATAACCTCAAATAAATAAATATTTATCAAAATAACCCTAAATTATACAAATAACCTTAGCCACCAACTCAATTAGCGTCTTCAACAGAAGATGCCAACCTGATTGACGTGTAGTATATGTCACGCCAACTCAATTGGCGTGACCATTATTTTACATATTCACGCCAACTGGGTTGGCGTGACCTTTGAAAATATGGTTACGCCAACTTAGTTGGCGTGTGCATTTCGCACTATAAATACACCCCTCCGCCTCACATTTTTCTCAGACGAAAACTCACTCGAAAACCTCTTTTGTATTATTTTTGCTATATAATAAAATTCTGAGTATACTCTGTAGTTGCAGATTTAGCTGATCTTCTACATCATAAAAGATTTTATTAGGAGTAATATTTATTATCTATATTGTTATCAAAATATGTCGATTCAAGTTTTATTTTATTTAGAAGGTGGGGGTAATATCATACAAGATTCTGAATTCGTCCAATATGATCGTAGTCCATCAAGAGGTACAACCATACGTCGTACAATGAACTTTCTATACAATATCATTGGCTTCAATCGCAACCAGTTTCTTTTGAAATTATATGCGAGACATATGTTCAAAGATTTTTCGGGGTTACGTCATACTATTTTATCCATAGACAACGATTACAATTTAGCATGGCTACTTGATGCAGAACATGGTCAGTTGCTTGGAACTTTATATACAAGCAGAACCAAGGAATTATGATTCTATTCAGAAATGCCAATAAGTGGCAGTGTTTCGGAAGGACTGACTACATCTATGATTCAAGAGACTTCTGTTGCTCGACATCAAGCTGAGGGTTCATATAGTGGTAGAGAACGAGATGATCATCCAGTAGATGTTGATAATATTGTTGATGAGCCACGAGCAGACAATTTTGCTGATTTTGGTGATGAAATTCATTCTGAACCAGAGAGGATTCCATCTGATGATGAGGCTGATGCTGATGATGATGAAGTTGATATTGGTGTGACGACAGAAGCAATTGAAAACCAAGAGGAGGAGGCACCAATGAGACGACATGATAAATGATCGTAATCTTTATCCAACAATCCCATTCTTTTCCATGACATATCAAGAATTTTTGGAGATTCGATCGACAATCCAACAGGTCGTTGGGGAGTTTTTATGGTTACTCCAAAGGTGAAATCTATTGCAACATGGTCTTCAAAGATAAATTTCATCTGCAGGCAGCTGTGAAGGATTATTCAGTACAGGTTGCAAAACGTGAGTACCACGTTGTTAAGAGTACAAAAACACTGTGGAAAGTAATATGCAAATTCAGTACATAGGATATACCTTGCAGATGGTACATGCGTGCATGTTTGTGTTAGGATCGATTCTGGAGGTGGGTTATCATTCCACATCCGAGTTCAACCAACTTGAGCTTCAATAGCTCGTGTTCTTGAAATAATTGCACCGAGAGATTATATCGACTTCAGTTACAAAACCGAGCGGAAGACACTCGACATAACCCGCTCTAAAATCGATTACTCATTTGAAAGGCATTTTAAAGATATGCAAGAACGTATGTAAAAATAGTTAGGTAAATAAATGCAGTAAAGTAAATAACACAAGCATTTGTTTCTGGAAGTTTGAAGCACAACGCTTCTATGTCTCCCCTTCTTCCATCTCATGGGAGGATGCACTAAAAGACTCTGGTTTACACTTTTCAGTATACAACCTACATAGGCTAATACCACACAGATAGCCTAAACTCCTAGCCCACACAAAGTTCATGTTCTTTAACGTCTCACATGTAAAGACCCCACTCAGTTGTGATAAATCACCAACTGTTACAATGGTATTCACTTTTCTATTTTAGCCCACAAATACAATGAATAGAGTGAATACAAAGGCACAAATGATTACATAATGAATATGGTACATCAAGGTAAGAGGTGTCAAAGGTTTGGGGAGTGCTATTCATTTAACAACTTTTGTCTTTGAAGTTCCCCAATTGAATCCCAATTAGGTTTGCTTTCTGAAGGCTTGGATTGATCTTTAATCAACTGTTATTGAGCTTCCAAATCATGTATATATAAGCTAGAGTAACGATATATACATTAGATATAAGAATATAACAATTGGGACAGTTTTGGTAAGTTTTCAAACATTGCGACGGTCATATGCTGCTTTCTGGGCTATTTTGGAAAGTCCGCTGGTTGGGTCTGCTGCCGACGTCCGCTGGTCCAGTTTGCTGACCGACGTCCGCTGGTCGAGTCCGCTGCTCGTGTCTGCTGATCAGTCTGCTGGCCTATATTGGTTCAAAGTCCGCTAGCCTCTACTTGATAGTATCTACTTGGTAGTGTCTACTTGTAGTATCTACTGGTAGTGTCCACTTGTAGTATCTACTGGTAGTGTCTACTTGTAGTCTACTTGGTAGTGTCTACTTGTGGTATCTACTGGTAGTGTCTACTTGTGGTATCTACTTGTAGTGTCTACTTGTAGTCCGGTAGGCGATCTAGGCCTTTCAGCTTTGCACCAGCAAGCTCTTGCAGACATGTTTTCGTCGTGTAAACCTTCGAATTTGGTCTGCTGATCAGAAATATGACTTGTATAGAATTGAGTTGGCTATCCAACCCCTTTGAAATCAGATCGTTTCTATATCCGAGCTATGGGATATGATCAATTTAGTCAGCAACGCTAGGGGTCTACTGGATGCTGAATTCTCATTTCAGCAACCAAACTCAAGGCCACTTCATAGCACATCATCAAGCTGTAAAATATGATCAATCTACACACTTGATGAAATATGTCAGCAACACAATAACAAGTTTTGTTAACATCAAAACCAAGATTATTCGGGTTTCCAAAACCCAACAATCTCCCACTTTTTGATGATCACAAAACTTGAATAAAAATATGAACATTAAAGCACAATATTGCACAACAAGAAATCATTTATATTTTTTAAAAAAACAACATACTTCTTCCCCTTTTTGTGTGAATAAAAAAGGAAGACTTAAACTCTCCCCTTCATTTTAAAAGATATGAAAATTTGAGCAAGTGTTGGGCAAATTGGGTATACTAAAACAAAATTAAAATAATGTAATGCACATTTAATTTTTGAATAAAAATAACGTATTTTGATGATGGGTGAAACATACTTGGCAACAAATTTGAATTTCTTGACAAAACCAATAATGTTCATTTCATCTTTCTACGGTGGCAGCACACTTAGTCCAACTTAAACTAATAAACTGCTTTTTCCTCAAGCAAGTTTGGGCTGCAATACCTATACCACCGTGATCCTCTACGAGCCTAGTTTGCAACGCAAAAAGTGGTTTGTCATTTGGACGTCCGAGCAAGAAGTTATGTCAATTTTTCCAAAGTCGCTGCAAGCTGCCAGAAAACTAAAATGCTTCGAAAATTGTTAGAAAAATCTCAAGACAACAATTTTAAAATTAAAATGAGTTTAAAACAGAGGGAACGAAAATCTAAACATTTAAAATAGATTTTAAAATTATTTTCGTGCAAAATAAATACAATGAAATTGATTTTTCATAACCCAAGGTTTTGAAAATTATGTTATGAAAATAATTTCATGTTCATGAAAATGTTTCTTTAAAAGATTTCGTTCTAAAATCAGTTAAAATACTTTCCAAGAACAACCTGTTTCTAATGTCACTTGTTAGGATCGATTCCGGGGATGGGTTGCCATTCCACACTCGAGTTCAACCAACTAGAGCTTCAATAGCTCGTATTCTTGAAATAATTGCATCGAGAGATTATATCGAGTTTGGTTACAAAACCGAGAGGAATACACTCGACATAACCCATTCTAAAACCGATTACTCATTCGAAAGGCATTTTAAGGATATGCAAAAAAGTATGTAAAATTAGTTTGGTAAATAAATGCAGTAAAGTAAATAGCACAAGCATTTGTTTCTGTAAGTTCGAAGCATAACGCTTCTACATCTCCCCTTCTTCGATCTCATGGAATGATGCACTAGAAGACTTTGGTTAATACTTTTCAGTATACAACATACATAGGCTAATACCACACAGATAGCTTAAACTCCTAGCTCACACAAAGTTCATGTTCTTTAACGTCTCATATGTAAATATATCACCCAGTTGTGATAAATCACCAATTGTTACAATGGTATTCACTCTTCTATTTTAGCCCACAAATACAATGAATAGAATGAATACAAATGCACAAATTATTCCATAATGAATCTGATACAGCAAGGTAAGAGATGCCAAAGGTTTGGGGAGTGCTATTCATTTAGTAGCTTTTGTCTTTGAAGTTTCTCAATTGAATCCCAAGTGGGTTTCCCTTTTGAAGGCTTGTATTGATCTTCAATCAGCTGTTATTGAGCTTCCAAATCATGTATAATAATGATATATATGTTAGATACAAGAATATAACAGTTGGGACAGTTTTGGTAAGCTTGCAAACATTGCAACAACCATATTCTGCTTTCTAGGCTATTTTGGGAAGTCCGCTGGTCGTGTCTGCTGCCCGACGTCCACTGGTCGAGTCTGCTGTCCGACGTCCGCTGGTCAAGTCCGATGCTCGTGTCTGCTGGTCGGGTCTGCTGGCCTCTACTGGTTCAAAGTCCGCTGGCCTCTACTTGATAATATCTACTTGGTAGTGACTACTTGTAGTCTACTTGGTAGTGTCTACTTGTAGTATCTACTGGTATTGTCTACTTGTAGTATCCACTGGTAGTGTCTACTTGTAGTCTACTTGGTAGTCTCTACTTGTGGTATCTACGGGTAGTGTCTACTTGTAGTATCTACTTGTAGTGTCTACTTGTAGTTCGGTAGGCGATCCGATAGACGATCTGGTAGACCTTTCAGCTTTGCACCAGCAAGCTCTTGCAGAGATGTTTTCGTCGTGTAAACCTTCGAATTTGGTCTGCTGGTCAGAAATATGACTTGTAGAGAATTGAGTTGGCTATCCAACCCCTTTGGAATCAGGTCGTTTTGATATCCGAGCTATGAAATATGATCAATTTATTCAGCAGCGCTCAGGGGTCTACTGGATGTTGAATTCTCATTTTAGCAACCAACTCAAGATCACTTCATAGCACATCATCAAGCTGTAAAATATCATTTATGAACTGCACACTTGATGAAATATGTCAGTAACACAATAACAAGTTCTATTAACATCAAAATCATGATTATTCGAGTTTCCAAAACCCAACTGTTTGGATAAAAAAGTTGGGTTATTCAAAATAACCAAGTATGATGGTCCTTCACACTTGTCTGCTGAGTGAGCTGTCGCTTGATCATTCGAACTTGGATAAGAACATGATTGCTAGCTTGTTATTGGGAATCGTTCGCCGTGATCCAGCTTATGAAATCAAGTATGTGATTCAAACAGTGAAAGATAAGTATGACTTGATTATTAATTGGTCACGCCAACTCGGTTGGTGTGACGTGGAATAATAATAGTCACGCCAATTCGATTGGTGTGACACGAAATTATTAATAGTCACGTCAACTACATATCTTGATCTAAATCTGTACAGATGACCTTCAATGTTAAGAACAAGTCTGTGTTTCTTGATTGATCTTCGTCATGTCCATCCCTCTCTTCTCAAATTCTTTATCTTGGTTGGACGAGAGCCAATTGGTTTTATCGTGGTTATTAAATTCAATTTCGAAAGGATATTCGACAGAGCTATCATAAACACTATAATAGAAAGATACATAAAATATTATCATTATCCCATCAAATTATTGAAGTCGTTACAGAGAACAAAAAACTTCTTAATAAAATAAAACAAATATAACTGATTATTATCTATCATAAACAATATAAATGATATTTACCGTTATATAATAGCTTAAATTTTATTTAGTTAGAAAAACTATTTCCATTCTTTTAAAACATTAAATTAAATTTGGTTTAAACGAAAGAAAGGAAAAAACGGTTTAATTTTCTCTGAAACAAAGTTGAATTTATCCATTTTATTTAGATCTGTTTCTTGATTTAATTTGGGTTTAATAAGTGTAAAAATATTAAAAGATGATATTTCGTGGTTATATTAGATTTAAAGTAATTTTAGGCAATATAAAATAAACAGTTGTGCGAAAGCTCTACAAATCTTATTTTTTATTCAGAAATTAGAATAAAATGTTTTGTTACAAACTACTATTTTTTTTTTAAATGACGAGTGAATCCTCGACCGCAACCCATGGCGTGTGTATTGGGTAACCCGAAGGCTGATACAACAGCTTGTAAATCACGTTAATAAGATAAATCGTACTAGACAAAATCATGTACTACATATCAAACCCACAAACTACTTCTTTCATAGCCTTAGTTGTACTTATTAGGTATTTTTCAAAGATCGATATTTTGGGATAGCTTTTGTCTTACCTACCTCATGGGGCAACACCTAATGGGGTAGATTTTGGGTAGATCTCACCACACATTGAGTATATTCTCATGGGAATATACATAATGTTGTGTGATGAGATCTACCTCATGGGGTAGCCAAGAATCCCCTCGGGATATGTATATGTTTTTTTAAGTAAAAAATTTACGAGGCATGTGTCACAAGACGCCCTCAAGGCCCCAAAAATAAACCGACAATTATATAGAAGAGGTGCAGTTTTGCGGTATGAAGCGTAACAGGACGAGTGTTGGAATAAAAGGAAGCAAATGGAGATGCGAGAAACAAAACCCAGAGTTCAAAATGGCGGCACAATAATCACCAAATGTTAAAGACCTTTCAGTGGGCAGACCCCAATTCCACAAGTTCAGAGGAAGATAAAAGATTAGTAGAAGCTTTTAGCCCAGCACTCTTAATCGAAAGCTTTTTAAGTTTTGACTTTTCTGGATTTCACATCTTGTTTGTGCTCCAAGAGAAAATTAGAAGTGGGGAATAATGATGAACAGAAACGAAAGAAAATCAACATCAACGGACTGTGACTTGGGGCTGGGTTTAAAGATGCAGCTAGCTGAGTCGACAGAATTTGAAAAGGCCAGGACTTTTCCGTTTAATCAATATCAGTTTGATACTGCCGCCCACAATGCTAATATTATCCCGTATGCCGGCGGCGGCGGGCCCAGCTTTTGGGTCATTTCTAGTTCACAGGCCTGTGGGACTGGTTATATCTATGCTCCTGGTACCGCTGTTTTTCCAACCACGTTGCACAGTAGTCGTTTTATAGCTTCTAATCGAGATTCTTCATTATCCTCTTCTCTTTTCTTGTCTTGATTTAGTCTTGGATCTTACAGTTCGATGTTATTTACCTTCTTTTGGTGTTATTTTTCCTGTCAAGAAATGGTGCTAGTTTGACAGAAAAAAGGGAAAACAAACATTTTGATCTAAAAGATACTGATTTTTACCAGAATCCGGAGTTCTGTTTTATTATTGTTGGTTTGTTTTACAACAGGCGGAGGCGGCGGCGGTGTGGCAGTGTCTGGAAGATCCTTATTCACCGCCTCGCAGTTGCAAGAATTAGAAAGACAACAGATCATACACAAGTACATGCTGGCCTCTATTCCTGTTCCTCATGAATTAGTGTTACCCTTTTCCAGAACATCATCTCTTGCTGCTGCCACGCAGTATCAGAGTATACTCCTTTCCAATTAAATTAAGATTAATTTTTCATCTTATCAAACCATCTTTTCAGTCTTTCTTGTTATCATATAGTGCGTGTAGCATCCAGTTCTGGTGTGGATCCAAGAAATTCGTCGAGTAAGTCTGATGCAGAGCCATGGAGGTGCAGAAGAACAGATGGTAAAAAATGGAGATGCTCGAGAAATGTGGCGGCTGATCAGAGATATTGTGAGCGCCACGCCCACAAGAACAAGCCCCGTTCAAGAAAGCATGTGGAAACCTCTCAGTTCCCAGTAATGACCCCCGGTCTTGGTGCATCTGTACCATATGACCAAGCTAGGTGAGTTAAATTTAATGGCTTTAATTGAATTGTTTAGGACCGTAAATTACTTGTTTTACATTTTTATGTGTGACACGTCATTTTCCATTGTAGTATTGTATTCTTTTCTTCTCTTTTTTTGAGCAACTTTACAACTACTTGAGGTTGAGAACGAAGACTCGAACCCGAGATCTCTGGGCCGCAATTGCGATCTGTGCCAAAAAGACAAGCCAAGCCATCGGCTTATTCATCTCTGGTCCTTATCTTATGTTTAATGTATTAAATGGTGTGGCATGTGGGCGTTGTCCTCTGACCTTTTGTTGGCATGCTATTAATGCATCACAAGTTCTTATTTATCTTTTGTGTGGTTCTTGAAGGCGCACGAGAGGTGGCAGCAGCGGCACCACTATCCCTATCTCTACGTGTAATTACAGAGAACAGTTGCATCACACATCATCAACATTGGACTTCACGTATAGAGACAACACACACCACCAAAAGAATGTGTCTCAATCTCAAACACAGAGCAATAGATTTGAATTCAGTCATGGGGAGCACTCCGAAATGACATCGTTTCATGAAAATTCCTTGGTTGATGCCTGGGAAGAAGAAGGCATCAAAGGGCTTTCACCATCTTCGTTGACATTATCCATGTCGTCGAATCGGAATGACAAAGGAAATGAAAATGGCCACCGTTTTGGGATTGAGATGAACGATTACGCGAGTAACTCTACACCTGGTGGACCATTAGGTGAAGCATTGTATCTTGGGAATGCTAGTAATTCACATGTGGAATCCCCAAAGGGCTATACCAATACTAATAATATGTATTAGTTCCTTCTCAAGACAATTTGTATGGAGAAGTAATGTACTCATGCCCTAAGGTGTAATAGTTGATGGAGCAGTGTGAGCTTGGGACCGTAAGGTCATGAGTTCGATTCCCTTTGTCAATACCGAGCTTGCCTAGTGTGATTTATCTGATTTAACGTGATTTGCAGTTATTTGTGTTAGTCTTAATTTTTTAAATCCAATATGCACTCTTTCAAAATGGGATATTAGATACATGATTTTCAATGCTATAATTAGCTCTTCAAGCAAATATTTTTCTACCACCCCAACCCTACGTGCCCAAGTGGTAATGTGAGAAAGTCTACCAATAGATGATCGAGAAAGACGTTACTTTCATCTTGTCATTCCAAAATAAAGTCCATTATAGACTTGAATGTTATATAATCTAATTATTTAATATATTTTAACAATTGAAGCATAAATTTATTTCTACAAGAAATTATGGTAAAAAAAATATTGATCACATATAAAAAGTAAGACAGGCTCTGCTAATAAGGAGCATTGTTGTAGTTCCATTTCTCATTTTTGTGTGAAAAAATATTAAATTTTGCTTTTTTCGAAAAACAGATGAAAAGGTTATTGTTAAACATTTAGTATATATTGTTGGATACCTTGTTCGTCTTTAATTTCCAAGGAACTTGTTAACGTCGTTTGTAGCGGTAAGGAAAAGCTGAAGATGACAGAAGGTTTGAGTCGGGACTAGTGTTTGAAGATTTTGTCCAACTTACGGTGCTCACGAAATACGATAATCTTAGAGACGTCAAAAACGTGCATGCTGGATAGGCACGACCCGTGAAACCTTGCAGCCCGTCACTGTAGTGGGCCATGCCTTCCAAAAATGGGTAAGCCTGTGAAACGACATGACCCATTTCAATTTTCCTATTTTTTTGTAATTATTTTTACAATATAAGTTGTATTAGTTAAATTATTTAAATATAAGAACAATAGAACAAGAAATAGATTGGCACAATAAATGTGAAATATTCAAATTTATTGACTATTAATTGAATAAACACAATATTAACATAAAACAATCAATTTTCTTCATTTTCATAAGAAGACACATCAAATAAGTGCCACACTTTACTAATTCTTTTTTTAGAAGTTTTTCCAGATGATGAAACATTTGTACTTTCTTTTTCATTTTGATAATGATCAATTTCATAATCATAATTCAAATTATAAGGTTACAGTCCATTATGTAAAAGCAGAGTTATACAAAATTATATCAATACAACAAAAATAAATGTTACCAAATGTTTTGTTTTTGATAGCTTCTGGCCAGCCTATCGATCATCAATGCATTTAACTGTCAAAAAATGACTGTTGACTTTGGCAATCGATCGGTTGACATTTGCCGATAGATCACCAAATGCCCATTTTTTAAAACTCTCATGCTTTGGCGATCAATTGGCTGCCATGTATCGATCAATCACCAATATTTTTTAAAAATAATATAAAAGGTCGTGCCAGCGGACCTATATTTGTGACGCAGCACAGGCCCAACCCATTATTGTAGATAGTCGTGCCGGGCCTCATGCCGTCCGACGTATTTGCCACCACTAGATAATCTTTTCCCAAGATACAACGACTCAATGTTTGTAACAAATTACGAAACTCACAACCGCAAAATCTTACAAACTATCTTTTCACAACCACTAATACATAAAAGGTGCATTTCGCCCTTCGCGGTGCTAGTGCACCACTTTCTAGGCTTTTAGCGCATGGGATGAATCCAGACAGAACATGGGGGGCCCTAGCATATTCTTGTCAAAACCGATCAGCCCAAACCAAACAGGTTGCCCGCCCTTGCGACCCGCGACCCCAATGGGCTAGAGCGAGTGGGGAAAACCTAACCCAAACTGACCAAGCCGTCAAAAAATAATTTTTTTTTAAAAAAAATACCTAAGATTCAGCCATTTAGTGTCACCAACATTACCTTTGAAAATATTTTCTAGAAAACATATAACAAATCCGAACAAGCCATGGTTTTCGATAAGTTGCTGAGGAGTGCTTTGAGTGAGAGAACTTACGTGAGATTAAGAAGTTGCTACCTGTCTGCTTTAAGATTTCGCAGCAAGAAAAGCGAGAGAAATGGTGCCGAGCTTAGTTAAAGAAATAAATAAAGAGGAGAGTATGAGGAATGATGATCTTGAATCATTGATTAGAATTAACTCATCCTACTGTTACAACCCTTTACCACTCTATTTATACAAAGCAAGGCCAATCAAATACATACAGGTGTAACCAATCTGATATATTTGTTACAACTGAAATCTAACAATAAATATTCTTTTTAACAATAATATTCCTTTGCATATGCGTGTGTGTGATCAGAGTTGTTGCATGGCTTTGCATGGCATTTCAGTAGATAATTATGATTCTTTACTTGCCCCCGCAAGCTGAGAGGGGTGACAAACCACACTGAGCTTGTTACGCAATCGAGAAAACGTAATATTTGACAATGGTTTGGTTAGAATATCTGCGGTTTGATCAAAGGAAGGGACATGCTGCACACTTAGGTGATTTGATAGGACCTTCTCTCGGACGAAGTGGAGGTCGAGCTCAAGGTGTTTGGTGCGAGAGTGGAAAACAGGATTAGCACTAAGAGCAATTGTGCTAAGATTATCACACCATAGAGTGGGGATTCCTGTAAGACGCACATGCAGCTCAGTGAGCAAAGATTGAATCCAAAGTAGTTCAGAAGTGGCATTTGCTAAACTTCGATATTCCGCTTCCGTGCTAGAACGAGACACAACAGCCTGCTTTTTTGAACTCCATGAGACGAGGGAACCTCCAAGAAACCAGCAAAATCCTGAGACTGATCTTCGATCATCGGGATCACTACCCCAATCAGCATCACAATAACCAAGAAGAGAAAGACGAGATGTCCGAGTGAGGTTGATACCATAATTGATTGTGCCATTCAAGTACCTAAGAATGCGTTTGACGGCCTTCCAATGAGTGAGCAATGGAGATTGCATAAATTGACAGACCTTGTTTACACTGAAAGCAATATCAGGCCTTGTAATTGTAAGATACTGCAAGGCCCCGACAGTGCTTCGATAGAGTGTAACATCATCAAAGTGATCGCCATCTTTAGATGAAAGTTTGATTCCTGAGGACATCGGAGTAGGTAGAGGATTAGCATGCATCGTTTTGGTTTCGGACAGTAAGTCTCGAACATACTTAGATTGAGCCAAGAATAGAGAGCCATCCGATGAATTGTGAACCTCAATGCCCAGAAAATATGAGAGATTACCAAGGTCTTTAAGAGAGAACTGTAAGTTCAATGTTGAAATAATATGTGTCATGTGACTATGATTGCTTCCTGTTATGACAATATCATCAACATAAACCAAGACATAAGTAACACATTTATTATGAAATTGAATAAACAGAGAGTTATCAGCTCGAGAGGAAATAAAGCCCATGGCTTGAAGAGCACTACTCAATTTATGAAACCACGCGCGAGGAGCTTGCTTGAGCCCATAGATCGCCTTATGTAATTTGCAGACAAGAGGAATGTTGTCAGAATGAATCTCAAATCCTGGAGGTTGTGTCATGTAGACAAGTTCATGTAGAGAACCATTGAGAAAAGCATTGTTAACATCCAATTGTCGAATGGACCATCCTTGAGATACAGCTAAAGTTAAGATCACCCGAATGGTTATGGGTTTAACCACAGGACTAAATGTCTCATTATAGTCCAGGCCAGGGGTTTGAGAATAACCTTTAGCAACAAGACGTGCTTTATACCGGGCAATCGAGCCATCAGGATTTGATTTGAGTTTAAAAACCCACTTGCAACCTATAATGGGAGCCTGAGGTGGTGGTGAAACTAAAGACCACGTCTTGTTCTGAAGTAGAGCTTGATATTCGGATTTCATGGCTGTAACCCACTCTGGATTCTGTCTGGCTTCAGTAAGAGAGACTGGTTCTTGGATGGTGGAGAAGTTAACAGCAAGAATTTTCGGTTTAAATACCCCAGCCTTGGATCTTGTACGCATGGGATGGATATTCTCAGAGCAATGAGACATGGTGTTATCCAGAACCAAATGTTCATTCGAGGGAGGAACATGTGGTGAAGAAGAGTGCGGAGTATTCTGGGACAAATGAGGAGTAGAGGGCGAGGACACAGGAGCAGGAGAAGAAGGAGGTGAAGGTGGACTAGGATTGGATCCAAAAGAAGTGGAAGTAGTAAGTTGACCAGGTGGTAAAAAAGGATCAGGCAAGGTAGAGGGAGAAGATTGCAACAGAGAGCGATGTGGAGTAGATGAAGTTTGTGAGACAACAGAAGTAGCAAATGGGAATATATGTTCATCAAATTTGACATGTCTCGAGATATAGACACGACCATCGTTGCTAAGACATTTGTAACCTTTATGTTTTGGACTATACCCAATAAAAGTGCATGGTTTTGATCGAAACTCTAATTTATGATGATTATAAGATCGAAGACAAGGGAAACACAAGCAACCAAAAGTTTTCAACCAAGTATAAGTAGGAGCTTGTTTATGTAATTTGGTAAGAGGCACATCACCAGATAGAACAGATGTAGGTAATCTGTTAATGAGATAAACAGCAACAGAAAAGGCATCAGCCCAGAAATGGAGTGGAAGTGATGCTTGAGCTAGCAAAGTCAGACCCATTTCAACTATATGACGATGTTTACGTTCAACAAAACCATTTTGTTGGGACGTGTATGGACAAGAACATCGATGAATGATACCATGTTTTTGAACCATAGAGGTAAGGGATTGAAACTCACCTCCCCAATCAGTTTGAAGAGTTTTGATTTTGGTATTAAAGTGATTTTCGATCATGGTTAAAAACATAGTGAAAGCGTGAACGACATCAGATTTAAGTTTAAGGAAATATATCCATGTGAAACGTGTATAGGCATCAACAAAACTCACATAATAGCGATAACCATCTCGAGATGTTGTATGTGAGGGTCCCCAGACGTCGGAGTATATGACTTCAAAAGGGGTAGTAAAAACTGTGTGGGAATGGGAGAATGGAAGATGATGACTTTTACCTAATTCACAGGCAGAACAAATGTTCAAATTTTCATTTCTTGGAATAGGAATATTACATTGTAAAAGAACTTGTTTGACAATGGATAAAGCAGGGTGGCCAAGCCTAAGGTGCCACTTCTTTAAAGAATTAAAACTAACAGACTCTGACTGAGGAGATGAAAGCTGCGCAGTGGATGTTGCAGGAGATGTACTGGAAGTGTTCATGGTGGAGGAGTTGGTGAAGAAGCAATTTGTAGGCAGTGTGGAAGCTTGAACAGGTTGTCCAAGACTGAATTTGTACAGTCCTTCATGGAGTGTCCCTCGAAGAAGAACCACTTGAGTGATAAGGTCCTTCACAAGACAAAATGTGGGATGAAACTCAAAGAAAACATGGTTATCTGTGGCAAATTTACTGACACTAATAAGATTTTTAGAGATATCAGGAACCCGTAATAGATTATTGAGAGTAAACGAACGAGATGGGGAGGACAAACAGAAATTTGAACGGCCTGTGTGGGAAATGAACAAACCCGTACCATTGCCCATGTGAATCTTACCATTTCCCATGTATTCCGATCCAAGAGAGAGATTGCTTAAATCATTAGTCACGTGGTGTGATGCTCCTGAGTCTGGATACCACCAATCATCCATATTTGACTCAGGTTTTGAGGTAGCAACAGCTGCTGTGGGAAATTGAGTAGCAAACTGAGGTGTAGGATTACCATGGTTTTGAGCTTGCTGGGACTGATTCCATGAACGCCTTTGATAAGGAATATAATCCTTATCAAATCGATGATAGCAGCGTTCAGCAACATGCCCGGTTATGCCACAAATTTGGCAAGTTGGACGATTAGAGTTGTTATTCCATCCTCGTCGTCCACCACGATAAGTGCGACCTCTGCCTCGTCCTCGATATGAGGACCCTTGAGAAGGATTATATTGCTCAGGTGTGGGAGGTTTCTTTTGTTGAGAAAGAGTGGCTGTGTTCACAGTATGAGGAGAAGAATCAACATTGCTTGTAGTGTAGGATTCGATTCTATTCTCATGTGATAATAATAGTGCTCCAACCTCAGAAAGAGAAGCAGTGTCAACTCTTGAGGTGACATGCACAACTACAGAGTCATATTCCAAGCCAAGACCTCCAAGAACATGAAGCATTTGATCCTCTTCACTGACAGGATGTCCACAAGCGGCTAAAGTATCCACGAAGTTCTTCATTTTTCCTAGATATTCCTTCATGCTTAGAGCTCCTTTCTTTAAAGTTTGAAGTTGAAGTTTAAATTGCATAACCTTGGCTTTGGATCTGGTAGCAAACAAATGTGATACACGGCCCCAGATTTGTGTAGAGGTTAGACATCCGATCATTTGACTTTGAACTCCCTCGGACATTGAAGAGAGTAAAAAGGAAAACAGTAATTGATCTTGCCTACACCACGAGATGAAGTTAGGATTTACCATTTCTGTACCTTTGTCATCACTAATAACCTTTGGTGGCACTGGAGGCTCTTCGAGAATGAATATGTCGAGGCCCAGACCTCGAAGACCCGCAAGCACCTGTAAATTCCACATGAGATAATTTTCATCGGACAATTTAACAGAATTGATTTGATTTGCTGGGTTAATGATTATGAGGTTGGAATTGGCAGCGGATTGTGCCGCAGAATCGAGATTAGACATGGCTTCCGCCACTGGTATCTGATACCAAGTTAAAGAAATAAATAAAGAGGAGAGTATGAGGAATGATGATCTTGAATCATTGATTAGAATTAACTCATCCTACTGTTACAACCCTTTACCACTCTATTTATACAAAGCAAGGCCAATCAAATACATACAGGTGTAACCAATCTGATATATTTGTTACAACTGAAATCTAACAATAAATATTCTTTTTAACAATAATATTCCTTTGCATATGCGTGTGTGTGATCAGAGTTGTTGCATGGCTTTGCATGGCATTTCAGTAGATAATTATGATTCTTTACTAGCTTCTCTGATTTGCGCCGCTTAGGAAAACGAGGTTGAAATCAAGAATGAATATGGAAAAGCCGAGGAAGTGAGGATTGAGCAGGCTACAACAGACAAGGGAGTGATATAAAATTAGGTCAGGTACTTAAGTTAAACCAGTGGGCCAACCGCCCTAATCTCCAAAGCTATCCCTTTTGCCTGGGTTCATCTCACACAGAAATTTTGGTGCCTCGATCTTTCCCTATTGTTAGGGAAAATTTTTTTTCGGTTTTTTTCGTGTTTTCAGTGTAATCTCCAACTTTTTCAATTCATCATGCCTCTAAAGTTATCCAGCATATATTAAATACAACATAAACTCTGAGATTTTGGGAATTTGTTTAAATATTTTTTGGGTAAATTCAAAAAATAGTCTCATAAAATATAAATATTACATATAAATATATGTAATAGTAGTCCCAAACTTTTAGTAATTGTTTTTAAATAAAATATAGCCTCAAACTCTTGCTATTAATCTATACTAATACCAAACTATTATTTTTAATCAAAAGTGGTCTCAAAACCCCCTATTCAATCATGTTTGTTAAAAGTAATTTATGTGAGACTAAATTTGTACATATTTATTTAAGTCTATTTTGACTAAAAACAATTTATGTGATATTAGATTTGATTAATCTAAAAGTATGAGACTAGTATTGGAAAAGTTCATATTATATGAGATCAATTTTTTAATTTTTTTTATTATCTTCATCTCTACAATAAAATAAATCTAGTAATGTTAATAAATTTTACTGGGATACTATAAATATTAAAATATTTTTTTAAAAAAAATATGAGACTAACGTAATCAAACAAAATAATAAAACCAAATTATTCTTGAATAAAGATATATAAACAACAATTTTAAGAATATACAGTTAATTAATTAATTTCAAAGTAATATTTAACATGTTTCTGATATAATAATCACTTAACTAAAAAAAATATAATAATTTTTCTATGACGCTAGTATAAAATATAAATTCATGAATGTTTTTTTTTATTTTTGCTAATTTGTATTTTATTTTAATTATATTATTCTTTTCAGTTTTACTCATCGTGATAATTGATTTAGATGAAACAAAGTTTATACTGTCAAAGAAATGAGAGTAGGGCTGCTTACCCGTTAAGTCCGGTCCGAAACCGGAATCGGACTTAACGGTTCCGGTTCGCCCCGGAACCGGTTTCTTCCGGAATCGGAGTTAACGGTTCCGGTTCGCCCCGGAACCGGTTAGAAACCGGTCCGGGGCGGTCCCGAAGAACCAAACCGGTAGGACCGCCGGTTCCGGTCCTACCGGTCCGGTTCCGGTTCCCAAACCGGAACAGGTAGATTTTAAAAAAAAAAAATAAAAAAAATAAAAAAAAATTGAAGAAGGCAACGTTAACAATGTTAACGTTGCCTTCAACGTTAACAATGTTAACGTTGGCAACGGCTCTTAGCCGTTGCCAACGTTAACTTTTTATTTTCATTTTTTAAAAAAAATTTTAATAAAAAAAAAAAACTATAAATAGGGGATGTTGTGTTGTGTATTGTTTCATAACAATTCTTGTAACGAAAATTACTTCACTCTCATATTTTTCTCTCAATTGTGCTATTTACAATTTACTTATAGTCTTATATCATAATGGCATCTTCATCTAGCAGTGGTGCTGGTCGTAGCCGGGGTCGTAGTCGGGGTCTCGTTCCGGGTCGTCTATCACTGAGTTCATCTTCTGCAATGAATTTGCCTGTGCCAATTCCTGAGTTAAATGAAAGTTATGATTTTTTTGCTGACCTCGATGTTGGTTGTTCTTCTATGAATGTCGAACCACAACAACCCCAACAACCTGCCGAACCTGTTGCTGCCCAAGCCCAAGAAAGACAACATGTGGAGTCATCCGGAGCCACTACAGCAGCAAGTAGACTACCTACTCGTGCCAAAAGAAGTAAGATATGGGATCCTAGAGATGACTATGACTTGCATGCTTTTGTTAGTGCAATGGAAACTAAATTTATAAAGTATTGGGAACAAATCCCACCCGTGCACTGCATCGCAACATTGCTAGATCCTAGTCAATGTTTAACTTCATTTGAGATATTTTTTGAATATTATGCTAAATTTTTGGGGAAGGTTGTTGACGATCAAAAGACGTCTACAATGCAATCTCTCCAAAATATGTTTCAATTGTATTATAATCAACAGGCAAGTGAATCATCGCAACAAAGGCCTGTTGAAGAACAACCCCAAGCTCAATCTAAAGGTGGGGGCATCAATTTGCTTAGACTGCTGGGCAGGAAAAAACTTAAGGGAAAATGACCTTCTACTAGCACGTCGACTGAGTTGCAAATTTATCTGAATTATAAATTTCTAACCGAAGACAACTTCGACGTCTTACAATGGTGGAAGTTCAATGCAGCACAATTCCCTATCTTAGCCAAAATGGCTAGAGACGTGTATGCTGTACAAGCTTCAAGCGTCGCTTCTGAATCGGCATTCTCAACATGCGGCCGTATTATTGGAGACTACAGAAGTAGTCTATCAGCTGATTCGTTATGCATGCTCATGTTACTTAAAGATTGGTTTGAAGCAGAATGCAAAAATAGAAGAGATGGGACGGTTGACGAATTCGTAAATCATTATGACGAGCAAGAAGAAGAGATAGCCAAAACAATACTTATCAATTATGAAGACTGCTAAGTACTAAATTGTAATATTTTTTTATTTAGATTTTCAATTGTCATGTCTTTACAATTATTTGTATGCTAGAAGTATTTAAACACATAGACATGTTTAAATAACCCATAAAAATTGTTAAATTTCTAAACCCTTTAAAAATTACCACTTTATTTAGATTTTTTTTTTTTTTAAATGAGGCGTAACTACACCACTTTGGAGGCGTAGTTACGCCTCTTAAAAAATAAAAACCCGTAGCTTAGGCGTAGCTACGCCTCATTTTAAAAAAAAAAAATACGAAAATCTGTTAAGGATCCGAACCAAACCGGAACCGGTTCGATCCGGTTCCTTAACGGACCGGACCGGTTCCGCCCATAACGGGTCCGGAACCGGCCGGTTCCGGACCGGACCGGATCGGTTCCAACCGGTAAGCAGCCCTAAATGAGAGAGATAATTATTTTTTATTAATTTTAATCTAGAAAATAGTGTTTTCAGGTGAAACCAAAAAACAAAAACTCCTCTGCTACTTGGCTCCAATAATTCAACAGGTTCATATGCGTGAATTTATGCATATATAAACTTGGAGTTGTCCCATGAAATTTAATAACATGAATTCCACACCTCCGGGTTAGCCGGATTAGTTGTTATTCTCTTTGAACGAACTCGAGTTCGAGTCCTGTTAAAAAAATATTTGCCCATCACCAAAGCTCAAAAAAAAAAAAAAAGAGAATACCACAATCTGATAAAATCAATGCTTTTTTTTTTTTTCTATAATATTGTGATTTGACTTCCAAAAAATAAAATACAAATTAAATGTTTTACAATCAATTTTTTTAATATATATTCGTACTCAATCCATGTAAAGATTGATTACGATCTTCACAAACTTAGTATGATTAAATGTGTAGTATTTATACACAAAGTTCGCATATATAGTAAGCCTCACCCAAGATCGATCAACGAGAAAAGTTCCACAAATTTGTGTCTGAACTTGAAACTTGAGAAATTTCCAATTCTTGTCTATCTGAATCCTGCATGCTTAGCATTTGTATATCATTATCATGATTAAAGGAAAACGAGTTAAAATCTTCATTCATCGGCTCGCCGTTCAGCTGCGACGCCACGAAGCGATCCAATGCAGCCCAATCTTGCAGCATTGGTGATTGGATTTTGCAACATTCTTCAGTTGTATCAGTAATATCATGATTAGCAGTTTGAGTTTTCAATCCTGGAAGTTGTGTAAAATTCGAAGCATCATCGAGCTTGAGCTTGTCGTCATTTCCAAAATCTATGTTTCCTTGTTCTAACGATGGTTTATCAACGCTGAACATTTGATTTAGTACGCCGCTGTTTTCTGTGTCGGATTCGGACAAAACTGGTGTGGGCAATGAAATCTTGGAATCAGTACTGGTTGCTGACATTGGCTTGAGGTAATTTTTCTTCCTGAAAACCCTACAGACCACCCAGCCCACATCTTGTGTATCTGAATCTGCTGAATAAAGGTTACCACTTGGATCCTGTACATTTGTTGATTCAATGTTATTTGATGATGAAACCATAAAATAATATTAGTTATATAAATAAAAAAAAGTGCTATTTTTCTGAATAATGCACAGTTAATGCATATCCATTACTAATATTATTACATAATAAGATTTTTAGAATTATTCAATTTTTTTTCATAAGCAAAAATATATTAAAAGAGTAATAGGGGCTCTAACCCTTTAAAACAATATTCAAAACAAAAATAAGATAGGCACTCCAAAATAATCAGAAGCAAACCATTGAAAACCGCTTAAACACTTACAATCTTAAACAAACTACAGACTCCCTATACCAATATATCGCCGAGTAAGGGAGAATGCCTCCATTATGTGCTGATATCCAATGCCACATATAAATCAATATTAACAATTACTTACAATAACTTAGGAATATTAATTAACATTTTGTTAGTTCTTATTACATAGTGTTAAGCGATTAAGAATGAACTCTTTGGCAAAAAATAAATCAGACAACTTTACTCTTACTTAATATACAATGTATTCATATTGATATTCATGGAGAAAATGTCATCTTTAAGTTATATATTTATTCCAATTTGTTGTTATTTAAGTAGTAAGCCAATTTAATGTTTAAAATTCATTCATAATATGTAATATTAAATAGAACGCAACCGGGTTCATCAACCTTTGGATGAGAATATATTGGATGCGAATATTCACATCTAAGAGTGTTGCAACCCCAGGACACTGTGGTTTCAACTCAAAATCAATTGATAATGAACTCATGTATCTTATAAATAACTAACATATCTTGTAAATTCTCAATGTGGGCAACTCTTAACATGCCGCCTCACATTAGGTAAGTCAAACACGTGGATTGATAACGCAAGTTAAGGTGAGTATGCGGGCGGAATAGTCAATCACATGAAAAACCTGCTCTGATATCATGTTAAAAATATGTGGGTTCCAACATAAAACCAATTGGTAATTTGTAAATCAACTAATATATCGTATAAAGAGTAATGACATAATTCTCAATTTGGGACAACTCGCAACGAGCAGAAAACCCAAGAGGAAGAATGGTTTGATTTAATTGGGCTTACAGAATTTGAGGAATGTTGAGCAGCACAGTCATCGAGTCTATATTCGTGCATTATCCAAACTGTTTTTTGGCCTTGTGGGGCTCTTCCTCTGTAAAAGACTAAAGTCTTTCGCATTCCAATTCTCTTCGTATTGCTGGTTATAATTTTGTCCCGACCAGTCGCCTTCCAGAAGCCCGCCGCAGTTGCACGGTTTGTTCGAAGCCCGCTCGGATATTTCCTGTCTTTGTGACTGAAAAGGTACCATTCGTTCTGCGGCGTCGACCCAATTTTGCACTTGTCTGCTCCCCACATATTCATTAGTTTATTCAACGATTTGAATTAGTGCGAATAGAAATCAGTCTTATATTATAAATATAATATTTATTTATAGTATAAAACTATGACTACGTAGCATATATTTAGGTTTTGCCATAGATCAGAAAATTTACCTTGAATATCCCATGGCTCAAGTTTATTAAGATCGACTTCCTGAATGACATCAAGATCGATTTTCCCGGAGGCTACTTTCTTTCTGAGGTAATAACGGAGAAGTTCTTCCTCCGTTGGATGGAAACGGAAGCCAGGAGGCACTGTGGACTGACCATTTACTGTCAAATTCAAGCCCTGATCGCACATTATAGCTATATCTACTGTATATCCCCCAAAAAAGAGGTTCTGAATTTTTTGCTCGAAGTCGAAGGTGATGGCTTGTACCCTTTATCTTTTTCCTTTGCGTCTTTATGAGAAATGATAATTTGAGGGAAATATTGATCTGGTTGTGGCGGTGCTGTAATGGTTTTGGACGATTATAATGATTTATGCGAATATATACATATACGCACGCATATATATAATTGCACGCAACTCTCTCGTGTTCTCACGTGTTATAGTAAAAATGCATGAAATTCCCATTTGTTAGAAGAATAGGCAAAAAACCCCTTACATTTTCTTAAACCCTAAATGAAATTCCCCTTTATTAAACAAATGGTAACCATCTTTTTTAAAACCCTGCACGAAACTCCACCGTAGTAAAATAAATATATGCAAAAAAACTCCTCTATTTTCTTAAACCTAGAAACCTCATCTCTTTTACAAACTAACATATTTAATCCAATTAAAACTATATGCATGTTTTACGAAAACAAGTTCATAAAAGTTCATATATAATATATACATGTTTAAATATATCTTCCTTTTTGTTTATGTATAGGTATATTATTGTTAAAACATGTTTTCTTTATTTGGAAATATGCATATTTTTTTACACGTGCAATTTGTTGCTTATTCAATATATTCGAAACTTTTTTTGCTTATTCAATATATTCAAAACTTAAAAAAAGATAATTTAATTTGTCAATAAATATGCATACATTAAAAGATGAATTATGAATATTATTCATAATCCATTTTAAAATTACACATTAAATGTTATTCAATTTAAAATTCTGACTGTTGTTCATTTTAAAATTAAAAAAAATCTTTACAGAATAGGAGAAAATGATGCAGATGGAGAAAAATTGGCAGAATGTTGGATAAAGAGAAGGGGTTTCGTATAGCGTAGAATAGAAGGTTTGTTGGCTATTATATAACACATAGGAGTTTTGTGCATGATTTAAAAAGAAATGTAGGGTTTTTTTGCCTTTTGTTTAACATACGAGAGTTCCGCGCATTGTTTAAGAAAAAAGATGAACTTTTTTACCTATTTTTTGAACATGTGAAAGTATCCTGATATTATTATAACACAAGAGACTTCGTGCAACTTACACATAACATCGACTGACGGTGGCACCTCTTCAAGTGATGGAAATTATAAAGTATATTTATGATTGTATTTTAAATGTAGAATCTTCACCTCAAAAATGTCATATTCAAATTAAGATTGTTGCCTCTTCATATAGATACAGAGTTTAATTTATTCAAAGAACACCAACCATGTACATTGACAGCCCGAGGTATGGGGTGTGGCCATCATTTAATTATTATTCTTTTTCTGCAGAACTAAAGGAAAGAATGTAATTGTGGCACAACATATTCGCTAGAAGTTATGTAATGTGTTTTCAAATTATTAGACTAGCATGAAAAGACATTCTGAAAGTATTTTTAAAGAAAATAATGGGACAGATTCGGACCACATTTTATAAAATCTTGCCTCACCTAATATAGCTAATTTAATTTAGATTTTATTGATTTGAAACGGTTCATTTCAAATCTACGAGGAGGATTTGAAACGGTTCATTTCAAATCTACGAGGAGGAGGCGAAAATCATCCTTTCTATTTTTTTGGGACGGGTTGGATTTCAGATAAAGTGATTTGACACTACATTAAAAATAAGATGTTTACAGTTAATAGCGCATACCATTTAACCCACAACTTGAGGAAAAATGATGATGATACCCCTAAAACTCCATCTGTGATTCTTGATATGAGAAATTGGATTAGGCAATGCAAAATACCAAATAAAATCAAGATATTTGTATGGAGGACTTATCGTGGAATCATTTCTACGTTGGAAACATTGGCTACAAGGAATGTTGTGATGGACATTTTCTGTTATACTTGTTTCTCCAGCAAAGAATCTCTTTTACGTGTACTGAACGACTGCCATTTTGCTCGTATTCGTAGGATACCACACATATTCCGACATCAGTTTATTTCGTACGAATGGACCAATTTCTGGGAATGGATTTGCAATTTTCGAGACAGTTTATGCAGGGATGATTTGCTCTTGTATTGGTAAGCTGCTGGGCAATCTGGAATGCGCTTAACAAAAGGTTGAGAGGTAAATTCCTATATGAGGCATTTGAATGCATGAATTTTGCCCGAAATTATTTGTAATGTCAGCCACACGCATTCTTCTAAACTCTCCAACAACAAGAATTTACACCCAATGGCAACCATCATCCTTTGGAATTGTAAAAATCAATTGTGATGCCGCCCTACTTCATCATTGGTACTTCAACTCGGTCTTGGAGCTATTGCGAGATATCAACATGGTATTTGTCTCGCTTAGCTTAGCAAGCACCAGCACCTTCTCAACATCAGCAGAGTTGGCCAAGTCATTGGCACTAAGGGAGGGAATTGAATTGGCAAGACACTATGGTTGGCGTAGAGTTATTATTTAAAGTGATTGCTTGAATGTTATCCAAGCGCTTAATTCGCAGTCACAAAATCTTTCACACATGATTATCTCGGATGTTAAAAGATTGATGTTAGAGTTTTTAGATATTGAAGCTCTTTTGGTTCGAAAGAATGGAAATGAAGCAGCACATAAATTGGTCAAGCATCTATTATTGTCAACATTTGGATCAACAGATTATCCAGACTATATTCATAATATTGTACTCTCTCAAATCATTTACTGATTAATGAAATTATCGATTTCATCTAAGAAAAATTAAAATTGTTTGTGTAGTAGTTGATGGTCTTATTATTGTTGTCCTTACCATAACAATATCCCTTGAAACTATAATTTTGATCCTGTAACTTGTCCATTTTCATTTTAGTCGTATAGGTTTTCAAAATGTAGTTTTAGTCTATTAAATTGGTCCTAAATTTCATTTTTAATCTTTTTTCATCGAAATGCTGATGTGGTGTCACACACATCGGCAATATACCCCCACGTCAACAATTTCCGATACCAAATCATCAATTTACGGTGTTATATATATCGTGGTTTTCCGTCACCATATCAGCATAATAAAAAAAAATGATTAACTTACTTGAATAAAACAGTGTTTGCTTCTCTATAGTCAAACATGTGAGGGAGAGTGTCCATCAGAAGCAACAATGACACACAATCTTATTTAAACTCTCAAAGAAAGTCTGCCTCGAAAAAAACGATCTCCATTCATTTTTTTTTCCATTATTGAGTTAAAATGCACGTTATATTTGTGTCACGACAAATACCTATATTCAGACAAAATATGATGGGGTCGGATGCTTGGGCCCAGTTCTCATAATTCTTTGTCGTATTAATTAATGTTAATATTATCGTAATCACGAAATTAAATATATCTATATGTTTCTACCTCGATCTCAAACAAAATATCTTTTTTGAGTAAATAAATATTTCTCTTCTTTCCAATTTTTAAAGTCTTAAATCTATCACGTTGACAGTTGTTGTCCCACACTGGATATTTTAAAAGCTACATTTGCTCTTTTTAAAGATTCTGGGTTACTCTTATCATAATCAATTGATTATGAGTAAGAACCTCATAGATTCTTAATATGATATAAGAGCGGGATTTTCATATGATTGATTATTCCTGTCAACATGCTCATCATCCCCGTATTATCTATCGACATGTTTGACTTATATATAATGTCACTCGTGATGTGTGTGTTAGAGAGTTGTTACTCCTATGAAAAGACCACCAAGTTAGAATTAATTTAGTTAAAACAGATAACAAATGTAAATTGTTTAGCTTCTTACCAACTATTCATTCCTTTATTTGAAAGAAAACTGATTGGCCCCATTCGAGAAGTGGGCTCGGGATCGAGAAAAAAGTTATAAAAAGTGTTATTATAAAATAAATTGGCTATCAAAACATTCAGCCAAAGCCACCCTCGGGCCTCGACTGATGTGACAAGATGTCATTAAAATATAATTAAGATTTCACATTAGTAAATTTATTCTTTCCTGTTTTATTCAAATAATGGTGGTACAAGGGATTCATAATTGGGACTACCATTTAGCCTATCAATAACATATGTTTTATCCTATATAATTTGTAATATGTTTAATTTGAAAATAGATAGTTTATATCCATATGATTTATAAATATATAGTTTATCTTAATATGGTTTGAAAATAAGCATTTTACCCCCTTGTGGTTTGCAAAACATATCACATTATCTCCTTACATGGATAAGTGTTTTGCACATATTAACAAACCACAGGTGTAAACAACATATTTCAAAATAGTAAACTGCCTATTTTGAAAACCACGTATCGATAAATTCCTATTTGAAAAACCATATTGGGGTTCGTTGCCAAAAAACATATTCTAATCATTTGAAAGTATAGAAATTTTAAAATTGGATTTAGATTTACGGAATTGGGCAAAATAAAGTTTATTGAGCTTGATCAAGTTCGGACAATTTGGAAGCACTTGAGACTAGAAGATCAAAGTATTTGTGATTATCTTTCCGTCTTTATTGGACACACTCACCTTCTCTGTCATGAAGAAGAACAGATGAAACTTACTCGCTTTCCAGCTGCAAAACTTGTGAGACAGATCGTTTCCTACGATTGTTTGTCGGAAAAAGGTATCTTTAATCCAAGTATTAAATTTTGACTTAATTCTTTTGTAGGTTAAGGATAACTGACAGTGACTTAACACAATTATGAGTATAAGAACCAAGACTAATGCATATATGTTCTAAGTTCAGGTATAACATATATGTGTTCTAAGTTCAGGTCTTTTCCCCTATTATTTGATACTTGTTTTCCTTTGCCCTTGAATATGGGGAAATTCAACCGGTTAGGGAACAATGACTATTGACATGTTCTTGCGGAAGTTGCAGGAGCAATAAGTGACAGAAAAACAACGCACACAAAAAAAATAGAGACACAAAGATTTACGTGGTTCGGCAAAACTCGCCTACGTCCACGGAGCTCACACACTTCACTATATCAAATATGAAGGATTACAAGAGTAGTACAAACTCACAACTCTCGGAGAAGGAGCAAACTTGCTCAACTCAACTCAACTCAAAATCTCTCAATCACACATTGCTCTTACTAAACTTTTGATTTGTGTTGTGATGCAAATGAGCAAATCTCTTGCCTGTTTATAGGTGAAAAACATGTTAAACCAAGAAAATTCTTGGTGTGAAATCATGAAAATCATGGTGTGAAATGATAACAATTTGGCATGTTCAAACTTGAGCAACTTCGTGGACTTCAAAGTTGGCACCCATTGTAGACTTCAAACTTGATTGCTAAGTTATCTCCACATTAGTTGAATGCTAATCCAACCCAACCCTACAATCAGGGTATTACCTTGATTGTAGAGTCAATGGTTCAGATTCATTTAGGGATGTAGGTTCCACATATTTGGGTAACTCAAAGTGAATCTGGACCATTGATCACTTTAAGGGCAGGGTCGAATTTCGCTCGACTATGTTTGATGTTTTCAAATGAGATGTCAGAAGAGCTAGGGGTGGACGCATTCGGGGCCAAGAGAGAGTAAGTGCCCCCAACTTACCCAATTATTTTTTTTTTTAACCTTCAATTTTTTTTAAAATTTTTTTTAACAATTTTACCTTAAAAATATTGTAGTTTACCTCTTTTGCTCCCCTTAAATTATATTTTGACCCTTAAAATTATTTTATCCTAAAACTTTTAAATTTATTATTTCGTTTATTCATGATGTGTTCTCTCTGTACATGTGTATTCGGTACCATCATAACTATGGTTGGTGTAATCAACGGGAGCCAGAAAATAATCGTCTGGAGCAATCCACTAAACAAATATAGTATAATTCGTTGCTTATTTTTGTCAAACTTCTTGAATCGCGTTGCATGTCTTCTAATATAATTAGAGAAGTAGATGCGATCTTTCTGACTAGTGATGGCAACATGAATGCTTGAAAAAATTCTAAGCATTGAAAAATCGAAGCACAAGTTTCAAGTACTTACAGGTTTTATCTTGTGATGTCGGATACCCGATTACCAAAAACGCCCCACCACCGTCGATCTTGCGTTTTGTGCACCACCATTGTCATTATGCTCCTCTGCTGTCGGATCGGTTTTACGAGGCGAACACAATAAGCCTATACATATCAATGGGGATTCAATATGGTGCTAGTTTTTCCTTGGGGATCTTATCCACTGTATGAACCAAATAGGGAAGGGTTACAATATGAAGGATAAATAATATGTAATTGTGGTCTAATATGTGACAAGACTTAATTGTGGATCTTCCGATGATAGAAATCGTGAGTAAAATTACTATTGTTTTAGATACGGGAAACCCAAACGATTGTATGAAGTGAAAATACACTTAGAAATAAGGTAAATCTAATTCATCAAGTCCAACAAAAGCACAAATCTGCCAATTAAAAGACTAAAGCTAGTCATTTGCAAACACTTGGAAATATGAGCTTCCCAAACCAGAGTTCCAGTGACAATGTTCCCTTCACTAAAAATATTCGAGATGTGCACCAACTCAAGGGCTAGAAGAAGTAGGATTTGTGAGACAACGTTAATCAGCCTCTTGTGATTTCAGAATGTTAATAGCTACCTGCGAGTCCGTCTATATCCATAAAGGAAAGATACCCTTTGAATAGCCAGCAATTCACCGAAGACATTCGAGTTAATACCAATAAGATGAATAAAAGTCACGAAAGGGTTCCATAGAAGTCATGAATTATATTAACCCACCGTAGAATATCCTGGATTACCTTTACTACTGGCATCAGCATTGAGTTTAAACACATCACAAAGCGGTTTCATCCATCAGACCATCAAAGTTTCGACAGAATTCGTGAGTGAATGAGCAAATATGAACCGAGTCATTCCGCTACTTTCGAGAAAGAGCATAGGAGGCAAGTCCAGTACGTGAGAAATACAGAATATGGAATCAGATACAAGTAAAGAAAGCCTGGATAATCCGATGTTTCAAATGCATGTATACGCATAGTTAATAAAGGCGCATAGCGCACTAGCACAAACGGATCCTAAGACTATAGCGCATAGCGTGGTGTGAAGCGTGGCTTTACTAAATTAAAGCGCAATAACTTATATATTTTTAATATGTCAAAAGCATCCATAAAATTTAATCAAACTCATACAAAGCAAATCATAAAATTGACTAAACCAGGTTTTTCAAGTTATGTGTTCAAACGGGGCATGTAATAGATTCATTGTGAATCTGTGATTTATATTATATAGTCAATGTCAAGAATCAAGTTGCAATAAATAAAGAATAGGTTTTGTTTTTGTCCATTGAAATGAAGGTATGAATTCATTTTTCTGTAGCTTAGCAACAATTAGCAGTATGCTTTAGCAATGTTAATAGCTTAGCAATGTTAATAACTTAGCAATTTATATTTTGCTATATTCTCAAGTATTTGTCAAAACTTTGATTGAATGGACTCATTAGCGATTGTGATGACGGATGAAATTTGTCACGTAAAAATTGAAAGACAAGAAAATATAAACCAGAAAGGAGAATCAAGCCAAAATAAATAATAATTTGAGACGAAAAAAGAAAATGAAATAATGCATTGTAATTTTGAAGAAAAGAAAAATAGAGCGCTTGAACACCTCAACATGAGTATTGGTTGGTTGGAGGGTTTGGCAACAAGACTTTATGTAACATTAACCTTAAAAAACCTAATATTCTCTAAAGCTCAATTTAAATTTAAAGCACAACCTTAGCAATGTATTTTGATAACCTGTCAGCCACAATTTCCAAGCATTAGCAAAAACGCGCGCTACTAATTGAAAAAAGCGCACATAACGCACATAGCGCGCGCTTGGCCAAAGCACGGGGCGCATGGCGCTTTGCGCCTCGCTTCGCATTGCGCTTTAGTGCGTGCTATGTGCATTTTTAATAACTACGCGTATATGTAGGACTAGGTATTCTGGGAAGTGGGAACTGTAATTCTAATGTAACGTACTTGGGCACATGTTTTTTGAGGAAGGCCAAATCAGAGGTTCACTTTTCAAGAACAACAAAATCAAATTGAACCACAATTCGAGTAGAACAAAATTAGATACCATTCAGCTGATCTTACACAACTTATAACAACCACAAGCTATCACTAAAACATCATGATCACTGTCGATTCGTATCAGTAAATGATTATGGATAATGTTACATATTTGTGAGTGAAATCATGCAGTGGCTATTAAGATTACCAATCAAACCAATACTTCATAAAGAGAACTTCAATTTAGTGCAAAATGAGTACACTGTTGTCCGTTACTCTTTTAACTCTCAGACAAACCCCACGGGATAACTTGGAAAACTGCCAACCATGAGAAAAACCGTATTGTTAAATACTACATAAATGATAAAATCCTTGAACTTGCTCTCATCTGTTTCAAATCACTCCATCCGAAAAATGAAATCAAGACGAATCAAATCCTATTTTCACACAACTATAGCATAAGTACTTCAGTTTTCGCCATTCGATCGGTCACCTGTGGGCCGTAACAAGGGTCTCTATGAACTTCAAACCGTCGAACCTTGGAGAATATTTATCCTTCTTCCCCACGAGTGCCAACGAGTTTGTCGATTTAGCCTTCAAATAAGAAGAAGACTCAGAAAACGAGTCGAAAGAACTATCAAATATTCACTGTACAAATGGAATAGGTGGCGAATGTATCGGGGAATTGGGATGAGCAGGAGGTGGTGGTTTTACGTGTTTGAATCATTGGATGTAGATTTTATGTATTTGCAGTTGAAAATTAAACATAAAATTTCATTTTTCCCCCAATTCGTGGGTGATCTCCCCTGCAAATATAAAAAAACACGAACAGAAGGGGGCATTCTCGAAAGATTCGATTTTGGAGTGGACACATCCATTAAATCTAGCAATTAAAAGACAAACAAATTTGAATTGCACATCGTCGAATAATAACGAACTTAAAATTGTCGGTTGTGAAAGTAACTGTAATTCAATGGGTAAAACGGATGAATACCTGATTGATGCAGGGGATGAGGGTGACGGCCCTATCGGCGGAGGTGGTGGAGGAGAGAGCGGCGGTAGAAACGGCCAACACCGATGCAACGAGAGTCCAAGAGCCCTTCATCTTCCACCGTCCAATTGGATATACTTAAAAGATCCACCGTAAATACTTGATACTAGATTCCAAACGTAACGGGCGAAATCCGACGAACACTCGCCGCCGGATCTCGACCCTGTATCGCCTTTCACCTCTTCTTCTGTATCCTCCTCTTGACTGATGATGCCCCAAACACGAAGCTTTCAATTCATTTAATTTAACCGAGAAAAGATAAAATAATCTCAAATTTTTTATCTTAAAAAATGTTACGAGAAATATTAGCACTCTTGGACTCTGGTGCGGTCATTTAAAATACAACTAGTGTTATTCTGCACGCGTTGCGTGCATTGGTCAATTTTTTTTATAAAAGAATGTGATAATTGTAAAGTACTTTTCTATTTTGGGATTTAATATATTTGTTAAATTATTTTTTGAGTTTAGTTGTTTATTTGTCTTTTTTAACAACTGTTTTGTTGGACTTTAATATTTTTATTTGATTTTGTTATGTAGAATGGTAATATTGTAAATATTAAGATTGTTAGGGGCATTTTTGTGGCATACCAAGAGGCCAAATGTAGGTTTAGGTACCTCTTACTTTATATATAGGTATAGATAATTTGTATCAAAACGATTCTTGAAGAATAGAAACCGAGACTCCTGCATTTAGATTGAAGGCTTAAGCCTTAGGGCGGAAATTAAGGCTGCTTAACGGGCCGGGTCAATCCAAACCCGACCCAAAACCGGACATGTTAGCCTCGTTCGGAATCGAAACAGGGCTAATCGGTTCCAACCGATCCAGACCCGGTAAGATGCCGGGTCGGATCGGTTCTACCTATCCAGATCAAAGGGATCCGGTTTCGGGCTGAACCGGAACCGAATCCATTATTTTTTTAAAAAATATTTATTCTGGTATATATTTGATTTTTTGAAAAAAAAAAAAAAAATTCAACAAAATTGGTTCCGGTTTAGACAAGAACCGGATCCGATCCGGTTCTTTAACGGATCGGACCGGTTCTAGGATTATAATGTACTTTATAATAATATAAAGTACATTATAAGTAATGTTGACCAGATTTTAATTTAAGAGGTTATTTACATATTATTCTAAAATATGTAGAATTAATGTGCTACCAGATCGAAGCACATACATTACCTAGGAGAATTTTTTATAACCGACTCTTCTATGAATATGTTTAAAAATATATATATATATATATATATATATATATATATATATATATATATATATATATATTGACGTGATTCGGTTTTTTTCGGGTTCGTTAGATTTAAGTTTTTGCGAAAAATAAAAGAAAAACACCAAGATTTTTTACATGAAAAACCCTCGAAATGAAGGAAAAACCACGGGACCCAAGTCTAGTATAATTTATACTAGTCACTCTTTTTATTTGTTACAGGACTTGACACAATATCTATGTGAAAAACCAGCACTCAATAATATCTGAAAAAGTAACAAGAGATGACCGAACAGACAAAATAATGTTCTCTTCGGAGTCCTCTTTCCTAAAAAAGTCCAACCCCTGTGATGAAACTCGCCGCCTCTATTTATAGGGCCAATTTCAGTGTTTTATTGGCAGGAAAGCTTAGAACACGATCTCCCCTGATCGTGGAAATTTTGGCAACTGTGTCCGAGAAATCCGCACTCCTTTAACACACGTTTATCTCAGCCAGCTAATTTGTTGGTTACAGCCGGGTCTTCCGCTAACCTTTGACCATTAAACCGAGCCGGGTTCGACATCCGTTCAGCTATAATATGTTCGGTGCATTGTTGTTCGGTTATAATCCGTTCGGCATCTGTTTGTTCGGTTTCTTGCAGGGATTTTACCCGAGAAGGCCATATGTCATATTACATCACCTCACCCCCTAAAGTAAATCAAGACAAGAATACTGAAGTCTTGTTTTATTATCTTCGGGTAAAAACCAAATCTTGACCTGCTCGGGTTTTGCCGCTCTTTTTTCCCGCTCAAACGTTTCAAACGCCACGTGACGTTTCGTTTCCCGAGGCATATCCGCAACCGTCCATTCAGTTAATTCGGACGGTGTGGATTTAACGACTGTTCATGTGGTCCCATCTATAAATACTCCTATTCCCTTCATTCGTCTCACTTTGCTGTGTTCTGCTTCCGAGCAAGCGTTTAGACGACCGAGCAATTTATCTTCAATCACTCGGCTTCTATCTATCAAGTATGGCCTCTTCTTCAGATGATTCTTCCTTGAGGGTGATAGATGCGTACGATGAGGAGGGTGTCAATACCCCTTCTCCTCGACCGTCATCCTCCTCGGATAGCGAGGAGACTCTAAGCTCTTCATCTGCTTCAGCTACTCGTAAATAAGAGCAATGAGCTGCTACGGGACTTGGTGAATGCCAAAGTCCCTTGGTTCAAATTTTTTGAATTAGGGATCAGACCAGCATTTATTTAATATTCGTACGAGGTGGGAGATTTCTGAGGGGACTTCTATTAGTGCTCCCCCTTCAGGATGCCGTCCTCATTTGTCCCCTAAGGGCTATTTTCCTTTCTATTTAGACCAACTTCGAGGAGGTCTTCGTTTTCATGTCCCCTCCTTTTTTGTTGAATTGGCCTCTTATTTTTCCGTCTCTCTCAGCCAACTGTTCCCAACAGTTATAGACTGTTGGCGGGTTTCTTTATAGTTCTTTCTTTTTTGGGTTTCACTCCTACTCCCTAACTCTTCCATTGCTTCTTCCAACTGAATAAGAAAGCGATCGGGTTTTTTTACTTTTCTTCCCGAACAGGGGTTGGTTTCCTCAAGAACTACCCCTTGTCGATCAAGAATTGGAAGATGTTCTATTTCTTTGCTCGTCCACTCCAGCCTAGGGATTGTCCCATGAATTGGAGGGAAGACCTCCCGAAGGGCAAATCGATCAAGGGACACCTCCCGAGCTTCTTCTCAACCTGCTCCAGGTGGTTCGAGCGCCTCTCGGCCCACCTCGAGATACCACATACCTACCTGGACCTATTCTCCCAATGTCCCCCTCCTGAATAAACCAGACCCCAAGACTTCCCAATCCATCATCTGTCATTCTCCCAACTCCGCCGACCGCAAATTCCTCGGGGAGTTGGCCTTCAGTAATCCGGTGAATGAATTCGCCACTTCCTTCACCTAGGTAATTATTCTTTATTGATAATTTTCTAAGTCTTTATCTTCGATATACTCATTTCTTACGTTCTTGCACAGGCCCACATGATGGCGGGTGAGCTTCTCACCCGATTCCATTCGGTTCGATCAGCAGATGCTAATCGCCAGAAGCAAATCAAGCAACTTGAAAATATGGGCGATGATTTAAAGAAGTCCATAAATCTACTGAAAGATCGGCTTTCTGCAATGATGCCGCTCGGGATGAGGCGCAGGATGCCCTTGAGAGAGAGCGCGAGAGGTCGGCTGAAGTAGATGAGGTCAACAAGACTTTATCAGAACAATACAAATCCATTTCCGAACAACTCGCCTAGGAGAAATCTTTGCTAGGTGTTCGAATGGAGGAGTTTTGGCTTGCAAAGAAGGCTGACTTTTTGAAGTCCTCAGAGTTCAGTGACATGGTGGTGGACCACGCAACACAATTTTTTGATCACGGGTTTGGGGCCTGTGTCCGCCAATTTGAGGCAAAGGGTTATCCTCCTGAAGGGACTCCGAAGGATTTTCTTGATGTTGGAGCTGCTTTGGAAAGCCTTCCTGAGGAATTCTTTCAACCATAGATTAGGGATGTTATTTTTCTTTTCTTGCTTCTGTTCTGATGTAATATCTCCTTGATTGAATAACAATGGCTTTATTCATTTTGCTGTTCAAAATCCCGATCCCCAACACTTGTACAAATTTAAGTTTAGAAAGTGGACCAACCGTCCTGATTCCACAAAATAGAAATCATGAATAAGCTTGTATACCGAGCAACATGAACTTGATACTTTTAAGTTTAAACGTGGACCGAACATCCCGATCCAACGAGTAAATCATTAAAATTCCGAACCAGTTCGCTACCACGAACATAATAACTTTGATAATTTTAAGTTTAAAATGGACCGAACATCCCGATCCCACGAATAGACCGAACAGGCTAGCTACCCCGAGCACAATCACTTAGGCAATTTTATGTTTAAACGTGGACCAAACATCCCGATCCCACGAGTAAATCATTAAAATTCCGAACAAGCTCACTACCCGAAGGAGAACCAACACACACACACACACATGTGTCAGAGACCCCTTGATCAGGCATGTTGTAAATCAAGGGATGTGCACGGATGACCGGGTTTCAAGGGAGAGAGCCAACATGATACCAATCCCAGGATAAACCCACACAATATTTCAGTGGAAATTTGCCTCACATGAGATTTGGACATGCGTTGCCGAAGGAGTCACCTCACGTCACCTCAGTCCTTACCAATCCGTCTAAAACTGCAACATAATTAGTAAAAAGATGTATTTGAAATACACCCAATATAAATTTATCAAAACAATTAAATGAATTTGAAATACATGACTTCAAACCCTTCAATCCAAATACACCATATTTCATGGAGTAGGCTACGTGGTTATAAGGTATATATATATCCAAAAAAATATTTAACAATCTTATAACCATACATGTAATACAATAAACTCTACGAAATCTGGATTCTGAGTAAAGGGACAAAAAGTGATGCTGCTATTAAGGACTTCATGTTGGGATATGCCCTAAGACAACTCATTAGATGATTGTTTATGACATACAATGTATTATGGTTTTATTAATGGCAATTCATTATTATATATTATTCGAGTATCTGTGTAATATGAATTAATATATAAGTTAATGTCCTTAGAATAATATTGTATTGTTCTTAAAGATTGTCCCTAGTCAAGTATTATCATGAATCGGGATAATGATAATGCATTGAGACTAGTATGTTTTGATTGATGAATTGTTCATAGATATGAGATATCAAATCAACACATGGGTACATGTTAGAGAACACTGTACTGGACAGACCCACCGTGAGAATGCTACATGGATAGTTATATGAGTGTCATAAGCAATTCTCATAGTGATAATAGTGTATGTAATCCTTACGACTTGAGATCATCTGGGATCCCAACATAAGGAGTTATGTATCTTGACATTGTCAAACGTTACCTGTAACAGGGTAAACTATAAAGACAACTATTGGATATACTACGAATTATGTAGAGGGATGTTGATTGATCAAGATAGGATTTGTCCCTCCTATATAACAGGAGAAATGTTTGGGCCCTTGATCAAGTGAGACTAAAATGCACGGCCATGCTCGAATGAGTCGATATGTGATATCGAGCTTATTCGTTTATTCTAGTTCTACTTGGGGATCAAGAAATAAAAGATTGAATATACGAGTATGACTATTCCATGACTCGTGTTCAATCTAAACACATTGGACAAAGGGATTAAGTTACATGGTTAATATTATCACAGTCCATAGGTTATGTCGAGTCAATGACATTCTTGTAATTTGGGTAGCCTTGATGTGTTGCTAGATACTGCTCATTGCTTGTGACATAAAATTAGATTTTATGTCACTGCCAACATTGCAAGATCCAATCGGTCACACAAAAAATTAAATCGATAAAGGTAGATAAAATTCATTGGATGAATTAATTTAATTAAGAAGAGTCTTAATTATATATTATATATATGTGGATTTAATTAAATGTTGGTTATGAGCCAAATGGATTTTTGAAAGCCTTTAATTAATCCATGTATTAGATATATAATAGATTATTAGTTTTTGAGTTTAGTTATGCATTACACCACAATTCTTATAACCTACAAAGAAAGCCACGGTCGGCGCCTTGTTCGAAGCACTCGGCCACCGCTGCCTTGTCCTTCACGACCGCCTTTGTCCGGTTATTGTAACCGTGTGGTTTTTGATTCGTTGAAGACCAAGTCTAACAATTTGTTCTTCAACACCCTTTTCGATTTGATCGTGTGGATACCGTAGAGACAAATGTGCAAATCTTTGTTCGTGACTCGTGGTGTTGCAACGAGGAATCTGCTTCAAACACGCTACAAGGGTATGATTCTATTCAATCTCGATATGATTACTTTGTATAGGTCCTTGGTAGGAATCCAGTTTTTATTTTCCGCTGCGTATTGCTTGATCGGATTCCTAACACTTCCGCTGGTACATGTGATAAATTAGCATGTTTTTGGCAATTACTGCATTTTCTGACAATGTCTTCAGTGTCAGTCTTCATGGTAGGCCAATAGTATCCAGCTCGGTTTGCTTTTTTGTATAACAGGTTTGCACTTACCAGAACAACCTCCATGAACTTCTTTCAACAAGTATTCTCCTTTTGGTTAGAAACACAATGTAAAAGGGACCGAGAAACCCTTCTTGAACAGTTTTTCTTCTATCAACACGAACTGATTCCCCATCCTTTTCACCAGAATTGCTTCTTTCAGATCAGAGAGGATATCATTATTCTTCAAAAACTTAATGACTTGTTCTCTCCAATCTCCCATGATGCATGGCTCAAGACTCACTATACTATTGACTGATATATGAGAGATCAAGAGCTCTTGTACCAGCACACTTCTTTTTTCCACTCGTGCATTGAACTGACCAGTTTGACCAACTCATCGGCTCGATTATTCTTTTCTCGAGGAACCTGCTTTAGTTTGGCTTCTTGAAACTTAACCATCAGTGCCCAAGCAATTTCAACATACCTCTCCAGCTTCTCTTCCTTCACTTTATGTACACCATTCACTTGTTGTACCACGGTCATTGAATCCATAAACATTGTTATCTTCTGAACCCCAGTGTCAAGTGCTATTAAGAGCCCCAAAATCAGAGCCTCGGATTCAGCTTGATTGTTTGAGGAATAAAAACCAAATTGGATGGCAACCTTTATCTCCTCCCCATCGGGACTAATAAAAACCACCCCTACACCACTTCCGGCCTGAGTATCAGATCCATCCACAAAAAGATTCCATTCTCTCTCTTCGGGCATATGGGTCATCTCCACCAGAAAATCTGATCGGGCTTGAGCTTTGATAGTAGTTCGGGGCTGATATGTAAGATCGAACTCCCTGAGTTCGGTAGCCCACTTCACCATTCTTCTAGAGATTTATGCTTTTGATAACAATTTTCCTAGTGGAGTACTGGTCACTACCACAATAGGATGGGATAAAAAGTATGGCCGAAGTCTCCTGGCTGTTGTTATAAGGGCCAAAGCCAATTTTTCGACTTCGGTGTATAAAATAATATATAAGAGGAAAATTTCTTGTATGTTCATGGATGGAGGTGTCTAGAACATAATAAAAATGACTATTGGCCATATTGGTAGTCATGTAGTGCAGGTTTTCATGTCCATGTGTCATTTAGCAATGGGTTCTGTGTTGTCACGGTATAAAGAAATGAAGTTGTGTATGTACTAACAATTATAATTTTTGACCTAGTGATAATTGTCTAATCCTAACAAATCACATTTCCTAATAGAACCTTACGTACTGTAAACTCAAAACTATATTAATATATTTTTAAACTAAATAAAACAAGATAATTTATACAAATTGATAAAATTGATTGAACCCAAAATAATTAAACTATACCCTACATTTTTTTTAAATCATAAGGGGCCTCGACCAACCAATGCCCTAGATTCAATCGGGACATATGAGTGAAAGGAGTGTACTGCAAGTTAACTATGGCTGACAGGTTCTTGTATCTTGCTAGTCATTTGTATCTAGGTCTTCATGAAGCGCATATGCTAGGCGCTACCCACGATCGGTAGGTTGTTGCTGGAATTATATTTCGGCCATTGTCTATTAAATGAGTTTAATTGACAATGGAGCATCCAGGGTAAGCCCAAAGAAGTTGTTTGACTTCTAAAATCACAAATGTTGTGATCCTACTGCTATGATACTCTTGAGTCTCGCTGAGTCACAAGCAACCGACCGTCGATCTGCTGATGAGAATTGAGACTTAAATGTTAATTGCTCAAAATGATGTGATTGATGTTTAAGGGACGAGTTTAATTTTTGAAGGCTCCTCACTTTAGTGGAGTTTCTATATTTGAAAATGTTTCATCTATAGAAAGTTCTAAAATTAAAATGTTTTGATATATTTATGTCTCATAATTATGTACAACGGTTGTACTTAAAGTTGTTCAATTAGATTGAGCTACTTGGATTATGAGTTTATTGCTCGTGTCTTGGCTTTTGGGCAAGTGAGAGATTATTAGCATATGTGCCCTACAAGCCAAACGTTGGTATGTTGGGCTTTATGTACTCAAGTCCATTAGTGGCTCATTAGCACCTATAAATATAAGTCTCTGTCCCTAAGATGATACAATTCTTAGTCACATAGTTCTCGTCGTAGAAAGACTAACACCAAACTAGCACTGTCGTTAGGGTCGTGGATCTGGTCAGGTTGTTTGGACTCGAGGGATCACCACTATCGGATTTACATCGGTGAACGGTAATCTCTTTTTGTGCTTTTATATTTGATATTTGCACATGATTATATATGAATCGGGCGCGATCGATCCGTCTTCGGGTCAGATCTGTTTATGTTTATTTTCCGCTGCGTTTGGATCTGACGCCAGGGTATGGAAACCAACAAAAAGTTCCAAAGTCAGATCGATCAATTCAACGTTGTTCGAAGTACATAAGAGAACAACGAGCGGGTCTTTACATCATATGGAGATGTGGAGTGTTGCTTCTATGCTGGCATGATTAATAGTTAATTCAAACTCGTTGAATTTTCACGTACAATAATTGTTTACTCGTTTTTAAGGTTTTCGTAGCAGAAAATATTATACGGCCTCTTTGATGTCAAAACTGGCTGATTTTTGAAATTCTAAAGTCATCAAGGTGTAAAAAATAAACTTTTGGCTTTGGCAAATTCAAATTTTAAGTTTTCAAAAAGGTGTAAGAATTTTTTAATCGTTTTTTAGGGTTTTCGTATCAGAAAAAAATTATACAGCCTCTCTGATGTCAAACCGTGCTAATTTCTGAAAGTCAAAAGTCATCAAGGTGACATATTGACTTGCATCATATGAGATTATGATATTGGCATGATGCATTGGCACGCATGGACATTGAGCACGTCATGTTGATCCTACCGATTCCTTCGTTGATACCCTCATCTTTTTCGTTGGTAACTGTGACGCGTGTCTGGGGATGATGGGCATGTCGATGGCTCGGCGGAGAGAGTGAGCTGAGAGATGCCGTGGCGATGATTGTGCCGACGTCGCCCAGACACGAGGGATGATGGACCGCCGATGACTCAACTGAGAGAGATGTCGTAGTGACGAGTGAGTCGACGCCCTGCTCGAGCATGATATTGATTGATGATACCTTTCTTTGGACTCCGATATTCTGGTATCTTGAGATATTTGATAGCTATTCCTTTTCCGGACTTTTGCTATCCCAAGATGATTTGTACCTTTCATGCTTCGCATTACATTGCATTGCATTGCATTGCATGACATCATATATCACATTTTATGGATACATGTTGTAATTACTTGATAGTTTCACACTGCAAATGGCGGATATGTCTCTCACATACCCTCACGGTATAGTGGAAGATGTGTTAATGAAAGTGGGCAAACTCTATCTTCCAGCAGACTTCATTATTCTAGATATACAAGAAGATGAGGAGATGCCGCTAATCTTGGGACAACCGTTCTTGGCTACAGGGAAAACAAAAATAGATGTCAAAAGGGGTGAGCTATCAATGCAGATTGAAGATGAAAAAAGTCATTTTTAATGTATTTAAAATGACAACCACCCCACATGTCATGGAGAAGCTAAGGGATTATAAGAAGGTCCAAATGCCGACAACTGAGAGAGTTGAGCAATGTTGCAAGATTGATATGACTGGAAAACTGCACAAAGTTGCCACTGCTGTCAGAAAAGTTGTGAAGAAGCTAAAGAAGAAGAGAGATAAGTTCAAGCAAGTGTGGAGGGTAAAAGACAGGCACGACCCCCTCCAAACAACGAGCAACAAATGGTTGAAAGTGCCTCAAATCTGGCTGACGACTATAAACTAAGCGCTTCTTGGGAGGCAACCCAAGTTTTATATCCTTTACATTTTCTATTTTTTGGATGCAATTCTTACCCAAAGTCGTCTTATTTATAGGTCTCCAACCACCATAGCCACCAAAGTTTCCACCCTATCCCCTTGATCAGGATGATGAGGAGAACAACGACTACTGTAGGTCGTCGAAACAGGTATGTGCCTCGTTCTTATTTTTTCTCGGTTCTGTACGATGAGGACAATGCACAACCTTAAGTTTAGGGGGGTCATATGAATTGCATGTCTATCATACCTTGCATGATTTACCTGAATTCCTGATTAGTTGGTTTTGATTTTGATTTCTAGGATGTATAGTTAGTTGTTGAGTCATAAGTTGTGTATGATTGAATTGTGAGGCCGATGATGAGAATTGCTGCTTAAATGTGAAAATTTTGAACACTTAGTTCTCTATGTTGGTGGATCTTACGATTTTATTACTCAATTGATTGTCACTTGAACCTAAATGTGATTTAAGTGAGCATATAAATGATATAGGCAATTTTTGTAATTGATTTGGACATTTATTCATTGATATAAATTGTCATAGTAGCCCTTTTGAGCCTAAAAGAAAAAGAGTGGACTTGAATGAATTACATATCTATTGTAAAGTCCATTCGAAAAAAATTTGGTATTACCTTTGCTTGTATCTTGGTTTTGAGATGACAATCACGATAGTCAAATCATACAATTTGAATGTGAATTGAGAAAAGTCTAGAACTTGCTTGAGTACCCTTCAAGGCGAAATACGGACGTTATATGACTTAGGAATGATTCAGGTGATTTTTGAATAGTTTAAGCCTTTTGGACCACCTAATAACATCATTTATACCTTAGTAACCCCCTTTGAGCTTAATGAAAAATCGAATGGCATGTGCTTAGGCATATGATTAACCTCATTTCAAATCCTACAGCAACCACCCTATTTCTAGCTTATACATTATTTCCTACCCTTGATTGAGTAAGCCCTGTAGTGCGTTAATACTTTGAAAATCTCACAATGTTCATGATTGAAAATAAACCAAAGGGAGAAAAGAAGAAAAAAAGGGTTGAATGAATTGAAAAACGATGGCGGAAAGTAGTGGATGAATAGAATGTGTAAAAGAAAATGAGGTGTTGGATAAGAGATATAATTATGGAGGGGTGAAAGTCAAGAAAAATGAATGATGAATAAGCAAAAAGGAGAATGAAGAGTGAAAGGGGAGCGCGCAATACATATATCGAACTTACTCGATCTTTTGAAACTCTTACCTTTTTTTGTTGAAGCCATGAGCCCGATGCCATACATTATGAGCCAATTAAGACCTATTGACCGAGCCATGTTCGTCCAATATAATAGTGGAGATGGTTACAAAAGTTAAGCATATGGACTCTCGAGAGACATGTTTGATGAGTATGCATTGACATTCACACACACACATCTCATTACCTTGATTGATATTTTCCATTCTTATTATAAGCCTATCATTCTATAGGACAATAAGTTTGAAACAAAAATGATACCGTGAAAAGCCATATTGATATATGTGAACCAAAATCTCTTTTGATTGAGGGTGGCATGAAAATTGAGTTAAATACTAGACCATGAATCTCTGAGGCCAATCATGATTGATCGTTGCACAACTTGAGTCTTTTGAATTTGTTTTGTTTTCATGTTTGTTTCTTTTATTTTGTTCTTAATTTATCTCGGGACTAGCAAAAATCTAAGTTTAGGAGGTTTGATAAGTGCATTTTTGCACTTATTATTTCTTTCATTTCTTATGGATTGATGCTGGTTTTTCGATCAGATTATGCGTTTTGTGTATGTTTTTGTGTTTACAGGAATCCAAGTAAGGATGAGTGCTATGAGAAGGAAAACAACATGAAATAACTAGAAAATGATGGAATAAAGTCAAGGCAAGACGAAGAAAAATAGGAAAAATCGAAGATGAAGAATCTGTCATCAGAGATTAATCCCCTGAAATCATAGATTGATCCCTGAAAATGGAGACTGATCACCTGAAAATAGAGATCGATCTCTGAAAACAGAGATCGATCTCCATAAAAATAAAGATCGATCCTATGGGCAGTATGTTGGGGAACACTTTACGCGGAACAGCGACCGATTGCTACAAAAGTAGTGATTGATCGCCAAATGAAATTTTTGAAAAATAATGACGCAGAGATCAATCGCTGGAAAACAGACCGATCCCTGCGCGAGTTCTGCCCATTAAAAGTTGACGGATGCAAGGGTTTAAAAGGCGGCCTAACCTACTTTTTTAAGGACTTTTGACACTCTTTCAAGGGCAAGACACATTGAGGAGGCTGCTAGGATTCCAAGGGCAAGGATTTCATCACAAAACGAATGCGGCTTTCATCTGGGGACGGAGAATCGCTTCCATATCGTTTTATTTCTCTTACTTTCGTTCGTTTATGAATTTCTCAAACATGTCTATGTGTTTTATGAATTCTAAGATTAACTAATCCCTTTTTTTCTAGGGCGGAGACGTAGCTTGATTGTATATTATGTTTTGGTTTGATTGATATACATATTAGGATTTATCACATGGTTTATTTGTGTTTCCTTGCTTTGAATGCAATTTAATTGACTGACCATTGATTTAATTATAATATTTGTTTGTATTCGAATTCTATCACTCGTGAGAGGGGATTGTGAACAGGACATTGGAAAACACATCGTGGATGTTTATATCGTCGACGGGCGTATAACTCCATTGAAGCCTTTGAAAGAATTATTGTACAATCAATATTGTTTAATATTTAATCTTAAATAGGGATATCAATGTTGGTATTGAATGATAATTTCTACTATCACTTGGGAAAGGGAGTATGAAACACTTAAGAATTCTTGGCTAATAAACTAGATAAATCTATAATATTGTAATTGATAATAAGAACATAGTTGAAAATCAAGTGAAATTGGACCTCTAGAATCCTTCTCATAACTAATTCTCTTGAATTATTGTAACTGTTAGTTAGTGACTTACATTATTTGACAACCAACAACACAACTTGTTTTTTTCTAAATATGATTAAGACCATCTAGCACAAGTATTTAAGTAATACTATATACCAATCGTTGTGGGTTCGACATCCGTATTCATATCCATATACTAAAATTTGAAATCGTATGATTGCGATACATTTTGCACGCAACAACTGTGATACCCCTGAAATTAATCCCGTGTTTTATGGCTTTTAATAATAATTATGGTGTTATGGTTATTATTATGGTTGGGAAATGTATAGTTATACGGTGGGCATGAACTGGTAATATATTTCAGGGTGCATGTGATGCATTGTGGGGATTGGTGTATTTTTGGCATGATATATTGGGCTTTATTCTAGTGTTATAGAAAAAGCATGTTTAATTGTGGTAATGGTGCATTTTATTGGTAATGCTTTAAAATATCATGTATGGATTTTTTAATACACCATGCTAAATACTTGGACATCATCTTCTTTTTATTAACTTGCACACCCTACCTCTCTTATTCCCTCATTCACCACCACTCAATCTTCACGCTCAAAAATCCCATTCCCCAAATCCCTCAAAATCGCCTAAGCCAAGCAAGGAAGAAGGAAGAGTTTGAAAGCTTGTTTTGCTTGAAACTTGCTAGGATTTGAAGTCAAAGTGGTAAGGAACCTTCATTTTAAAGAGTTGACTTGGTTGAACGAGTTTTGAGTTTGTATTTTGGGGAAAGAAAAATGGGTTATTTTTGGGTTGTGATGTTCTAGTATGGATTGTTAAGTTTTTATGGTTATTGGTGCATATTATGTTGGTTATTGGTATATATGATGTGTTGGGTTGATGTGTTTTGGTGTAAAATGGTGTGGTTTTAAGGTGTAAAAAATGGTGGATTTTCGGAACTGCAGGGCTTGGCGATCGATCGGAACATATTCTCCATCGATCGCGCGTTGCAAGGAACAAATTTGGAAAATGGCGATAGAGAGGGAAGAACTTTGGTGCATGATTTTCGTTGCCTCGCGATCGATCGAGAGAAATGGCCGATCGATCGCGAGGGCGTGAATGAGGTAAATGTTGAATTTTTGGTATTTGGTTGGGATTTTTGATATTGGACTATTATTTGGCTTCTAATATTGAGTTGTGCAATTGTGTAGAGCCTTCCCAGGTGGCAAAACAACGCAGGGGATAAAGCCCTGCAACATCCCATATTTTGGAAAGGTACGTAGTGAGACGTACGAGCATCGAACGGTAAAATGTATTTTTACATTTTGTATTATGCATTGTGGTTGAATATATATATATATATATATATATATATATATATATATATATATATATATATATTGGATGCTTGGTGCATGTCATGTTTAGTGTTTGTTATATTCGAGTGATGATTTTAATGTTTTGCCGCTGTCATTTTGAAGCGATGATAGAATACTTGCCGCTGTCATATCGTAGCGATGATAGAATATTTGCCGCTAATATGTCGAAGTGATGGTAAATGCCGATGTCATATTGAAGCGAGGGATATTAATGCCGCTGATATGTCGAAGCGAGGGGTATTAATGCCGCTGTCATGTCGAAGCAATGTGCATTAAAATACACTGTTATAACAAGACTGTGATTGGTTATCGATATTGATGGAACATATATATGTCATGACATTTATAAACTGTATTATAATCTGATGGTTGCCTCAAACCAAGCTAAATAAATACCAAAACTCTTATATACCTAAAATTGAGTTTGGTATATAATAATCTAACCATAAAATCATACAAATAGTCCATAGCTATCAGTTTAATTATCCAAAGATCATATTAATAGTCTACTCTAATTTTCAGCCAATATGCATAAAAGAATAGGGCCATAACTCTTCCAAAACTTATCAAATGGCATGGGTCTAGATTAGCTTGAAAGATAACTCAAAATAAGACATTTCATATGTTCAACACTTCCCTAAATTCGTTCATTAATCATAGCTAAAACAAGCCTAAACAGAATTCAAGAACAAGCATAAATGGGTGTCATTTCTAGCTTGACCAATTGTAGTACAAACTTCATAATTAATTCATATGATATCCAAAACACCTAATTTTAGTTGGTAAATCAAGATAATGTGACATACTACAGTTCATCTTTTATATATTTAAGCTAGTTCAATCGTCTTCATAGTAGAAATTGGCCAAATACATCGAGTTTTCAGAAATCGTGTAACACAGATTTCAGATGTGCACAATTTAGGAAAACTAGCATAACTTTTCATATAAATGGATTCATTCCAGTGCCAATTAAAGGAAACATATAGCATTAAAACTCTCATTCAGATCTTAAAGTCAAAATTCGTAGCAAAACATTCCCAGTAAATCGAAGAACTTATTGCATGTTCAATCCGCATGCTTGCACTTTCCAGATTATACACTTTATGGCAAAATTAGCATACTCATGCATAACAACTACAAATTGAGTCAATTTACTTTATTGGTCTTTATTGGCCCACACATGACCCGTGTCCCCAAAATAATCTTTTTCATCATCCGGGTTTTACGTAATTATCATTGATCGTGATTATTTTGTAACGGGCCTTACAAAAACAATTAATTAATAAGCTTCCATAAATTTTATTTTACATTTTTACCCTAATTTTTGTAACTATTTTACACCCATGCCCATCAACCTTGACCGTCCACTAGATAGATTCATGGCAAAGTAGAAAAATCACAATGAAAAACTTTACCCTCATATCCACATATTTACATTTACATAGGAGTATATATTGGTAGAGTAGTTGTATAAACAATCTTTATAGAGCAATTTAATTTAGGTAAACTAAATTTTACCTACATAAACTTTGAGTTATATAAAAAAAAATCGAAAGATTTTACATAATATCTTCAAAAGAAATTTTTTCTGTGAACTTTGGATGAACTGCTTTCAGAATGAATTTTTCTTCACAAAAGTGTTGTTTTCTTATGATCGCCTGTTTGCTGCCGACCTTACACCATACATGAATACCAATTTCCAAGAATCAACTAGAGTAAGCTTCTTTAATAGATCAAGACCAAATGTTTACACTTTAAAAAGAAACACATTGTGGTATTCCTACTTGTTTAAGTTGAAAACTTTTACATGTTTATAATTAAAAGTCCAACTAGAGTCGATAACTGTGCTATTTGATTTTCCATTGTTTGCTTAAAACTATTATCACGGTAATGAAATTACCTCAGATGATCCTCGCATTATTTTGAGTCAGAAGAAAACTTGATTTTTGAATGTCAAGATTCCTCAGCTTTGAAGTTCGGCAGATGGAAGCAACTTGTTTTCGCCATTCATGGATGTGAATATGATGCAATGATAGAAACATCAAAAGAAACTAATAGCATAATCAAGGGAATAGAATGCATAGGTGAAGCTAATAGATTAACTGCTTGTCAAATAAAAATATGATCCAAGCAAATTCTTACAACATGCAATTTGCGTGCCTTGTTGTCCTCTATGCAAACACTGAAAATGCCTGACAATTTTACGTTGTACACAAAGGAGATATATTTGCACATTCTTACCCGATCTGGAAAGGGTCCTGCCACTACATGACCATTGTAGATTGCAAGGTTTGCCGGGTCGACACCACCAAAGTTGCCCATGCCAATTGGAGCTCCATATTGGGTGGTAATATTGACCTGACAATAATTATTGTATAAAAGATATATATGACATGGCTTCAGATGACTCACGTGAAACACCAGATGGATCTTTAACTTAGGCGACAATTGTAGTCGATAAGACACTGAGAATCCAAGCCCCGAGACATCACAACGAGTGCCAACTATTGTGGTCACATGATATGACAAAGGCGTGGAAGAGATTTTGGCAGACCGAGTGATGCGTAAGAGAAGAGTTCCCCATACACTGAGTACTTCATGCGATGGAAGGGTCTGCCCGAGGTAGAATCTAGCTGGGAGCAGGAATACCATTTGTGGCAGCTTGCACACATATTTAAGGAGTTCAGCGATATGCAGGCGACGAGGGCGTCACCAACTTAGGTGGCGGAGAATGTCACGCTCCGGAACTTTCTAGCAGATTCCGGTATATCAGGAGGCTTTGGGACGTTCTGGAAGCTTGAAGAAACTTTAGAGCACCCCGGAAGATTCTATGCCTAACTTGTACATTCTTTTATAATATAGAGTACTCTAAAATCTTGTGGAGGATGTACACAGAATGTTGTAGAAGCTTGTACAATTGTAGAAGATTAAAGAAGATCTTTTACCATCGTTAGATCGAATTGATCACCACCGTCCATTGAGGAGGTGAACATGTGTATATAGGGGGTATGAATTCATTCGTAAGCATCCAAGTGTTCAAGCATTCAAGCAATACAAAACATTCTTCAAAGCTCTCTTTGTTTTCTTTATCCTTTCTAGCACTTTAGCAACTAGCTTGGGAGAAAGACCTTATTTGTCATCTTCTCGCATCATAGCTCAAGTTTTCCCAACGACGTCGCCACATGACTCTCCCAAAATTGGTAACATAGCAATAATTCATAAATATGCGGAAAATAAATTGGATGCAAGATTTTTTACGTGGAAAATCCAAAATGAAGGGAAAAGCATGGGACATAAACCTATATAAATTCCACTATCAATGTTGAATAATTACAATGTATTTTTGTACAAGGATGTGAGCAAAAAAAAAAAAAAAGGGAGGGGAGTGGGAATTTTCTTCTGGGGGCAAAAGTGAAGAGCCTAAGAGCTCAGAAGAGGAAAAAGTCGGTCCCCGATCTTAGAAATTTCCAGCATCTGCATGGAGAGGGAGATGAAGAGCTTATTATTAGCTGGGGCATTTCAGATCTGACTCATGAATCTTTATGCCACTGAACTTTCAACAATCAAGTTCTTTTTTTCTTTTTTTTTTTAGAGGTTCAACAATCAAGTTCTGGTAGCGAGAATAAAGTTGTTGAAACCCCATTTGTCAAAGATTTTGTAGCTCGATTAGCTGTTGAGTTGGATTTTGATGCAAGACTTGCAAGTTTAGCCCCTTTCTATGTTTCTAAAAGTCTTCTTGTTTTTATTAACAACAACATATCACTTGGACCAATTCAGAATCAAAAAAGGAAAGTTTTTGATGAATTAGAAATAAAACAAGAAGAAGATACTCCCACTAGCAACTCAATTGACTGGAATCAATTCAAGGAACAAAATCAGCAGAAGATGGAAGCAATCACCGTACAAAGAAAATGACTTGAATCAATTCAAGGAACAAAATCAACAGAAGATGGAAACAAATATCAATCAAGAAGTAAACCAAGCTCATATGCAGAAGGCAATCACCGTACAAGGAAAATCTCAATTCTAGGAATCAACAGACTGATATGCTAAGAAGATTACCATAAACCTATGTAGTTAGTTTATAAAAAGATAGTCTGTAATACCTATGTGTTCAAGTTAAAAAAAGAAACATTAGAATTTTTTTATTCCAAATTTCAAAAACCCAATACAAACTCAAATCTTCTTTATGGCACCAGAGCCATTGTGAACACATAGGCTATACTCCCAATACCATATCATCGGCCATTTTTTTTCTCCACTAAGCCATGTCAACTTTATCACTAAATGTTGGTAACTTTATCACCCTCAAACTCAACCCAAACAATTATCCCTTGTGAAGATAACAAGAATTGACCCTTGCGGAAAGTCAAGAATTAGTTGGGCATCTCACAAATGAAGACCCTGCCCCAAGCAAATTCCAAACCCCAAATCAGAACAACTCAATTGACGGTGAAAACTCCACCCCACAATTGACAGCAGACTTCATCGCTTGGCAAAAATCCGATCGTCTTCTTAGAGGTTGGATCATTGGGACACTTTCTGAAGAAGCACGTGGCCTTGTTGTAGTCCTTGACACTGCTAATGCAGTGTGGGAGGCACTAAAAAATGCCTATGATCACTCGCTCCTGATTGGGAGTTGTTAAACCTAACCCCAAGTACGCCTTGATCTTGCACTTCAATCCTACTGTACCATGTGAACCTCACACTATTAAGATCGCTCTAGCACATCTTGGTTGGAAGGCTGCCATGCATGACGAACTCATTGCCTCCACGATAATGAGACTTGGATCCTTGTCCCTCGCACCTCGGATATGCATGTAATTGGCTCTAAATGGGTGTTTAAATCCAAACTTAAACCAGATGGATCATTGGATCGTCTCAAAGCTCGTTTAGTTGCTAAAGGTTATCACCAAATTGATGGAGTTGACTACACCAAAACATTTCCCCCTGTCATCAAGCCATGGACCATCACATGATCATTACTGCTGCTCTGATTCGGGGGTGGCCTATTCGTCAGCTAGACGTGAAAAATGCCTTCTTGCATGGCTTAGTTTCTGAACATATTTACATGCAACAACCTCCAGGAATTACCGATCCACCACATCCCACACATGTTTGCAAGCTTCAACGTGCACTTTATGGCCTGAAACAAGCACCTCGTGCTTGGTTTGATCGATTTAGCTCTTTTCTCATATGGTTTCTTTTGCAGCTTGGCTGACCCTTCTCTCTTTGTTTATCATTCGAACTATGGCACATTAACCCTTATTCTTTATGTTGATGGCATGTTACTTACTTGTTCTAATCCTTTACTTGTCTCTAATTTTATCCAATTACTGACAATTGAATTTGCTATGAAAGACTTAGGGCATCTTCATCACTTCCCTGGCATTGAAATCACACCAACAACAGACGGCCTTCATCTATCTCAATCCCATTATGCATTGACTATCCTGGTACACTCCAATATGGTTGATTGCAAACCAGTGAGTACACCACTTGAAGCAAAAACAAAGATGCCATCCAATGCAACTCCCTTGGATAATCCCAGACTTTATCGAGGCCTTGTTGGAGCTCTTCGGTACCTTACCCTTACTCGTCCTGGTCTTTCATATAGCATTATGTTTCTCATTTCATGCACAATCCTAACTTGATTCACTTAAAAATTGTTAGACGCATTTTACGATATGTCAAGGGATCCATCGATATCGGTTAACATTTTTCTTCCCATACCACACGATCTATTTGCCTTCTTTTTTAAAAAATAAAATAAATAAGATGTACTACACATGGGGTTGAATACGCATTGGACCACTAGTTGATTGAAATTGTTGAAATTTCAATGAATTTTAAAATTTAAATGTGCAATTTCAAATAAAAGCTAATGTAAATATTGTTATATTTTATGACCTGAATTCTATCGGTTCTGCCCACAAAGTTTGGGCTTCGATGTTTTTATTGTGACCTACTATCAATAAGCCTACTATGGAAACAATAGTCGGGACAGCTTCTGGGAATGGTGAATTCTTTTATTATAGTGAGAATTCCAACACTCCCAGAGCAGATCAACAAGCATGATAAAGTAAAACATTGGCCACAAGATTTTTGGTTTTAGTTTTTGAGCTTACCTGCGCACACATGAGGAAGGTGGAATGCGCCTGTAGTACACTAACTGCCCTGCATAACGTTCATACTGCCCCTTCTCACCAAATATTATTTTGAAAAATATCTTATTAAAATATTAAACATTTGAATTTGACTGAAAGTAGGAAGTGGCACATTTATTTCCATGAAATTTTCTTTTAACCCCTTCTATTAAGACATATGATAGTGACACTTGAAAATTAGTTCGTGATCGTTTTTGACGTCGTTTGGAAGAATTAGGTGCCTCTTTATATGGTTTACTTGGACTAAAGTTTGTTAATTGTTACCCCCAGATTTTACTGGATCTTTAACCAAATTGAAGTTTATTTTACATGAAATGAAAATTTTGTGCACGGGTGCTTGTAGATGAATGTTTTGTGCATAGACAGTTAAGTGGGTACCTCAGGACGCTTTGTTCTATTACTTCTAAGAACAAAACACTGTTAAACCTTCATCCTTATCAGGAGGATTTTGGGATTATGATGGAAGCCATATGCAGTCATTTTATCCTCTCATTTTCTGACAAACAAGCATTTGAAGATTTTCCCAGTCAATTATTTTCTGCACGCGGGGAGGAAAGTAGATATTCATTCATAGCTCCATCTTTAAGTGTGACTGCAGCAGTGTCATTGCTTTTTTGCCCTATTATGGTAATTGGGCCGAAATATATGCAAGCACATCTGATCTCAATGGTTTGTAAAGCTAGTGAGGCTGTGATGAAGATTGGGAGTTCGAAGCCAGATCGTAAACTGATCAACTATTTCTTGGAAATTTTTGAAAAGTCTGTCATTTTGTACAAGACACATGTGCCTTACCTGCAGAGAGATGGCTATTCTACAAGTGCCGGTGGATGTGCTGCATCTAGTACATCAAATGAAATTCTCTCATACTGTTCGATTTTGTCATTTCACCTAACACGAAAAAAGGTTTGATATCTGGAAGCTTTAATGATATTGCAAGGTATTCAATGGAGGCTATGACTATGCAGGATATATATATTTGTGCTTCCATATTGAAGCTAATGAGCACATCATTGCTATGAGTAATTTGGTGTCTCAAGAATTGCAATGGGTTGTGCTGCCAGAACATTTGAAAGACTTCACATCGAATAAAGAGTATGATTTCATTTTGGGGGCAATGACCTGTTTCAGAGATTTTCCAATTGATTTGCCATTGCAACAAGATTTATCAAATGTGTTGTGTTGCCATTCTAAGAGGCACAACCATTCCAAAATGATGTTTCTGCATTTCTTAGGATTGATGTCACTAAGCTTTGTTTGTCGACTTGATTCCTTAGTGAAGGGTAGTTTGTTGACAATTCTAGCAGTATTGAATTTATTCGTGTTTGAAGAGGGTGTGTTAGATGCATTAAACACAATGGTTGATAACAAAACAGAATCATTTTCATCTGGATTCCCTATTGTCAGAATCCAAGAGGTAACTGATGTTTCATTTTTTGTTTGAGCCTCTATTTAAACTCTGTATACTTTCAAGTGTTCAGTTTTTCAATGATGATGTAGGCCAAGGTGGATAAAAAATCAAGCATTGTAGTTGCACCAAAGTTTCAGAAGATGCGGTCACTATTCTCGCGGTAAATGAGGCTTAACTTTCATGCAATATATTGTAACCTCTGCTATTTTAAAACCATGTTCCTCTAGAATGCTATTCTCTCCTGCAACATAACATAAAGCATTTGCTTTAAAATGCCATAATGTGATGGATGCATCATGCAACCATATGAGAGATCCTTTGATGCAGATACATTTAAGATAATGGAGCTTCTGGCTTCTATCATGTCATAAACATTGAATTTTGATCGCAAACACCTTCCGGACTCGAGCTTTTAAATAGGAGGGACACATGCAAACTGCTTGCCAACTTTTCCCAATGACCATATTTCCATGAATATGTGCTGCCTTAATGTCCATGCTGATATAGATTGGGTTTTATTTTCTAATATATAATTGGATGTCAACTTTTTTCAGAGAGAGAAACAACAAGTATAAAGAAGTGGAAAATGTGAGTTCACAAAGTGGTTTAGCAACTGACTTGCAAATGAAAGCTGTTGTGGATTGGAAGAAGAGACAGAAGAGACGAGTGATGGAGAGATCTTCTTCAATTGCCTGTCGAAGATGGGTGAAAACACCTATGATTTTACGATTTAGTTGATTTTGTTGAATGCAAAAAAGGAAAAGATTACACAAATTGGTTACAGAATCGTAAGAGATACCGAGACTGGAAATCCAAGAAAGTAGCTGTTTTAAAGTGGAGAAAAAGGAAAATGACTTTGAAAACGACAAAAGGGCAGAAATCTTAATCAGGTATAGCCAATATTAGATGTGAGTTAAGATCTTATATTTGCGTCTTATCCTATATTTTCAATTCTCATGTTTGTATATGCTGAAGGGAGGGCGTTTGAAAACACTACTAACTGATAGAAAACATATGAGACTACAAGAACAATGGTTTTTGGTCAGCACTATTTGGAGGGATATTTAGAAAAGAATCCTGCTGAAGGAAGGGAGTTTGAAAACAGTAGTAATAGAAAACATGATGAGACTACAAGAATAATGATTTTTGGTCAGCACTATTTGGAGGGATTTGCGGTGAATTTGGACCGTTTGTTAATGTTTGAATCTATTTTATTAGTTTTATTATATAAATATTACAACAACATACTATATATGCTTATTAATTATGAAACACGTGATTATTTTGTTGCTTTAACATAGACATCATGTGTTATTGGTCGTAATAGATCGACTTTCATGCTGGAGCTAGAACTAGCATGAAAGTTCCATTTCAGGGAAGGACGATGCGCTTATTGATAGAGATAGAGGCGATATATACGACTTTTTGGCCTATGTATTTTTAATATTAATTAGTAATTAAATTTGTTTTAACCCCAAAAATATCTAACCTCACTAGCTTATTCTCAAATTGGCCACTTCTATATATTAATTTTCAAGTTTCAGTCTCTAAGGCTGGGACGAATTTAGAATTGTTGATGTGAAAAAAAAATATAAATGGGGGTAGGATGGGGCAAAATGCAAGGGATAAATTATAATTTTATGATGACAATATATAATTTTAAGGGTGCAAAATATAATTTAATATATGTAAAAAATTGATGGAGGGTTAAATTATTCTAACTTAATCAGACAACTATAAATCATAAGTCAAACAAATCGGCAACAAAAATTAAATAGAGAAATATATTATTATTCTCAATCTTGTAAGAAACTATCAATGAGACTACAAGAACAAATATATTCTGCATCGAGTAATTTTTAGGAGTGTCCGACACTGCACCGAGTGATTGTTTAGGAGTATCCATGCATCATAGCCCATACCTAAGAAAATGAATCCAAAAATCATGTTGAGCCTTAAACGCATTATTGAGTTTAATGCTTAGTTTATCTTCGAATTATTTATGAGTTTTGATGATCAACAAAACTTATGTTTATTATACTAATGTGTCTGCTTAGTGTACAGGTTTAGTTGATTGAAAAGTGAAATGTTTGAAGAAAATCAATTGTGCAAGATCTGAGCAAGATCGCCCCAGGCGATGGTGATCGTCACCCCAGGCGATGGCTACCAGGAGGGACATCGCCACACACGTCGACTGAAGCGACGCCGAGGCCCGCGCGCAGGGCGAGTTCGCCTGAGGCGATGGCTTGATCACCTGAGGCGATGTCTGGAACGCCTGAGGCGATGGGTGCTTCATTTGAGGCGATGAAGATTTTTTATCAACCGAAGCTACGACATTGATTTTGGTATGGATCGCCTGAGGCGATCTGGACTTCGCCTGAGACGATCTGCGGAGTTTGGTGACCGTTGGGGCGTGACGATGATGATCGCCTGAGGCGATGTCCGAGGCGATCTTAGAGTGATTCAAGCCTTAAGTGTAGCAACGGCTAGTATGAGCCTTGGGGGCCTCCTACACTATAAATATGGATATTTTGGAGCATTTTGAAGACAAGAAACAAGACTATAAACTACAAGAAAGCTTTGCTCAATTCAAATTATTCTAGCATTGCAAACTTCATACATTTGTGTTGTATTGGAGTTTGTAATTTCTTGTGTGGGAGTTTTGATTCTTCATGTTGGTACACCGTGAATGTGTTATTTGAGTTATTGTAAGGTCCTCCAACACCGACGCAAGTTGTAAATCGTAAAAATCATCAACAAGTAAAGTTGGTGCAAGTGTGTGGCTATCCTTGGAGCCCTTAAGGCCAAGAAGACTCGTGAAGAGTGTGGGTAACTCGGGAAGAGTTTTGTGTGGCTATCCTTGGAGCCCTTAAGGCCAAGAAGACTCATGAAGAGTGTGGTACTCGTGAAGAGCTGTTTTACTCGTGAAGAGTGTGTTGTGGCTAACTTGGAGCCCGTAAGGCCAAGATCAAAGTTGTTCTAGTGGAACCTCGAAAAACATTTTCTAACCGGGAAGAGGAGACGTAGCCGATTCATCGCCGAACTTCTGTAACAAATATTCGTGTTGTTTATCGCTTTATTTACTTTACGCATTTATTTATTACTTATTATTATTTATTGTTCGGTTGACTTGAAGTCTTCCGCAGCGCAAACTCGACATTTTGCAAATTCATTTTATAACGCTAAAGTAGCCAATGAACCTCATTCACCCCCCCCCCCCCTCCTTTTCGGTTCCAACAAGTGGTATCAGAGTCACTTGATTTTTGTTTTAAATCAAATTCTTTTTATGGCTAATCTAGCAAATGAGTTTGCTCAAGGTCAATCGACAAATCGACATACGCTCTTCACGGGAGATAACTACGGATATTGGAAGAATAGAATTTCTCTATATATCCAATCCGTAGATTATGACCTATGGAAGATTATTATGAATGGTCCACATATTCCTTTGAAGGAAGTTGGGGGAATAAGTATTCCCAAAGAAATGGACGATTTTACAGGAGCGGATATGATTTTAATTTCTCAAAATGCTAAAGCTATTAATATTTTACATTGTGCTTTAGATATGAAGGAGTACAACCGGATCTCGATGTGATCAACCTCAAAGGAAATTTGGGACAAATTGCAAATTTGTCATGAGGGCACAAATCAAGTGAAGGAGACAAAGATAGATCTACTACAACACAAGTATGAAACATTTGAGATGGAATTCGGAGAAGTCGTAGACTCGATGTTTAGAAGGCTCACCCAAATTATAAATGAGCTTGCACAACTTGGTGAGAAGTACCCTCCAAAGCAAATATGGAGAAGAGCACTTAGAGCCTTACCACAAGAATGGGATGCCAAGATGACGGCCATCATCGAATCCAACAAAGGAGAAAGTGCATCATATGACCTTGATGAACTTCATGGCACCTTGGTGACCCATGAGCTTGAAGTGTCAACACGGAAGGGAATAAAGGAGGATGATAGATCCATAAGAAAGGGGATCGCCTTTGTCGGGAGGAAATATCAATTCGATGATGAAGAGATGATCTTGTTCACAAGAAAGTTCAAGAAATTCTTCAACAAACACAACAAGCCAAAGACCTCCGGTGCTATCAAACATGATTCCAAACAAGAGGTAACATGCTATAATTGTCAAGATAAAGGTCATTATGCTAATAAATGTCCTAGGAAGAAGAATGAGGATAAAGGGAAGAAGAAAGCTCTAATAGCCACATGGAGTGATAGTGACTCCGATGGGGAAGAAGCAACAAACCTTTGTCTCATGGCCAAAGATGACGCAAATAAGGAAGAATGTGAAAGCGACGATGAGGTACCATCTTTTGATGAATTATTAGATTCCTATCATGAGCTTATTGATGTTCTTGGTAAAACCAAGATGAGTAACAAATTAATCAAACTTGAAATAGCCAAGAGAGATGAAGAAAACAATTCATTGAAAAATGAATTAAGTTATTTGAAGAAATCTTTTTGCAAGTTTAGTGATAGTAGTTTAAAGATGAATGAATTGCTTGGCTTGCAACGTTGTAGCTTTGATAAAGCCGGACTAGGCTTTCCAAGCAAATCTAAAACATTTTTAAGCTTGTTGGCTAAAGCTAAGCACAATTCTCCTACTTGCACTTATTGTTGTAAAGATGTTCATACAAAGAATAAATGTAGATTTGCTAAAATCCAATACCAACGTAACAAGAGGTGGAAATGGATTCCAAAGGCGACGATGAAAGCTAACCCGCAAGGACCCAAAAATCAAATGGGTACCAAAGATCCTCCAATCATGAACTTGTTTTGTAGGAACAACAAAGGGAGAGAGGATGAAGGCACAAGCACCTCAAGGGAGGAAATCATATTATGCACCACAATAGAAGAAGCGCGAGGTATAGGACCAATGACAAGAACGTATTCTTGTCAGCAAAGGTAAATTTATTTTGTGCATTTAAAAAGAGCAATTCAAAATTTCATTGGCACAAATTAATTGTGACCAATAAATAATGAAGCTCAATAGTCATTGATAGTAAAATGCATTTCCCCTTAGCATATGCACATATAAATTGTTTTTGATGCATTATTTATGCATATCTCCTTTTAGCAAGTATCTTGATATGCCTTGAATTCACTTTGAATTTGAAATGTGCAATTATGTGATTAAGCATGCTATAATTGTTTGGATGCTCAATCTTTGATATAATGCTATCATGACCTTAATAAATTTATTATCATTAACTTATCAAATGATGCTTTGAGAATTTTAATGTCTATTGGGCATAAGTGCATGAATTCTTAATAGAACATATGCACATTTTGCACATTTAGAATTCATTGTTGATTGCCTTAAACGCATGTTTGTCTTCCTCTGAGTGATTTAATCTTATGATTGTTATGATTATTACATGCTTGATGAGGAACATGTGTAAATTGTTAAAATATGGCTATGTGTCAACATATACTTGTGATATGATTATTTGAATTTTGTGCTTTTTGCTTATCACAAAAAGGGGGAGAATTTTGTGATAAACTTGAAGTTTAATACATGCATAGTTTGAGGGGGAGAGCTTAATACATGCATGGTTTGAGGCGGAGAGTGTTTTATATTATGCTTACTTGGTAAATTTTGTATGTGCTATGCAATTGTTAAGGGGGAGTCTTGTTTACTCACATTTCATGCATATTACATAGTCAAGTTTATCAAGTTTTGTGATCATCAAAAAGGGGGAGATTGTTGAGCCTTAAACGCATTGTTGAGTTTAATGCTTAATTTATCTCCGAATTATTTATGAGTTTTGATGATCAACAAAACTTGTGTTTGTTATACTAATGTGTCTACTTAGTGTACATGTTTAGTTGATTGAAAAGTGGAATGTTTGAAGAAAATCAATTGTGCAAGGTCTGGGCAGGATCGCCCCAGGCGATGGCTGCCAGTAAGGACATCGCCATACATGTCGACTGAAGCGACGCCGAGGCCCGCGCGCAGGGTGAGTTCGCCTGAGGCGATGGCTTGATCGCCTGAGGCGATGTCTGGACCGGCTGAGGCGATGGGTGCTTCGTTTGAGGCGATGAAGATTTTTGATCAAACGAATCTACGGCATTGGTTTTCGGTATGGATCGCCTGAGGCGATTTGCGGAGCTTGGTGACCATTGGGGCGCGGCGATGGTGATCGCCCGAGGCGATGTCCGAGGCGATCTTGGAGTGATTCAAGCCTTAAGTGTAGCAACGGCTAGTAGGAGCCTTGGGGGCCTCCTACACTATAAATATGGATATTTTGGAGCATTTTGAAGACAAGAAACAAGACTATAAACTACAAGAAAGCTTTGCCCAATTCAAATTATTCTAGCATTGCAAACTTCATACATTTGTGTTGTATTGGAGTTTGTAATCCATTTCTTGTGTGGGGGGTTTTGATTCTTCGTGTTGGTACACCGTGAATGTGTTATTTGAGTTATTGTAAGGTCCTCCAACACAGACGCAAGTTGGAAATTGTAAGAGTCATGAACAAGTAAAGTTGGTGCAAGTGTGTGGCTATCCTTGGAGCCCTTAAGGCCAAGAAGACTCGTGAAGAGTGTGGGTAACTCGGGAAGAGTTTTGTGTGGCTATCCTTGGAGCCCTTAAGGCCAAGAAGACTCGTGAAGAGTGTGGTGCTCATGAAGAGTTGTTTTACTCGTGAAGAGTGTGTTGTGGCTAACTTGGAGCCCTTAAGGCCAATATCAAAGTTGTTCTAGTTGAACCTCGGTTAAACATTTTCTAACCGGGAAGAGGAGACGTAGGTGATTCATCGCCGAACTTCTATAACAAATATTCGTGTCGTTTATCGCTTATTTACTTTACGTATTTATTTATTACTTCTTATTATTTATTGTTCGATTGACTTGAAGTCTTCCGCAACGCAAACTCGACATTTTGCAAATCCATTTTAAAACGCTAAAGTAGCCAAGAAACCTCATTCACCCCCTCTTCGGTTCCAACACATCCCAAATTACATATTTATTTGCTTAATTCCTTTTACTTGATCATAATAATAATAACATATTATAACATGTGATGCAGTGCAGGTTTACACTTGATACAATTTTTTGATCAATATTACATTAATAGTTCAGCCATTTTGTTGTGAATATTTTAATCAAAGTTTATGAAAATTTGTTTTTTTTTTTTGAGAAAAATTTATGAAAATTTTAATTTGAATTGAAGCCAAACTAAAAGATGAGCATTGATGAATGATAGACACAACATATCCAATGCCAAGACCTCACGTTCACCAACTCAACTGTGAAAGCTGTCGAAGTCTCCTCATTACATAACAACTTTTTATTTCGGGCAAGCCACAAACTCCAAACAATACACTCCCAAATAACTAGTCACTCCTCTTTTCCTTTTGAATTCATCAAAAGGCCCATGTGATGCCAAAAGTTCAAAACAGGATCTTCACGAGGCACTATAACTATATTCAACAAATTATAAGAATCTTTCCAAACAACAATAACAAAGAGGCAAGAGAAGAATAAAAGATTCAATCTTCCTCCTCACCACCACAAAACACGCACAAAGCTGAATTATTGTCTAACTTGATACCTCTTCTAATCAGATTGGTTTTGGTTGGGACACGATTTGGAGTAGCTTCCAAGCGAAACCCGAGACCTTTTTAGGGGCCATCAAACTGACTTGAAAGCAAGTCCATCCCTGAACTTCTGAACCACATCTTTTTTTCAATGCTTTATACGCTGAACTTGTTGAGATCAATCCGTTATTCTCTAGTTTCCAATGCCACACATCATCTTGGGACGAATTTTGCAACAAGAATCAAGAAACTGCACCATTTCGTAAATAAGTTGCTCTTCCCACAAAATGGCTCCCTCATCCAATTTCACACCCACACCCACGACCAACCACTATCAATCCATGAACACATATCCGCAATCAAACATCTCCCATCCACATCTATATTGAACAATGTAGGAATTCACAGTCAAACTATCCCCAACTGCCCACTTGTCAACCTCAAATCTTGTATCACGACCATTACCGTGAGGACCCGGTCCTAATCAAATGTTTAATTATCACACAACGATTATGTTTTTTGTAAACAACGGAAGATTATTTAAAATCTGCCATACCAAGAATCCTCGATAAGAGTCTCTAAAACCCGTCGATTTAGCCCTGAAAATATCGAATTTGATTTCTAGGGTTTTTCCGAATTTTGGTTCGATTTCTTTAGTTCTCCATGAATTGTTTCGATTGTACTTATCTAACACCTTCCCCTCACCATGACCAGCGTTTCCCCTCTGGTCTCCGCCAGTCTAGCCGCCGGAGTCACCGAAAAATCGCCTAAATCCGTCGGGTTTTGCTTAAAGAACAGGGTAACTTTTTTTCCAGCCCTTAATTCAAAATTTTGGGTTTTAATTTTAGTGTTGATGTTAGTTCTTGCATTGCTTGTGGAGTTGGTTCGATTTAGCCGATGCATGTTCGATTAGCCGATGCATGTTAATCATTTGGGGATGGAAAATGCTTAAATTCTATTCTTAATCAATTTTAACTCCATTAAATCATGCTTTACTTGATTAATTAGAAATGGGGGAATAGCTCGGTTTTCATGCTACTGTTTTAAGAAGAATTTTGAAATCTAGTGTTGAAGCAATTATATAGAATTGTCAGTGCATAAAGCTCAATGGCTCTTGTTGTTTATTCTGTTTCTAAATCTTAAAGATAATGACATTATTCTAGAATGGTTTCAGTTTTGATGTTGTATTTGAGTTAGTAAATATGTTGCATGTTTGGAAATCTGCTGTTATAAGGTGCTTGTGCGATTACAATGCATGTGTGGGTGCATGTTTTAGCATAATTGAGTCGATGTGGGGTTTAGTTGATGATTTCAGTAATGTCCTCATTTCATTTCTGTAATAGCCAAGTTCAAACTAAGTTTAGTTTCCAAGTAATGAATAATATTTGTTAGGATCGGTCCGGAGTGTTTAGAGGGGGGGGGGGGGGGGGGGTGAATGAACACTCCTTCTAAAAATTAATCCTTTGTTATTTCTTTCGGATTAGTGAAAGAAATCTGTTTCTTAATCAATTCTTGTACAGAACAGACCACTGAAAGTATAAGTGCGGAACGGTCTGTTCTTGTATATGTAAGAACGGCTCGATGGCTAGTGTGAAAGAACAAGTGCAGAAATAAGATACACAGGATATGTTTCTGGAAGTTCGAAAGTAGTGTAATCCTTCTACGTCTCCCCTTCTTCCAATTAAGGAAGGTTTATACTAGAAGACTTTGATTTATACAATCCTGTTGTACAAACCCGATTCAGACTGGATTTACCTCACTACCAATCTGAAACTCCTAGTCACTCGATCTGCTCAGACACACTTTGTCTGACAGTTACAATATGTTTCTCACTTCTATTTTTCAACACAGAAAACACAAGATGCGCACAGTGATCCTAAATGATCAAATGTTACAAAGTAAACGTGCTTAAGAATGATTTCAGCTCGAGAGCTTCTGAGCTTGTAAGCTTGGGTTGTTTTTGCTTTCTTGTGTGTTTTTCAATTGATCAGCAAGAGTCAGTAAGTTCCTTTTGTTGCATCCTTTTATAGTTGAAGGTACCAACGACATTATTTCCCTTAATGTGCAACTTTGACTCTTCTTAAACTCTGAGAAAGCTACAGTCTTCTTCTTCAGGATATTTGCCGTTCTGGTTCATACTTTCGGCGACTGTCAGGTAAGCTCTTCTTTGTCTTCTTACCTATTATGGCAATCTTCAGTCTTTGGTCCTTTGTAGCATTAATTACGACATTAAATGCTACAATAAATAGCCGTTAATGATTCGGACTGAGGAGCCATTCTGTATGTATCCTAAGCTGCTCTGATCTGATAAAGATAGAGATCGATCTGAAGCTTTGGTTTAGTCAGTCTGATATTCATCGATCCGGTCTGATAAGTAATGTGTCTTATCAGCTTGTTCTGTTGTTGAGCTATCGATCTGGTTAGTCTGATTACCCTCGATCCGGTCTGATATGCTTTGTCATCTTATCAGCTTGATCTGTTTTGGGCGATCGTTCTGGTCAGTCTGATTTCTCTCGATCCGGTCTGATATGTTTTGTCATCTTTAAATTCTCATCGATAAGATCCGGAACTAACAATATTGAATAATGCAAATGGATGTGATTGAAATGGAAAGTATTGAATTTCGAACTATTGATAGGCTTATGGTTTCACCAGAGTTGATTAGGAAGCTAAGAGTTTTCCTTAAAATACTGAAAACCTCATGAAATGAATTGCATGAACTTGGGAATCAAATCAATATGCTGGTGAATGTGGTTTAAACATGAAAGGAAATTGAATACGAATTGGAAATATGATGATTCTAATTACTTGATTTTAACAAATTAAATGACATAGTATGATTGAAAGAATATTTGAAATTGTGTAGATCTTATTAAATTCCATACTGAAAGGTCATTGATGTTATCGAAGATATCGATATTGGACAACTAAGAATAGGTATGTTGTGATCGGTAACATACATCATGTATCTGTATTATTTGATACATGATTTGCTGAACTTATGTGAATTACGTGAAATTACTTGGCTATGTGATTTTAGTTGAATTATGGAGCATTCATATCATTCAAAATTGTTATATCGGTGTAGAAAATAAATGTTTTGTTAACACACATCATTTTGATAAATGTCATCGATAAATGACATATACATGTTGGACGTTTCATATTTATCTATCCATTTCTTTGATATCCTTGATAATAACTGAGTTGATTTACTCTGAGTGTCGGGGACGCTGGGAACGATGATGACAGACAGTTTAGGTAGCAACTGTAGTCACGCAAGTTGCTGCCGACCTAGACACGAGGAATGACGGGCACAACACATGATGATTCTCCTAGCGCAATGTGTGTATGTCGCCACCCTCTACTCGAGCTTGATATTGATTGATGATAGATTTCTTTGGACTCCGATAATTGGTATCTTGAGATTCGATTCATTGTACCTTACATGCATTGCATTACATTGCATAGCATTGCATCATCTATCACATTTTATAGATACATGTTGTAATTACTTGATAGTTTTATATTGGGCTTTGGCTCACCCCAATGGGGCTATTGTTGTCTTTGTGTGTGGGCAATGACAGGTATTACAGGTAACCAGGATCCCAATGAGGGAATACTCGTTGAATTCTTACCTGAGATTGTTTCTTTTATCTTTTTCCCGGTCGTAGGTTAGTTAAATTATACCAGGGTGTGTCCTGGATCGTATAATTATGTAAATTGAGTTTATTTTAGTTCAGTCTTGAATATTTGTGATTATTCGTTGTTTACTTACTGCTGATGGTATTATGTAAATATTTTGAGTATGAAATATGTGCTGGAGACTTATTGTGCATGCTATTGTGAGGGCTCGATCCTAATGTGGTGTTTAATTAACACATAATGATTAATTGCGTAAACAGCGGAAGATTTATTTCAAATGTTTTGTCAAATGACCCTAAAATATTTTCGTTTTTAGGTGATACATATATAATGATACTTAAAATATGTAATTCCAGTTTTTCAATTCAACATGTTGCTAATCACATAAGCATTGAATATATAATCAATATACTCAAAATAAAGATACTTTGGCATACCCCGGTAATTTAAAATGTATCTAAAAAGTACTCTAACAATTACTGAGACTCAGACTCAACATACCAAAGTTGAACTCAGGTATTCTGAGATGCTTCCTCACAAGCATCCAAAGTCTGTCTACATGTAACACATGTCACGCCCGAACAACAAAAGACATGACAGCCCCCACTACGGGGGTCAGAACCCAGTACGAGAAATAAATAGATCATGTCAAGAATTACAAAGTATCATGCAATGCATATCATGTATGAATGCGATGTATGAATGGGCGTAAATAATCGAATCTCAAGATACCAATATCGGTGTCCAAAGGAAGGTATCATCAATCAATATCAGCTCGAGCAGAGGGTGACAACACACACACTTTGCGCTAGGAGAATCATCATGTGCTGTGCTCGTCATCCCTCGTGTCTAGGTCCGGTAGCAACGCGCGTGACTACAGTCGCTACCTAAGTTGCCTGTCATCGCCGTGCTCGTCGTCCCCGACACTCAGAGTAAATCAACTCAGTCATCATCAAGAATATCAAAGAAATGGATAGATCAATATGATATGTCCATGAATAATCTATGCATCATATGACATATGCAACTCAATATGTCATGCAATCTCATGTGAAAGTCAATACATATCATGTAATTTACATAGCATGTGGTCTAATGTATCTCAACATATCATGTAGTCACATAAGATCATATAGTGACTATTAAATCATATAAATCAATTAATGCCATGTAAAATTATACAAAAGCATCATTACACGTCTTCGCTAGACGTCGTGATAAAACTCATTTCTACGTACCTCAAACTGTTAGCTAATTACCAAGTGATCCTTGACTCGATCTCAGGATTAGTAAACCTGGTCGTAGCAGTTCCAATTACAAGATAAGGTCACATACTAGACTTAGACTTATCAAAATAATACTCAAACTTAGACCCAAAGTCAACTCTCTAAATTTCAGCCTGCGCAATCATAGAGATTGGCTCATAACTTTCCCGACACTTAATCAAATGACATGGGTCCGATTTTGTTTAAAAGCTAACTCAAAAATGAACATTTTATCAGTTCAACTCATCTTCAAATTCGTTCATTTAGCCTAGGTAAAATGACCAAGCACAATCTGCTGGGAAAAACATGACACTCACCAAATTCCAGCCTGACCCATTTTCGTATAAAAATCATAATAAATTCGTATGACGTCCAAATGATTCTGGTGCCCAAAGTTAAAAAACTCAAAGGACTTCATTTCTTATCTGATGAAGTCAAGCTGGTTCCTTCATCTAAAAGTAGTTTAATTACTAAAAGCGTAGACTTTGAAATCTATTTTCCAGTCTGAGCGGTGTTTGTAAAATCGTCATAACGTTTTCATTTTAAATTCAAATTGCATGATTCTAGTGGAAAAGGACAGCCAACTCGAAGTACTCCAATTCTTATTTCTACACATTTTTCGGAATTCCTAGCCAAAAATGCCCAGGAACCCAAAGAACACACTGCATGGGTATCTTCGCCCATATGCAGGGCATAGATTGAGCACTTAAATTATAAAATTCATAACTAATTGAAAATGAGTCTGATTTAAGTCCTCTTTTGTTTTATAAATTCAATACAATTAAAATATCTCCAATTTTTATTTGAAGACCGTCAACCAATTCGAAGGGAAAATTTGTCAAAAGTTCGGAATTCTACAATGCATGTGCATTTACAGTACATGCAGAGTCAAATATGGCACTCTGATCACTTATTTTTTAAACAGAAATTTCTCAGTGTAGCGATTCTATACCGCAAGTGCACGGTGTCAAGTTTTAGTATAGTGATAATATAAGTAAGGATGTCGAACCCACAGGGACTGACGTATAAGTACCAAATAAAATTAGCGAAATTATATTTAGCCTACGAAAAAGATGATTAAATAACTAATTAAACTAAAGAATTAAAAACTCAAAACTAATACAACTCCTTTGAAGACGCGAAGGAATTCCGCTCAAGAAATCTATCAAGATGTTCGTTCAATTGCGCGTCGTCAATGATTGGTTTGTTAAAACAACTACGTATCAATCAATTCTTAAGGTGACGGATTTCCGAATATAATCAATACACTCTCTCGAGCTGTATTGAAACTATTAATAAATTGACGCAAGTAACTCTCGTTCACTTAAACCAATTTAATACAGAATAAATCTCTATGAAAACCGTTGTTCTTTAAATCTTTCAATTTAAAGTGACCACGTATGTGGTTTAATTTCTCGATCTAAATCTTAAACATACAACATGAATTATTTAGTGTATTATAATTTTATCTCTCGATCTCAATTATAATTCACAAATTTCAATCAAAGGTAGCTACTCTTTGATAGCATGAAGCTTATAATTCATGAACAAAAGATATTGATTCACTCAAACACAACCAAATCAAAGATTTAAATACAAAATTCCTTAAACTTGATAAAATAAACCAGATTAAATTCAAATCAAATTCACAAGATGTTTAATCGTCTCTCGACCTCAAAAACATCAAATCAAATATGAAAATCAAATTAGTCTAAAGTTTAGAAATACGATAAACGTAGGAGCGACTCCGTGCGTTGAACGATCTTTCTTCTCTCGCTTCCTTCCTTGCACTTCAAAGGATTCTTCAACCTTGTTCTTCCGGAGATGAAAGACGGCTGAGAATTATGGAATTAGGTCTGATAATACTCTGAATAGTGGATCCAATTGCCTCTTTTCCTTATTTATAGAGGAGGGGAGATATGGAAGTGTTTCCAAAAATCAGACTAAATCAAGACTTTCATTTTCAGAAAATTATGCGTCTCGATCGATCGGTCCCTACGTCTCGATCGATCAAGCGCCTTCAGCTTCCGTGTCTTAGTTTCTCTGCCTCGCTCGATCGATCGAGTTGAAATGTCCAATCGATCGAGCTTTCTTCATCTTTTCTTGCCAATTCTCTGCCTCTCTCGATCGATCGAGCTGTTGATTCCGATCGATCGAGCTCTGAAATAAATTGTTGGCCAAAACTTCTGCCTTCGTCGATCGATCGAGCTCTTGTTCCGATTGATCGACAATGTCAGAACTCAAATTCGTCATTTATTGGCTTGATTTGATCCGTTTTCTTCCTTGTAGCTCAATTCTTCAACATTCCACCTAGATTCCTGAAACAATCAAATAAATACCAAAAAGCATAACATCTTCACGGAATCTACACGAAAATATATATAAATCAAAGCCTAAATACGCGTAATAATCAACCCTATCACACTCCTTAGTAAAATGAGCATATCTCACTCATTTCAAGTCCAAATTGTCTCAAATTTTAACCACAGAAAGACAACTCAAATATCTATAACTTTTGTTTAGGACTCTAAGTCATATTCGAAATCTATGTACATCGAAAATTCAAACCCCTTTACTGCATGCAACAATACTTTCTGCAGATTCATTTATTATCAAAGTGAAACCAAAAATTCTCATCCTAACATATAAAATTCGACCCTTCCTCCTACAACCAACTGAAAAGAACAAGAAAAGAGAGTTATACCCTTGGTTAGTTTGAAGATTTTAGCTTCCAAGCCTCCAACTACCAATTTCCTTGAGAATCCTTAACCTTTTACACTAAAGAACTTGCATGCAAGATGGAGCAAAATTTGAGAGAGAAGAAATGAGGAGTGGTTCGAAAGTTTGGAGTGTATTTCAGATGGTTTATGTCTAAAAATGACAACATCAAGACCTTAAAAAGTGTTAACATGGGGCGTGGATCACTAAGCAAACGTTTGGGATTTTTTTATAATTTTTCAATGCCAAGTTCCATGTGATGCTTAAGCATGTGTTTTGCATGGTGTTGGACAAAATTTGCATGCAAACTTGTTAATTTTGATGTATTTTATCTCGATTAAAAATAAGGTATTGTGACCCAGAACACCTTAATTCAGAATCTTAACTTTTAATCACCCAGTTTGCTTAAACATAATTAATCCGGATTAATCATAATTAATTAGAAACGGGGTCTTACACTTCTTCCCTCTTAAAATGATTTCGTCCTCGAAATCGCAAAACTGAGTATAACTCAAAATTTAAATCATATGAGATGTCTCAATCTCATTCATAGATACATAAGTATCAGTGACAACTGATGTGGTAATGTTAACGATATACCACTGAACAAAACTTTTCTATGACTCCATAAGGTTCAAAATATCGAGGCAACATCGTACCTCACTTAACGAATTGTATCGATCATCGCAAAGGTAATATTTTTTTTCAACTTTACATGATTCTCAACTTGAAATTCGAACGATATATTTCTTTTGTTGGCATAGCAAACCTGCTTACTTTAAGCCAATTTCATTCGTTTTCGCAGAAAATTTATCGTTCCTGGTATTTTCCTCAACACTCAAGTTGTGCCAAATATTCCTCATCGATCTCATCTCAGCATATCAGCAATAAGCAATTCTGGCTCTACAAAACCTCAACTGATATCATCCTATAGTTGTCTGGAATTCAAATTAGGAAAATTCTGCTAGTAAATAGTGATTCCTGTAGATTCCCACTAGATTTATTACTTTTAATCGGGACATAACTTCCAAAGTCTGGATAATTCTCTCAGTTTGTCCACCAGTCTGGGAAAAATGAGAGGCTGAGGGGTGTATTTATAGTGCGGAAATGCACACACCAACTCAGTTGACGTGACAATTATTTCAAAGGTCACGCCAACCCAGTTGGCGTGAATAAGTAAAAATAATGGTCACGCCAACCGAGTTGGTGTGACCATTATTTTACACTGGTCACGCCAACCGAGTTGACATATAATAAGACGCCAACCCAGTTGATGTCTAAGGTTACTTTTATAATTTGTTATGTTTGGGGTTATTTTGATAATTATTTATTTAATTTAGGTTATTTAGTTAAAACACCCTTAATACACAACTTATTTAAATTGTTGCATTAATTATTTTTATGAATTAAATATGTAAGACAATTATTATTAAAAAAATTTATATAGATTACATATTTATAGAAATCACAGCAAACTATTGTATTATTTATTTATTAAATTAAACCATTTATTAATTATTTGTAATAAATAAAAATTCAAAAAATTAATATAAAAAAGCAAAGTAAAAAACCCTCCACCAAGTTTTCTCTGAATTATGACCTTATCTGTACCTATCCGATTAATTTGAGGGCAAATTGGAAAAAACTCCCCAAATCTACTTTTCATTTTGGATTTACTACTCACTATAAAATATTAAGAGATTCCTCCCTAGTTTGAAATATACTTAAAGTTTACTCCCTCCCTTCTTTTATAAGACCATAATACCCTTTCTTAAATGAATTTGTCATGCAAGGGCTTGAATAAACATGAAATCCTTCAGTTTCTGTCATCTCGAGAAAATTCAAGAGCATAAAGGACTCACAGTTCATATTAAGCCCTATAATTACCTTATTCTTTGTAAAATAAACAACAAGCACATCATGCTTCCGTATTACAATAAACTTTTACCAAACTTGAAATATATCATTTTGACGAAAACGACACCGGGTGAGGTGGGTCGCAAAGTCACCAGTCAAAAATTTACTGCCTCCAGACTGTTTTATGAATGGCTCCTCACCATCCAACCTCAGCTCACAGCCGAGGTTAGTCTGCCAGTTATCGACTCCTTTTGAAATCACTCAGCACATCCCTAATTCGTTTCCTACTTTATGGCTTAAGGTATAAGCAAGATATAAGAAAGATTTAAAAAAATCTGGGAGATAGATGGGAAACAACATTATTTTTATTCTGTAAATACTTATAACATCTCTTACATTAAAACGTATCCTTTTTGGAGGAGACGCACTTGTTTAGCCTCTCATTTAGACGAGGCTTGACTTAAGAACACATAAACTAAAATACATAACAATATTACAGATGTTTACGAAAAGAAAGAAAAGAAAAGAAATATTAACAAGTGAGAGGTTGAAGAATTACAAAGCTTGGAGACTACAATTTTTATTCTTAGAAAACTATGAAGAATTTTCGATGTCTTTAGCTTCCTGAATGAGTGCCCTTATATAGGCATGAATCCGGACTTCAACATCAGATTCTAAATCTTGAAAATTGTTAGGTACGCCTATGAGTGCGTTTTAACTTTCACGTGGTCTGGCATCTTTGTCTGGTTATGCCATTTTTTCTCGTGAGTGGTCCATTAATTTTTGTTTGAGTGCGTTGAATAGTTACCGCACTAATTTTTAATGGTCCACACCTTTTCCTTTGTCGGGGAATCTTTACATTATTTGTTTTTGTGATCCCCGATCTTTAGGAAAATGGGCTCTCTTGTCAGCAGGTCTTTTGTCTCTTCCTGCCTCCGATATGTCGGGTTTGGACCGGAATCCTTTCCCGAACTCTGATTCTTCTGCTCTGGGCATGCTTGACAAATATGGTCTATCCATCGGCCAACGTGTGCCATGTTGCAGAATTTCCGATAAGTTTCTTTTCCCGCCGGAATCTTGTTTTCCCAAAGAATTTTTCTTTTTGTTTCAAAGAGTTCTTCGGCAAATCTTGTTGAGGTTCCTGTCATGGAATTCGGCATGAAAGTTCCGTTGGCTGAATTTTGAAAGAACTTGAATGAGTATTTGACTTTGTCCATTTCCTGTTAGACAAACCCAAAGACCCCATGCACGTCTGGTTGAAACTTCATCTTCCGTGATAGTCCCAGCCAAAATTGGTATACCTTCTGGTATCGCTATTTTTATATATTTTAAGGCGCTTTCGTCGGGTTGTCTAAGCTTGATAAAATGAAAAGCTTCAGTGAAGCCCTTCTTTACTGGCTCTATAGTAGCACTGAAAAGATACAACTCCAATATATCTCCTCTGGCCAAATGTGGATTATTGGCCCAAGTCTCGTGAACAGCTTCTCTGATCCATTTTGCTAATTTTGAAATTTCAGAGAATGATGGTGCCACCGTATAAACCGAAGCCAGAGCTCCAAAATTATACCATTCTTGAACATTGTTTGGATGGCTGCCTGGTTTCATCCAAACTCTCAGATATTTCCGGAGATATTAACTATAGATTTGTCTGGGTTGATATCTCACCTGGTAATTAGTTTCTCCCAAGTACGTTGGTAATCCTACATAGGTGAAGAAACTAAATCATTAGTTTGAACCTTAGAATTGCCAGTCATTGGCCTAAGATTCAACTGCCCCTCTTTTACCCCAGAGGTGCTGGGTTGACTTGAAGGTTCAGATTGTGATAACACCTGACCCTCACCATTTGTTATAGCTTGTACATCCTCAAGGAATGCATCATCTGCAGCACTCGTGACAGGGGTACTTAAATCACTTGCCTCCGGGTTAGATGAGCCTCGTTCTCTAAAACACTTCTTTCTGCACCGTTGGTGGTGCGGCCTGAAGGATAGGCCCTTTCAAGACTTCAAACAAACGTTCATGATCCTGAAACCATGCTCGTATGTGATCAATAACAAGTTCCTAATCTGCTCATTGAAGTCGTCCTGCGAACTCAGCATTGAGACAAAGTGTCCCAAAGTCTCGTTCCAGGATCTCCATGTTTTCCCTGAGATTCCTTACTCGTTTGAGGGTATCGCTAGCAATGTGTCGCTCCATTTCATGTTAAGAAATATGCAAGAACATTTTTATCAGATTTCAATATGACAATATCATAATCATAATATTAGCGTTCAGCTTGTCATCGCCTTTTCTGGTTTTGATTCAATTTTATTTTTCAAAAAAGATTTAACACTAGTGTTATCTATTTTTAAGATAAACTTTTTTGCAAGTAAGAATAATGGCCATTTTTTGAAAGCCTTTCGAACTGTAAAGAATTCTTTTTCGTTGATGTGCCATCTGATAACTTCGCTGCTGTCAAATAGATCGCTGCAATATCTGCATGACACTTCTCCATCTGGTGTGGCTTTCATAAGTACTCCAGTCCACCAACGATCCCTGGCATCTGTGTATAATGCCAGTTCATCCTCGTCGTTTGGAATTGCAAGCTTTGGTAGTTGCCTACAAACTTCTTTAAGCTGTTTGACAGCTTGTCTGCGATCTTCATTCCACTCAAACTTAACATCTTTCTTGAGTAGTGGACTGAACACCTTCCTGTGGTTTGCTAGATTTTGATAAACATTCCAGCAAAATTAACAACTCCTAAAAAACTCTGAAGTTGCTTTAAATCCTTGAGGTCATCCGGATATCATTGTACTTTTTCAACAATATGATTCTGCAGGATGATTCCAGATTCGTCGATCTCGATTCCAAAGAACTCGATCTGTCTTGTAGCAATCATTGCTTTCTTTTCGGAATGTACTAATCCTTTCTTGTAACAAACATCTGAAAAGATTTCCAAATGTTTAAGATGTTCTTTCATATTTTTTGACGCTATGAGGGTGTCGTCAATATAAACGAACATGAAGCTGAAGTAATCTTTGACAAGATTATCCATCTTTCTTTGATATATCTGGGGAGCATTTGCCAATCCCATTGGCATAACATTCCAGATATAGTGTCCTTGTGGTGTGGAGAATGCTGTAAAATTGCTGCATGCTTCCTCCATTTTAATACTGTAGAATCCAGACTTGCAATGGAACTTAGAAAACAATTTGGCATTCTTGATGCTATTTACCAAATGTTCTCTGCTTGGGATAAAATATCCATCGAATTCCAAAATTTTGTTGATCCCTTTATAGTTGATCACCAATCTTGGCTTTCCTCGTTTGATTTATACATGATTCCGAACAAGAAATCCTGGACTACTATATGGAGAAATACCTGCTGAGATTAACTTAAGGTCAAGTTGTTCCTCAAGTATCATCTGCATATCCATCCGATCTTCCATATTTATGGGGATTGGTCTGAATCTTACGAACTCATTTTATTTTCCAGCTTTCACCTTCAAAGTAGCTTTGAGCTCATTCTTATTCCACCATGTCAGTGGATCCTCATTGTAGTTCCTCTGAATTTTCCTTTTCACATCCTCTAGAGTAATTTGCTCTTCGATAGTAGCTTCAGATTGTTGAACTTTATCTTGTAATGCCTTTTTTTGGTAGCAATAGGGTTTCTGGAGTAACTTCTTCCTCATCCTGTTCTCTGAAAGACATAATATTAACCCAGTCAAAAGTTTGAGAATCCTTTTCACGAGGGCCTTATTGTCAAAACTGAAGGATTGTTTCTCCAAATTTATGTTGATCCTTCATCTTTGGGTGTCGAAGTTTTCCTTCATCACCATGCTTGCTGCGAAAACTAATGAGGAATTTTCTGTGAAACGCCTCCTGTAGTCTTTGCACAATAATCTTATGATCACAAAGGGTTGTGAAAATAAGTCTTCTTGTCTCGTTCTCCTGTGTGAATCTCTTGAATGTCGGTAGGAAATTGTTTTCTAATAGCATATTTGCTATTGTATCATGGAAATAAATGTGGAGTCTTGACTTTGTACCATGGGGTACTGCCTGCTCTGTCGATGATTATTTCTGCTCCCTAGACCCCTTCATTAAGGATTTACGGGGATCGTGGCTAAAGCTTTAAACTTGCAATTAGAATAAGCAAAGCATGCCTACAATCATATAGCTAAGGTTAAAAAGGTCTTTATTTGAAACTTTTCTGAATCCTGGGAGTAATTAGAAATTCAAACTTGGAACTAGGTAGTTATCTATAAAACATTTTGTAGTATTGAGTCAATCGAAAATCAAACTTAGGTTTAGGAATTAATTCATAATTGTCTCTTAATTTAATTTATATTTTATATATGTATGTTTCTTTTTCAAGTCTAATTCACACATCTCAATGCCAGTCATTGTCCACATATTTTTGTCTTCACATACAACAAACCTCTTCAAAGTCTCGGTCTCCCCTACCACCACCAACACCTTTTATAGCCAACACAAAAAATAATATAAAAATAAATTTATTTAGATTTTTTATATTAATTTTTTAAAATATATTTTCACTTTTTCTTTTTCCTTTTAGTGTGGCAAGTCCAAAGAAATATAGGTTACTTGGCAACGTTAATCTGGAAATTCTTGCATGCACCACGAGATGCAATTACGTCCACGTCTGGTGCATGTAATGTCAGAGTTTTCCATGTTCCGACGGCTACAAAACAAAGCAGACGGCGCATTATGAATAAAAACAAAGACTGTTAGATTAGTCTCACCAATCCAACGCCCAGAAATGATTTCTGTTGGAGCTAAGTGCTGATTCTCTTTAATTTAAAAGAAGCATCTTTATCCCCCTTTTACAAATTCTAATTTTTCACATAGACTAGTGAGAGTCTTGGAAAGAGAGAGAGAAGGGAAGAAAAATAAAGATAGTGGGGCCAAGAAAAGTTAATCTGCGGAAGAACAGAGGTATCTATTTTCGATCTTTTTATTTGTTAGAAGTGTGTCTTTTCTGTGTGATCTTTCTTGTGTCTTGATTTATGATCAGAGAGTAGACTACTGATAGACTACAAATTCTTGATCAATCGATTTTGTTAAATTTGAAGGGTTTCTTTTTCGTCTTTATTTTTTTTGTAATTTTGTGATTTTGAATTAGAGTCTTCTTTATGTTCAATGGTAATGTGACAAATCATTTTGATAAATATGATTTCTTCTTTTAAAACTTCTGAATAGAAACTCTTCAAAGTGGCAACACGATAATGTTCATTCTTTTGAATCTTTTGCACTTCTTTTTTCAAGATTATTGTTTGTTTGATCCACAATTTCATTTTTTTAATAGGCGAGGCACCGATTCCTGGGGCCGTTAAACAGAAGAATCGATGTGTACTTGACGAAATTGGGAATACAATTGCATTCTGTGGGGTCAATGTCAAGTCACTTCCTCAGGTTTCTCGACCTGTTACAAGGTATTTCGTCTCTTCTTTATTCAATTACCTAAATGTAAGAAAAATTAATCATGGGTCGATCTTGATCAACATATTCTTGTTTTTTCAGGGTTTTTTTTGCTCTGTTACGCGCTAGGGCCGCGCCGCGAAAAACAAGGTGTGTTTCTTGGAACCACATATCACACAGTTTTGTCTAGTTTTACATGTACTAACATGTCTTATGTATATTCTCAATTACAGAACTTAGTGTCAATAACTGGAAAGCAGCCATTGTAGCTGATGGAGCTCTACCTGAGAAAAGAGCCCTTCTGGCCCGGAAACCACCTCAGAAGAAGAATGTTGCCAAACCTAAGCCTGAGGAGATAATTGAAATTAGCCCTGATACAGAGGAAGTTCACGTAAAACGAAAATCACCTCAGAAGAAGAATGTTGCCAAACCTAAGCCTTAGGAGGTAATTGAAATTAGCCCTGATACAGAGGAAGTTCACGTAAAACGAAAATCACCTTAGAAGAAGAATGTTGCCAAACCTAAGCCTGTGGAGATAATTGAAATTAGCCTTGATATAGAGGAAGTTCACGTAAAACAGAAGCCACCACATGTAAATGATGAAAAACTCGATGAAAACTCGGTGGATGAGTTGCCATCAAGAAAGCAAGCTCAAACACTTACTTCAATACTCTTTGCCAGAATTCAGGTCCATATCATTGCCACTTGGATTTTATAGTTTCTTTGCTTGCCTACTTTTGTGAACCATTTCTTTTAACATTTTGAATGATTTTCAGGCTATGTTTGGGCTAAGCGACGAACAAAAGGAGGACATAAGTGGATATTGATGTTGACAGACCAAAGCCTCTGGAGATAATTGAAATTATCCCTGATACAAAGGAAGTTCACGTAAAACAGAAGCCACCACATGTAAATGATGAAAAACTTGGTGGAAAATTCGGTGGATGAGTTGTCATCAAGAAAGCAAGCTCGAACTCTTACTTCAATACTCATTGCCAGAATCCAGGTCCATATCATTATCACTTGGATTTTAAAGTTTCTTTTTCTTGCCTATTTTTGGAACCATTTTTCTTAACATTTTGATTGATTTTCAGGCTGTGTTTGGGCTGAGCGGCGAACAAAAGGAAGACATAGTGGATATTGATGCTGCTGATGTGAACAATGAGTTGGCAGTTGTTGAATATGTGGATGAAATGTACAATTATTACAAGTCAGCCGAGAATGAAAGCGCGGCAAATGATTACATGGACTCACAGCCAGATATAAATGAGAAAATGCGAGCGATTCTGATAGATTGGCTAATCCATGTTCACTACAAGTTCAAGTTTTCTCTTGAGACTCTTTCCTGATCATCAACATAATGGATCGATATCTTTCGGCCGCTGCTACATCAATAAGTGAACTTTAGTTGGTGGGAATTAGTGCGATGCTCATAGCCTCGAAATACGAAGAAATTTGGGCCCCAGACGTGCGTAGAAATTTCACATTTTTACTTGTTTAAACAATCTAAAATCAATTGTTAACCTTGTTTATTTATTTCAGGTTAATAAACTAGTTGGAATCTCAGCAAACACATACTCAAACCATCAAGTCTTAGTGATGGAAAAACGGATACTCGAGAAATTGGAATGGAATTTGACAGCCTGACACCATATGTGTTTCTTGTTCGTTTCATAAAAGCATCAATGATTGATTCTGACGTAAGTGGACTTGTCTCTTAATTTGATTTATATTTTATATAGGTATGTTTCTTTTTCAAGTCTAATTCACACATCCCAATGCCAGTCATTGTCCACGTATTTTTGTCTTCACATACAACAAACCTCTTCAAAGTCTCGGTCTCCCCTACCACCACCACCACCTTTTATAGCCACCGCCACCGCCACCGCCACCGAAGCAAAGCTGTTATCGAGAGCTCCACCAGATCTCTCCTCCACAACAGCCATCGCACCTGAAGCCTCGTTTGCCACGATGAACTTAGCCTCAAATCCCTCCACCACCATATCACTCTCGGCTCCTTCATGACCTCCCGCTTCCTCAGCCGTTTGAGTTATCATGCTCTCAGGCGTCAGCGGGAAGAGCCGCTTAGTCGGCGTCTGCCGCTCCAGGGGCGGATTCCAGTCGCCTCTTCCTGTTTTACAGTTGGAAATGAGCAAGAAAGCTGAGGACAATTCAAACAGCTAAGTGCTTCACGGTCCTTAGGTTCTATTTTACGGAGTCAGTCATGCTTAAATGAAGCAACAGAGGTTTGCAAAAGGTTCAATTCAATGGCATGGCATCGTTTGTCTTCTCAATCCAGCCGCAGGGAACCAATTTTAGGTATCAATATGGAAAATATAATTTAGAATTTATCTGGTTAAAGAAATATATGATTTCATAATTTTCTATTTTTTTATTATATATTAGAAATCATATGATTTTCCAAAATAAAATACAAAAAAAATTATTTAGATTTTTTATATTAATTTTTTAAAATATATTTTCACTCTTTCTTTTTTCCTTTTAGTGTGGCAAGTCCAAAGAAATATAGGTTACTTGGCAACGTTAATCTGGAAATTCTTGCATGCACCACGAGATGCAATTACGTCCATGTCAGGTGCATGTAATGTAAGAGTTTACCATGTTTCGACGGATACAAAACAAAACAGACAGCACATTATGAATAAAAACAAAGACCGTTAGATTTGTCTCACCAATCCAACGCCCAGAAATGATTTCCGTTGGAGCGAAGTGCTGGTTCTCTTTAATTTAAAAGAAGCATCTTTATCCCCCTTTTACAAATTCTAACTTCTCACATAGACTAGTGAGAGTCCTGGAAAGAGAGAGAGAAAGAGAGAAGGGAAGAAAAATAAAGACAATGGCGCCAAGAAAAGTTAATCTGCTGAAGAACAGAGGTATCTATTTGCGTTCTTTTTATTTGTTAGAAGTGTGTCTTTTCTGTGTGATCTTTCTTGTGTCTTGATTTATGATCAGAGAGTAGACTATTGATAGACTACAAATTCTTGATCAATCAATTTTGTTAAATTTGAAGGGTTTCTTTGTTTTCGTCTTTATTCTTTTTGTAATTTTGTGATTTTGAATTAGAGTCTTCTTTATGTAGCAATGGTAATGTGACAAATCATTTTGATAAATATGAATTCTTCTTTCAAAACTTCTGACTAGAAATTCTTCAAAGTGGCAACACGATAATGTTCATTCTTTTGAATCTTTTGCATTTCTTTTTTCAAGATTACTGTTTGATTGATCCACAATTTCATTTTTTTAATAGGACGAGGCACCAATTCCTGGGGCCGTTAAACAGAAGAACCGATGTGTACTTGACGAAATTGGGAATATAATTGTCGTACGTGGGGTCAATGTCAAGCCACTTCCTCAGGTTTCTCGACCTGTTACAAGGTATTTCGTCTATTCTTTATTCAATTACCTAAATGTAAGAAAAATTAATCATGGGTCGATCTTGATTAGGAATGGCAACGGGTCGGGTATGGAACGGGTTTGGCCAATCCCAGGACCCGCCCCACTACACATAAAACCCGGACCCGCCCCGCCCAGCTTAGACCCGTGAACCCGGCGGGTTTACCCGCCCCGGTTCCAGTTTTTTTTTTTTTTTTTTTTTAAAAAAAATTAGCTAGAAATCAATTTTAAAACACAAAAGTTGAGTTTTGTGATTAAATTTTATGTTTTCTCTAGTAAATATTTATAATAAGCATTGCAAAACTATCTTTAAACTACTAAATATTTATTAATTTGCTCTGATTTCCTTCAAAATATCCAACTTCTTTAACATGAACACATGAATTTTGATATAAAATTAAATAATGACACTTTATTGTTCAATTAAAGAAGTAAAATGTATAATCAATATCATATTTTTTTTAAAAAAATTAAAAATGTATTGCGGGGCGGGTACGGGGTGGGTTCGGCCAATCCCAGGACCCGCCCCGCCCCGCATCCAAACCCGGTTGAAGCGGGTCCAGACTCGCCCCGACGGGGCGGGTTTATTGCGGGTCCGGGTTTGGATCAATCTCATTGCCATCCCTAATCTTGATCAACATCTTCTTGTGTTTTCAGGGGTTTTTTTACTTTGTTACGGACCAGGGCCGCACCGCGAAAAACAACAAGGTGTGTTTCTTGGAACCACATATCGCACAGTTTTGTCTAGTTTTACATGTACTAACATGTCTTATGTATATTCTCAATTACAGAACTTAGTGTCAATAAATGGAAATGCAGCCATTGTAGCTGATGGAGCTCTACCTGAGAAAAGAGCCCCTCTGGCCCGGAAACCACATCAGAAGAAGAATGTTGCCAAACATAAGCCTGAGGAGATAATTGAAATTAGTCCTGATACAAAGGAAGTTCACTTAAAACAAAAATCACCTCAGAAGAAGAATGTTGCTAAACCTAAGCCTGAGGAGGTAATTGAAATTAGCCTTGATATAGAGGAAGTTCACGTAAAACAGAAATCACCTCAGAAGAAGAACGTTGCCAAACCTAAGCCTGTGGAGATAATTGAAATTAGCCCTGATACAGAGGAAGTTCATGTAAAACAGAAGCCGCCACATATAAATGATGAAAAACTCGATGAAAATTCGGTGGATGAGTTGCCATCAAGAAAGCAAACTCAAACTCTTACTTCAATACTCTTTGCCATAATTCAGGTCCATATCATTGCCACTTGGATTTTATAGTTTCTTTGCTTGCCTATTTTCGTAACCATTTTTCTTAACATTTTGATTAATTTTCAGGCTGTGTTTGGGCTGAAGTGGCGAACAAAAGGAGGACATAGTGGATATTGATGTTGACAGACCAAAGCCTCTGGAGATAATTGAAATTGAAACAGAGGAAGTTCACGTAAAACAGAAGCCACCACATGTAAACGATGGAAAAACTTGGTGGAAATTCTGTGGATGAATTGTCATCAAGAAAGCAAGCTCGAACTCGTTCTTCAATACTCGTTGCCAGAATCCAGGTCCATATCATTGTCACTTGGATTTTACAGTTTCTTTTGCTTGCCTATTTTCGGAACCATTTTTCTTAACATTTTGATTGATTTTCAGGCTGTATTTGGGCTGAGCGGCGAACAAAAGGAAGACATAGTGGATATTGATGTTGCTGATGTGAACAATGAGTTGGCAGTTATTGAATATGTGGATGAAATGTACAATTATTACAAGTCAGCCGAGAATGAAAGCGCGGCAAATGATTACATGGACTCACAGCCAAATATAAATGAGAAAATGTGATCGATTCTGATAGATTGGCTAATCCATGTTCACTATAAGTTCAAGCTTTCTCTTGAGACTCTTTTCCTGATCATCAACATAATGGATCGGTATCTTTCGGCCACTGCTACATCAAGAAGTGAACTTCAGTTGATGGGAATTAGTGCGATATTCATAGCCTCGAAGAAATTTGGGCCCCCGGCGTGTATAGAAATTTCACATTTTTACTCGTTTAAACAATCTAAAATCTATTGTTAACCTTGTTTATTTATTTCAGGTTAATAAACTAGTTGGAATCTCAGCAAACACATACTCAAACCATCAAGTCTTAGTGATGGAAAAACGGATACTCGAGAAATTGGAATGGAATTTGACTGTCCGGACACCATATGTGTTTCTTGTTCGTTTCATAAAAGCATCAATGACTGATTCTGACGTAAGTGGACTTGTCTCTTAATTTGATTTATATTTTATATATGTATGTTTCTTTTTCAAGTCTAATTCACACATCCCAATGCCAGTCATTGTCCATATATGTAAAATAGTATATTTTATATTTTTCATGAAATTTACATAGTAAGGGTAGTTTTGGATTGCTCATTCAAAGCATTTCTATATTATTTTTGCTTAAAGTTGGAAAAAATTATTTTTAAGCAAAACATTATTTGTTATTAAAATAAAAAAAATCAGCTTAATGAAATTCAATTTATTGCTATCATATAAGTTAAAGCAGTCAAAACATCTCATTACTTACTACTTTTACAAAACTATAATTTTCCTTTCCTGAAAAAAAAAACACAGAGAAACTTCAATATGAGTACGGTGGGCTTGCTTGATAGCCCATATCACGGTTCCATCGGTCCGTATAACGTAGACCCAATGCATATTACGGATGAGGTAAATATAAAGCTGTCAATTCGGGTTTGGTTCGTCGAGTTGACCCAATCCACCTTACAAAAATGATGGGTTGGGTTAACAGTTTCTCCACCCATTTAAAAATGGGTCAAAATAGCTTAACTCATCTGGGTTATGGGTTGAGATGAGTTGAGTTTGGTTAGACCCGTGGGCTAAGCTTATAAGTTAGACCTAGTTTTCGAGGTCATTCTATAATAGTAAGCCCCTCTCATTCTTTAGTCGTCTGCTTAATTCATGTCAATTAGATTGATTGTTAAATATTTTGGACAAATATTATAAATAGTATATGAGTTATTAATAATTTAAATTCTTTAAAACCTAATAAAATTATATTTTTTTACCCGTGGATTGACCCGTCTTATCAACAATCCACATTGGGTTGGACTGGTTTGAGATTTTTCCAACCTATTTGAAGGTGGACCTTAATGAGCTGGTCGTTTGAATTACGGGTTTAATCGATTGGATCGATTTGTCCCAAATCGACCGCTCTAGCTAAATATAGCTAAGGGTGGGAATCAGGACGGGTTTCGGGGAATCGGGATATTCGGGTAATCGGGTATCGGGATTACTAAAGGCATACCCGAACCCGAATATGTCGGGTACCCGAAATTCGGGTTTCGGGTACCCGAACCTTGAATTTTTATTTTTTTTAATTTTTTTAAAGAAGCGCTCTTTAGATTTAAACCTAAATATTTTTTTTTTTTAAAGGAAATCGGGTTCGGGTACCCGAACCCGATCAATTTTTCTCTCAAACCCCGTCCCGAACCCGTCCCGAACCCGCCACTACCCGATCGGGTAATACCCGATTATCCCGAAAAACCCGATTATCCCGAAAAACCCGATCGGAAAATACCCGATCGGGTCGGATCGGGACCCGAATTCCCGAACCCGTTTCCCACCCCTAAATATAGCAACACCTACTGTGTTTCTGTGTGTGTTATCCACTCGTAGGTATCTGTGTGTATATTGCTTGGTAGCATTTCTTAACAAAGTATGGCTACTTCATCCTTTTCAGCTTACAGTGGTTCCATTTCCATTTCTTCTCCAAATGTGAAGACGAAACAAAGGGAGAATGAGGCTGCCCTTCAATCTTCTCTATTTTTCAATTCACCTCTCAAAACTTCCGCCGCTGCACAGTTCCTAAACTACCAACTCACGCTGTCCGTCTCTTCAGCTCCACGCCCTCTCACCATCATTTCCATGGCTCCCCCTAAACCTGGTGGTAAACCCAGAAAAGGTATCCCCTGTTGCTTCAATATAAAATTAAGAAATCATCAGTACATATTTAATTCGAGGGGATTTTTTTTTTTTGTTATTTTTTTTTTTTTTGAAAATTTGGTAGTGGTTGGGGTGGTAAAGTTGGCCCTTGAGGCGGGAAAGGCGACCCCAGCTCCGCCGGTGGGGCCAGCTTTGGGTGCAAAGGGTGTTAACATAGCAGCTTTCTGTAAGGATTACAATGCTCGTACTGCTGATAAAGCCGGTTACGTCATTCCCGTCGAAATTACTGTTTACGATGTGAGTACTTCACCCTTTCAAACGCCATTCTTTTTACGCTTTCTCGTTTAGAGAAAAGGCCAAGTTGGTATAGTGTACTCGTTGGTTTTATTCATGTCAAATCGTTAGAATAATAATAAGAGAATGAAGACAGGACGATATTAGAAGTAGCACTTGTGAGTTTTATGTTCAATTATTATTCGAAGAGGGGGAAGATACAAAGATAGTTCATCCAGCATTTCCAAATTCCAGACGGTATGCTAAGGTCACTGAACTGATTCATTTGCTAAATTATGAGAATAGTGAGAAGAAAGTAAATAGAAACTAAAGATTACGCTAGTCAAACACAGCTCTCAGGTCACTGATTTGATTTCACTTTAAATCGTTATGTTATAAGAAGAATATATTGAACATGAACAGAGATTAATCAAGCAATTAAAAATTTCATGTAAAATTAGAGAATGGAGAGATGCAGATACACCAAGCAGTGACGTGTTTCTGGTGGTGTGTGATGGTTTGATTCATGTTAAGTTGCTAGAATATTAAGCAGATGGACGAGAGACATATTACGATTTACGCCAACCAATTATGAGTTTTAGTCCATGAATAAAGGGTAAAAACTATAAATAGATGGCCAATTTTATATAGGTATAGTTACACAGGTAGGAGTGTCAACATAATGGGGGAAATCGTTCCATATATTGCAATGAAAAATACATAGGCGATGACATAATTATATCAATAGCAACTTTGATTCTGAACAATTTGTCACAGGATAGGAGCTTTACCTTTATCTTGAAGACTCCCCCTGCTTCAGTTTTGTTGCTCAAAGCTGCAGGTATGTTATCCCCTTCTCTTTTTTTATGGTGTTTGCATTTATGTTTTGAGTTCTTCCTTCACGCATCAATAAGTTTTATTCCATTTTAACCCCAAAATCGGGCATTTTCCTACATTAACTTATAGTATATTTAAGTCTAAGGCTCTTGGGGGCGAGTGAGGAAAAGATATGTTATTGGTTTCGATCACCTTTTCCTTTTCAATAGATTATTTGCAGCTTTAAAAGCCCGTACAATCTAGGTAACTATTATGAAAAGTGAAGATAATATAACAAATATATTTAAAATATATTGTATTGATGGTTTTTCTTTAGAATCAAACAGAGGAAATTGTCATTCTTGACATTCTCTTAGTCATAATTAGAGAAATGAGGCGTAATGGTTTTGACTTGGTACATGTTCTTCATATGAAGGCACTTGGCGGAGCATATCTTAAAGTTTTGTTTGGTGATGTGGTAAACTTAGTATTTGCATCCTTCTGTTTCTTTTGTTTTGCCCCTTTAATGGAAGAATCAGTGTCATTAGTCTTCCATATATACTTTGCAAACTGTGACAAATTGTCTCGGTGTTATACTGAAAGATCAGAAACCATGGGAATGAATGGTTTTAAGTTATGGATATTATACAAAGATATAACTTTTTGCATGACTTTTACAACCTTACCTTTTTATGCTTGTAAATAGTTCTAAAAACTTTTGAAATCTGAGCTATTAGATACATAGCAAACAAGTAGAAATCATCAACTTCTGATTACCGCTGCTATACTTGTATAAACTCTGTTAATGAATAGGAAGCAATCCGAGGTAACCAATTAAAGATGTACTTCGTATTTGTGACTTGAATAGGAAATAAGAAAGTCCTTATCTGAGCTGCTCTTTTCTTAAGTCTCAACTCCCCCACCTGGCTGTTGTTTTGCAATTGTGAAACTATGTTTGATTGAGGGGCATAAACAGACTCGAATGTAGGGGGTACTTTGTAGAGTTTGATTCCACATCTAAGATAAGGATCCACTTGTTCACTTCGCTACTTCGAGTAGGACTTAGAATAGAGCTGAAGCTGTTTGCTTGCTTGATAATGTAGCTTATTAGCATACATGATTTGCCATCTTTCCTTTTCTTTTTGAATAATTTCAGTCACTGTTACAGAAATTTCCATCTTTTTTGTCCCTGTTGGGATGATCAAATAGATGTATGCATATTTCCACAATGAGCTAACTGGTTGGCTTATAGGGCATCATTTACTTGTGTGCTATCGCAACAAACTAGACTATGACTTACCCATCTAATTTGATTTTTGGTCTACGTCTGCATGAAGAAAGGCGACTTCTTTATTCTATCACGGCAGGCAACTTGGGCACAAATTAATATGTTTTGTGGTCGACTGTTTCTAAGTTCTTTGTTCTTCTTCAATGCATGACATGAATCTGACTTACTAAACACGGGAAAAGAGAGGATTTGTTAAAAATAGGATTGTCAGATTAAAACATGCGTGATACTTTGTTCAGTAGATTAATGATTTTTGAAATGGGGTTGAGATTCCCAACCGTGTCATCATTATTTGAAGATAAAAATTTATCTGCCACCTGTTTTTGTACAAGTTTATTTAGAATCCTATCATATGCATCTTGCATGATCTTACGTCTCATTTGATCCATTTCCTACCTGTATATTCATGTTCGTATCATCATACATATCAGTGAATATATTCATATATATAGGTGTGGAGAAAGGTTCCAAGGATCCGAAGCAGGCGAAAGTCGGGAAAATCACAATCGAGCAGCTGCGAACAATTGCACAAGAAAAGTTGCCGGACCTGAATTGTACGACTATCGAGTCGGCAATGAGAATTATAGCAGGCACTGCAGCCAATATGGGAATTGACATTGACCCTCCAATTCTTGAACCAAAAGTAAAGCAACTTGTGTAGGTCTGAGTTATTTGATTTTTTGTATCAATCTTTCTTAATTTTATTTTGCAAGCGAGTCAGTCTCTCTGTTGTGTAGACCGTGTTCATTATTTGTTCATCATGGCTCCAAAATTTTGCTTTTGGTTGGGGGAGTGTCAGGTTCATGCTCCAAAGTCCAATCCCAACAAGTGTACAGCAAGTGTAAGCTACACTTACTAAACATAGTCGGTATTTGGAGTATATTAAAGCACGCTTGATGTGCGTATAATATATTGTATTTCTTTTTAAATAAAAGTTTTTGTTGTAAAATTATTTATGAACTATTTGTAAGCGCGACCTGGCCTGATTTCTTCTATGGTTTATGTAACCAATCTCAATCTCTTGAGATTAAAAGACTTGGTAGTTGTAAAATCAATGCATTCGACCATAACAAATTTTGTTTTTAAATCAATTGATTAAGTAGTATCAATTTATTATTTTTTCACAGTATTGATTTGTGCTATTGTTTTATTATAAAGCAATAGAAATTAATAGAAAACTATGTTTTCCTGTGGAAAATACATAAAGAACTAAGAATAAATAAACAAACTTCCGGTTGATACCTGAACAAGACGTTGAACATAACCTTTGCGGTTGGACAAATTGAAATCATTTAAAATCCCTTACATTTCTCAGTGCTGCATCAGTTAGGAAGTGTTAGATCATAAAACGAAATGGTCTGGGCTATCCTCCATGGGTAGATGGCACTACCTCATGGAGTAGTAAGAATGAACCTCATAAGCCACCATGGGCATATCCGAGTTGGTAAGGCCTGTGGTGATGTGGGGGTAAAACTCCGGCACCAAGTTCGAAATATTATGAGGGTTTGCTCTGAGAGTCGTGTCCTATTGATTGTCTCCCATGGGTATCTGTGAGTTTGAGCGACGATTATTGGGCCTATGAGTTATGCAGCACGGCATTACTTCTTTTAAAGATAAAAATAAAAATTTGGCGATCAATCGTCTGAACAGTCATTTTCTGACAGGATTCACTCTTTTTTAGTAAGAGATCACGAAAAAATTGGTGATCGATCGCTGAACGGTCATTTTTTTTACCGATTCATTCTTTTTTTGTAATTATATCGCATCCTCACATTGATTCTGCTGGATATCAGCAACCCAACCGCATTGGTTACATCGAAGTTTTTGGCAAGCCTGAGGTAGAGGAAGATAACGTTAATTATTCTTAAGATTGATTTGCTTTGATAATTTTTCGTGCATTATTTGTTGTAATGTATTAATATAAGGGCTCATTATTAGGGAATTTCATAGTTCTGAGGCGTGATTATACACTTTTTTTAGTGTAATCATGTCTTGATTAATCAAAAACAATTTACGATACAACAAAGTCTCATTCAAGAACACTCTATCAAATATTGTGAATAATAATACTATCGTCAATCCAAACAATCTCACTATATAAAGATTTTGAATAGCCACCGCGTCTTTTCATGAAAGAACATATATTTCATTAAATAACACGTCTTTTCATGAAAGAATGTGTCTTTTGATATTTTTAAGTCACTTTGAAAGATTATGTTTTTAACATAAAAATACATCATTTCAATAGATACATTGTTTCATTTTGAAGAGGCATATCCCTTGATATGAAAAGATACGACTCTTTATAATGAAGAGACACCATTTGAAAATAACTTTCAAAATGTTAAATACAACTATTCAATTTTTAAATAATGAGATTTTAATTTCCTTATAATTAGCAAAATATCCAACATTCCCCCTACTAGTTTGTCAACATTAGAAAATATTCACAAAATATATTACTATCTTGCTATGCATATTTGTGTTATCAGAACGACCATTTAACCCATCAAGTATTGCAAGGGAAATGTGATCCTATCTGTTAAATGTACCTCGAAATAATAGTTTCCTTTTTTAAAAAAATTACGGCCGTATTCACGATAGAATATCTGTATTACGAAATCTTCATTTAGTTTAAATAATAACAGATGAACTCTTAATGAATATCTGTGTTATGAATTTACCTTCCTCACGATCACTTCCTGCTATTTTGGAAAGTTACAATATATCTCAAATATATAGTGAGATGTATCTGTAAAGGTATTGTTCTTAAGATTAGCATCAAATTTTCTCAATTTTTTTAGAGTAAATAATTGTACTTTTTTTTTTTTGATTGTACAAGTTTGTACTATCAATTTTTAGGTTTAAATAACAAACACAATGTCATTTGATTGTGACACTAACTTTTAAAATGATTATTCTTGTATTTGTATTGACGGAATGCTCTCCTCCATGTGTTTATGTTTTGAGAAGGGGACGGTGGGCGATAGGTTTTGTCCCACAAGCACATTGCATTATTTTTAGCCGTATAATTTCTCTCGGACATTAAGGTTCGAATGATTAAGATTAGTAGTCTTACTATTAATTTTTATAGATGTTTAGTTTGTTTTTAGAAAGATATTATCACATCATATTTATTACACTTCGTAGCAAAATGACATATATATATGTCATTACCTACATTTTTTACTATTTAAAAGATTTGATCCCGCAAAAAATTTCAACTTAGTTCCTATAATTTAATCCCAAAAATTTCAAATTTTAACTCCATTATTCAAATTTTTGAAGGCATTTTAGTCATTATATCAAACAATAAAATTAATTGATCATCTTATCCTCAAACCAGACACGATATAACTTATCACATTATATTAATTTATCATCAAAATCATTATTTTAATCATTATATTCTCAATCAAAACGGTACCTAAAAATATAAGAAAAATTAAAAATTAGTGCAGTAGCACCAAATTTTTAACTAATCAGAAGATCAAAAAGTGAGTGTGAATTCATGCGCTGTTGCTCGGCTTTTTCTGTAATGGCAATCAAATAAATATCCTTTCAGATTCATTAATTTCTAAACTTTTGGGAGATTTTTAAGCCTTAATTAAGTACCCAAATGCTCGGAATCATTGTAATTGAATTGTAGGACATTACAAAATGGTGAATTTGAGAGGACCAATTTGGTCTAACATCAGAGGTTAAAAAGATAATGAACCCAAGGTTACCACACAACCGCAAGAAAATACTTATATGGACCGGACGTTTGTAACGATCAAGATATATAAATATTACCCATATATAATAAGCAGCGTAATGGTTACTGTTCCCATGAACAGTAACCATTACGTCACTTTTTAATTTTTTTATTTCCTTTTCTTTTATTTTTTCTTTTATTTTTTATAAAATATTCGGTATGATGAATTTTTGGTAGATTACATATCGTCGATTTTGCTTGTTTATGTACATTTTGATTTTTTTCTTACCTACGACCCATTGCTAATATGTGGTATTACCTATTTACCTTTCTTCTGATGTTTGGCATCAAATATTCCCTTAATATATAAGGAGATTATATCAAAACCCTTGACCCAACAGTGCATCCATCTTATCTCAATTTTTAAAATTTAAAATGTTATCTTTTTTTTTTTAAGAAAAAAACATGTTGATTTTGTCAAGTATGAATTAAAAAAAACAGATAGTTCAAAATAGATTTTTCTCGTGGCAAACTTTAATAAAAAAATTTATATGAACTTAGTTTAAAAAAAAAGAGTTAAAAATAAGTTTTCGTTGTGGCAAACTTTAATAATATTTTTTATAAAATATTCGGCATTATGAAATTTTGGTAGATTATAGGTCGTCAGGTTTTGCTTGTTTGTATACATTTTGAGTTTTGGCTTACCTCGACCCGTTGCTAATATGTGATGTTCTCGATTACCTTTGTTATGATGTTTGACATCAAATTTTCCCTTCATGTATAAGGAGATTATATCAAAAAAATTAGAAAAATTAAATTATGATAATTATATATTACTTGTTTGATAATAATTTGGGACGTCACATTTACATTCATTATTTGTCAGAAAGTATATAAATAATTATAAAAGTAAGATGATTCATTAATCTTGAGGCCATAGCAAGTAATAAGAGCAATATCCTAAAATAACAATGCAACTACAACAATAAATATAAACTATAATTCTAGCCATCGTCATTTTGAAAACTCTTGCGAACAACTTTTGATTGGTTTTTTTGAGCTCGTTGAGATTTACTTTTATTGTGATTGATGTAATCTACTACTGCACTTTCGTAGATGACTTTTGTTTAGAGAGTCTATTGGGCCCTACAAGGATATCATATGCCAACTATTGCTATGGTGTACTGAAGGGGAAGACTTCTGTTTACTCCAACCTATTTGATTTTATATACATACGATTATGTATGTTCAATGCGTATGAACCATCTTTTTATTCTCTAGAACTGTCTGTTGAACTTGTGTCGGGCGCTTTGTTGGATATATATACTAGGTTATAAGCTCACTGGCACCGCGCCTTGCGCGGTGCCAAATTAACTAGTGTATGTATATGTTTGTATGTGTTTTGATGTTTGTAAAACTTTTGATCACGAGTTTTATTCTCACTACTAACACTTTCTCGATCGAGCCTAATATGGTTTACCTGGCTGGCGTAGTTTGCAAGCTACGTCAGTCCAAAAATTTACCTAGTATGCAGTTGGGTACCCCAAAATATAGCGGCTGAGAGTTCCCGTCATTAAAAAAAATGAAGAAAGTGCTTTTTTTCTCATTGAGGGTAGCTTTCTAATTTGGGTAATTTCAAGAGAGATGCGTCTATAAAATTGTACCTGCAATTGATCCAATCAAGAAAATAACGGACCTGTCCCTAATGTGGGTGTTCGAGTTGGTAGATAATGGTGAATTTGAGACATAAGGTCATGAGTTCGATTCCCCCTGCTAACACTTTCTCGGTCTGAGCCTATCGCACCGAGTTTATCTAGTACGGTTTTAATTGATTGGCAGTGGTTTAAAGGCTATTTCGTCAGCCCGAATGTATACTTAGAATGCACCCCAATGATAGAGACGGTGGGTTCCCTCGTCATAAAAGTCATAAAAACAGAAATAAAAAGAAATAATGGACCTTTTGCAATAATTGACGAAAGAAGTTTAAATAACAGCATATTTTAAAGTAGTATACATATAAATGTGAGTTCTTTATTTATGAATATTATAAAAAGTTAAATGGAATATTCAATACAAATTGAGATAAACAAGACCGTTCGGGAATCATTTTCATTTTCATGTCAAATTGTTAACCATAAGTTTTAAATACATCATATAAATAATAGTTTACCCTTAAAATATATTAGACATTATTGTATAACACTTTGGTCCCCGTCTCCTGAAATAACGAAAGAGAAATGTTGGACTCCTTGTCTTTATTCGTAATAAATTATTGTGTTTTTGCTTTCATATATATAATAATAATAACAAATTTGTAGTGTTGGCTTCAATGTAATTATTGCAAGGATAATATACCCGGGTCGTTCGACCTACAATGTCATCAGTACAGTCCAACGACCCCAAATCATTTTAGGACGTTGATGTCCATATTAAATATGAACTCTAGAGTCCCAAAATAATTTGTGGTTGTTGAATATGGATCATACGACCTCAAAATGATTTGAGACTATTGGATTTATCCTTAAGTACTATCATAAGGGTAAGATCAACAGTCCACTGTGCCGAGTATTCGGTGAGTATATGGTCGGATTTTAGTAGATATTGCAGTTGCATTATTTAAGTAAAAATCCTCCGATATGTGAGATTTGATTCCTAAAAATTGGGAATTTTTTTTTTAATGATTAGAGCTCTTATTTAATCGGTCTTCAATATCAAGTATAGTGCATATTATCAAAAGAGCAATCTAGGGCATGAGCAATAGAGAGGAAAATTAATTTATAAAGTTTTTCTTGTATTTTTTTTTTAAAGTGGGGAAGTAGTTAAAATTGACTTTTTTTGTGCTTAACGAGTCTACCTAAGGTGGGTATGAAGTTCTTATTCATCAAGACTAGGCTAGTGAGCTCAAGTTTGTCTTGTATTTTAATTAGTTAAAAAAAGTTTCAGACAAAATATATAAGAAATAGTATTTTTCTAAAAAAAAAAGAAATTATAAATCAATCAAGGAGAACTGGAGAAGTAATATATACCAACTTAATGTGGTTAGCACACACTTCCAAGGAGCGATTGCATGCAACTTGCTCTTTGGCATTTGTTAGGTAATGATAATTACGTTACCCTTGACCAGAGTTATTATAATGGACAAAATTTCTAGCTCAGTGTTCTTCCTTCTTGCTATCATTACCGAAAACTTTCGATGATTCCCATCCTCCCTCTCTTCTTACTTTTTCTGTGTTTGAGAAAAAGAATCTGCGTCTACACAAAGATATAATCTTTGTTGGGTCGTGACTCGTACTATATTATTGCACAGATATATGATAACGAGCATTCCCAAATAATAATAATGAACAAGCAAAAGGGTGTTATAAAAATCTTTTCTTGATGCCACTGGAGAGCTAACAAATGGGAATCTGATCTGGGATATATCTTTTTAGTGGGAATCTTTGGTGTTTATAAAGTGACTTTTCTCCCTGTCTTGAAAGGTAATACGCTTCTTTTGCCACTCTACTTGGTTGCTGCAATAGTAAATTGAAATTTGCTTTTGTTTATTTTTCATCTTCTTTAAGTTTATTGCCACTTTCATGACCACTTAAATAATATATAAATTCAAGCTTTTTCAACACTGTCACTAACAAGTTTTTGAGCTTGCTGTCTGCTGATGATCCCTTCAGTTGACAACTTGTCACTCTCCACATTTTAAAAACCCTTCTTTATTGATGGAAGATGGGTTGATTATATAGGCAGTATGTATTGATGTCTTACAAAAAGTTACCGCCTTGACAGAGATTTGCTGCGGTTATTTGGTATTTAGCGTTAATTTTTGTTCATCCAATCTGGTTGATTTGAGCTTGTTTAGTAATCTTACTTGCTTGATTTAGATTTATATATAATTTTATGATGGTATAATTGTAGGTATAAGTCTTTTTTGGAAGAGGGGTATAAGTTGTTATTTCTTTGAGTATCTGCTAATTTTCAAGAATATCATCAGACTTATCATCTGTTCTGCTTTTGTTTTTGCTTTTGTTTTTGTTTTTGTGGGTTTTTTCTGGTTTTTAAATTAATTTTCCTTAATTTATTTTATCTGGCTTTGTTTGTAGAGTTCAGATATCGATCAAATAATTTAAGTGCAGAGTGCTCGAACTAATTATTTCCGGTTGGTCTAATTACGATACATACTCTTCAAGTAATGGTGTCAAGGTCATACTCAAATTTATTGGATCTTAACTCGGGTGATTCACCAAGCTTCAGCCGTGGGGGAAAGAAAATATCCCGAGTTGCAACTGTAGCAGGGGTGTTATCTGAGCTAGACGATGAAAGTAGGAGTAATGCTGGATCAGATGCTCCCTCACCTATATCCCAAGATCGGCTGATTATTGTCGGAAATCAACTCCCACTTCGTGCACATCGCAGGGAGTCGAATGGTGATGAGGCGTGGGACTTTAGTTGGGACGAGGATTCTCTTCTTTTACAACTAAAAGATGGGCTCGGAGAAGATTTGGAAGTAATTTACGTTGGTTGTCTGAAAGAAGACATTGATCCTAGTGAACAAGAAGATGTTGCTCAAACTTTACTCGAAACCTTCAAATGTGTGCCGGCCTTCATCCCTCCCGATCTTTTCAGTAAATTCTACCATGGATTCTGCAAACAACACCTCTGGCCTTTATTTCACTACATGCTTCCTCTGTCTCCAGACCTTGGGGGTAGGTTTGATCATTCCCTGTGGCAAGCTTACGTCTCTGTGAACAAAATATTCGCTGATAAAGTTAAGGAAGTGATCTCTCCTGATGATGACTTTGTGTGGGTACATGACTACCATTTGATGGTATTGCCGACATTTCTTAGAAAGAGGTTTAATAGTGTGAAGCTCGGGTTTTTCCTCCATAGTCCATTCCCATCATCAGAGATATATAGAACTCTACCTGTAAGAAATGAACTTCTACGAGCACTGTTAAACTCTGACCTTATCGGTTTCCACACGTTTGATTATGCGAGACATTTCCTTTCTTGTTGTAGTAGGATGCTGGGGGTATCTTATCAATCTAAACGTGGTTATATAGGGCTCGAGTACTACGGCCGAACAGTCAGCGTTAAAATACTTCCTGTTGGGATACATATGCATCAAATTTGCTCAGCGCTGGCTCTTCAAGAAACCGAGTCTAAGGTAGCAGAATTATGCGATAAGTTTAAGGGTCGGACTGTTCTTCTTGGAGTTGATGACATGGACATATTCAAAGGAATTAGCCTGAAGCTTCTGGCTTTTGAGCAATTGCTTAAACAACATCCTGATAAAAGAGGAAAGATTGTGTTGGTTCAAATTGCAAACCCTGCCAGAGGCCGTGGGAGAGACGTTCAGGAGGTTCAGTCTGAAACTTATGCTACTGTTGCAAAAATCAACGAGGGTTTCGGAGAACCAGGATACGAGCCAGTGGTTTTGATCAATAGATCGCTTCATTTCTATGAGCGAATAGCATATTATGTTATCTCAGAGTGTTGTCTTGTTACTGCCGTAAGAGATGGAATGAATCTAATACCATATGAGTACGTTGTATGCAGGCAAGGAACTGACAAGCTAGATGAAATATTGTGCTTGAATCCATCATTGCCAAAGAAAAGCATGCTGGTTCTGTCTGAATTTATCGGATGCTCCCCGTCTCTTAGTGGTGCTATTCGGGTTAATCCATGGAACATAGATTCAGTGGCAGAAGCTATGGATTCCGCCTTGATATTCCCCGAGCAAGAGAAACGAATGCGGCACGATAAGCACTATAAGTATGTGAGTAGTCATGACGTTGCTTATTGGGCTAATAGCTTTTTGCAAGATCTCGAAAGAGCGTGTAAGGATCATGGGAGGAGGAGGTACTGGGGTATTGGGTTTGGTTTAGAATTTCGTGTGATTGCCTTGGATCCAAGTTTCAGGAAGCTGTCCGTTGAACACATTGTATCTGCATATAAGAGGACCAAGAGTCGTGCAATTCTTTTGGACTATGATGGCACAATGACAGTGCAGAGTGCTGTTGACACGAGTCCTAACGCCAAGTCTACAGAAATCTTGAATAATTTGTGCACAGACCCCAATAATGTGGTTTTTGTTGTCAGTGGGAAGAATAAAGAGATCTTAACGCGTTGGTTTGCTTCCTGTGAAAATCTGGGCATCGGCGCAGAGCATGGCTATCTCGTGAGGTAAAAAAATTGCTACTGTTATGTATGAAAGGGAAAATAACTATAAATGCTACCTATTGGAGGGGAACTTACATTTTCGAAAGCATTATACGTGAAAATTCTAATTTTTTTCCTTTCCCAGGCCAAATCACAGTGCAGAGTGGGAGACTCGTGTTGCGGTTCCAGATTTCTACTGGAAGCAGATTGCTGAACCAGTGATGCAGTTATATACAGAAGCAACTGATGGTTCTTTTATTGAACCGAAAGAGAGTGCCCTTGTCTGGAATTACCAACTTGCGGACCCCGATTTTGGGTCATGTCAAGCTAAGGAGCTTCTTGATCATCTAGAAAGTGTTCTTGCAAATGAACCTGTTTCAGTCAAGAGCGGCCCGCATATTGTAGAAGTCAAACCACAGGTTAGCATACCTGCAGTTGCCATGGCCTTTTAAACATTCTGGATTATTTTCTAGTAAACTTTATCCGCCATGAGTGGTAAGAGTGACAGTCTGGGCTGTAGTAGAGGACTTAGCCAAGTAGATATACTAAAAAAAAGGGTTATACAATTTGTACGAGCATCATTCTTTTGAAGTGGGAAGCATTGCAGATATAACATACCTGGCTCTGCTCGTACAAGTAGAAGATAGATTACAATTCTCCTTCAACCTCATTTTCCTCCATTAATTCCCTTTTCTTTTCGTTCCATCTGTATCCGGATCCCATTTTATTTCGGTTCTTTAGAATCTTTACTGAGTTCTGTTTCTTCTTTAGGGAGTGAACAAAGGCCTAGTAGCTGAAGGACTACTAGCAACAATGCGACAAAGGGAAGTGCTTCCTGATTTTGTTCTTTGCATAGGAGACGACCGGTCTGATGAGGACATGTTTGAGGTTATAACGAGTGCCATGACGGATGCATCCCTTTCTCCCGTCGCTGAAGTTTTTGCATGCACCGTTGGACAAAAGCCGAGCAAGGCCAAGTACTACTTAGACGATACGGCCGAGATATTAAGAATGCTTCAAGGCCTTGCAGATGCTTCTGAGCAATCTGCTAGAAAGCTTTCAAGCATCACCTCAGGCAACAGTTATTGATAAAGTATGAACTGACACAATCGATCTTTTAGCTAGTTGTCTGTTGAGATTGAAGTATTCTTTGTGAATGAATGATAAGTCTTATTTGAGATGTTCAAACATTCGGGCTCGTTTAGTCTGCTGTAAATTGGAGTTTTAGTGTATTTTGCTGGAAAGGAATGTAATTTTTACTTCGTGATGATGCATAGCAACATAGTTTACACAGGAATACTTTACATAACCGCTTCAGCATGAAATACATGAACGTTACAACAGGAGAAAACTAGTACACCCCGCGTAGACGATACAACACGAGAGGATACCCTCTTTTTTCACATGATCTAACATTATACTATTTCTTTTCACATAATCTACCAAGTAACAAACCGTTGACGCTCATTGATGGCTCGTGGCAAGTTTCCAGCCAATGTTGAAAGTTTAGAACATTTCTTGAAGTTCACATTAAATGGCGATTAATCATAACAGCGATCAGGGAGTCCCAAGATAGACTTGATTGGAGAAAGTTAGAGCTCCAATCCGGTGCATCCCAACTACCAGTAGCATCAAGATTCGCTTTTGTTGCCCAATAATGTGGGAGTGACCGTTATTACCCCAATGACGAACATGATGGCTATAGATTGGAAGTCGTAGAGATCACCAACCGATTGCAATTCACCTAGGGTAATTCCAGCCTACACAAGGTCCAGATGGAAAGAAACACACATCAGCAAGTGGTGAGGAGTTTATATTTGCTCCACATAATATTTTTACCGTCAATTTTCAAGTTTTTACTTTGCTTGTCTTGTACTCCTACTCTATGATCGGATTCATGGTTTTCAAGAGGAAAGTGAAGGAAACGTAAAATCAATGAAACTCGACTGCCATGCACTTTTTGTGAAGCAAAATCTACCTCAATATATGCGATATAATGAATATGGAAGGTTGAGTTAGATACATGATCGACGAATTAAGATAAACAGAAGTGTATCTTAGAACATATTCATACAAGAATTTGTTTCATGTTTCCTTTATCAGGAACACAAGCATAATTTCCTTGAATTTTTTTGTACATTGATTGGAATCCAAACACAACTTGAGTATTTTGTCATATGGAATCTAAGATCCAAAACAGTCTCATATTTCATTATTTTTGTCAATCTCATGTAATTTTACGACACCAGATAATGGAGGACGTTGGTCAAGTTTAGGCTCTTATGTTTATATGGATGTCTGTATCACACAAGATTCTCTTAGCTATTCATCAATTTTGCACCCTCTTGACAATCCAATCTTGATATTTCCCATAAAGATGGTTCTATCCATCCAGGAGCACTACCAATAACAGAAACCGCCCAACCAAACAAGATTAATAAAGCAAGAAGCGAAGAAGTGATACCCGAACAGTAACAAATGCTGCAGGGATGAGCCCAATGGAGGTACCCAAGAAGAAAATGTGATAAGGGACATCAACAATTGGTGAAGCAAAATTTATAAATGTATTCGGAAGCGTTGGAGTCACTCTTAGGAAAAGCATGTAATTGAGCAACCGTTGACGTCTTTTAGAAACCTGAACATGAAAAAACCTTATTTATTCCAATAGATGTTACGAAACAAAAGAAAACTCAGGTGTGTTGGCAATTACCTGGGACTGGAAAAAAGTTAATTTGTCAGGCCAAAGAGAGAAGACAAGTGGTCGACCAATTAATTTAGATAAAAAGTAGCAAGAAGATGCACCGGCAGTAGCTGCAAACACAACAAGAACTACACCTTTGACGAGCCCAAAAAGTGAGCCAGCTAGTAAGGACATAAAAACAGTTCCCGGGATCATAAAAGTCTGCATAAAAATGTAGACCAGATTGTACCCCACAAGAACCTGTAAGGTATAGTCCCTTGTATAGCTCTCCAGGTCATCCCTGCGAGGAAGAAAGTAAAATTAATAAAGAATTACACAGCTCAGGAAGATTGTCTTTAAAAAATCTTAAACGAGATCATTTCAGCAAAAAACTGTTTATAAACTTACCAAAGGTACAATATAAAAGAAAAAGCAAAGAAAACAAGCCAAAACTATAACAAGAAAATAACATTTGATTCAGGCATAAATTACAAAACAGAGTCTTGACCAGAACGTATATTGCAGTGCATACGCCTATCTACAATTGTTCCATGACTGGAACTACATATTTTACTCAATTAACCAAGACTTTGAGCAAATATATAACACATGTAATAAACATCCAATAAATATTATCATCAATCCATTCCATTGCAACCAACAAGCAAGAATTTACTATAGATATAAAATGTGGAGATTCCAGATAACATAAGCCAGAGGGTGAAATTGAAGCATGGCACAGAAAGAGAAAATGGATGCAGAAAATTTTAACTGGTTGGCGATTGAATTCAAAAAATTAATAAAATCTTTTGCAGTTCCCTGACACTCAAATTTCCAGATTAACACAACAGGATTATATACGCAGAAGTGCAACATAACTTTGCTTTGTAAAGGACTGATAGCCAAGCTTCATGATGCATCATTCACGAAAAACTAGAAAGCACATTCATTCGGTCTGAATGATATTTTCTTCCCTCCATATCAACCAAACTGCAGTAACAAAGAAGTCCTAACATAGTCCATCTCGCTTTTCCTCCTCATTTTTAATAATATAAGTAAGTTATGTGATTCATAGCAGAAGTATCGGAGCTTAACTTCCATCTTGATGCAGATACCAAGCTATATACCTTTATAACATTTACCAATGCCCTTGCAAGTCTAATCCTTTAAGCAGTTAATGAACGATAAGGACAAAGTCATTTCCCCAATAATCCATTTCTGAAAAAAGTGCATCTCAATTACATGCCACCAATTATTTTTATTCCATATATAAACTTTTCTTCGCATTTCCAATCTGACAAGAAGAAACCGAGTAAATCAGTCTCCTACCGAAGATCTTGTCACCTCACAAAGCTATTAAGTTACCATCAAAGATTAGATGAAACATAATAGGCAGAAAACATCAACATGCATATGTAAATCAAAAAGGTAACTTCACCATTGAGTTGAAAAGAAAAAAAACACAAAATTAGAAACCAAAAAATATATTACAAAACTTACTTCCACAAAAGAAATCTATTTTCAGCTACTGTAACCTGATCTCAGATTTCCAAAATGAGCATTTCCACAAATGCAAATCAGATAAATAACCAATCCATTTTACAATTATATTAGATAAAATCTGGATATCCACAACAGCAATGAATTATAAAACACCCCGATAATTTTTTTAAAAAAAGCAGCAAGTAAATTTTTAAACAACCTGAGGATTTGGAGGTCTTGGAGAGTACGAGGAAGCTTGAGAAAGCTGTAATCTGATGCGGGTATCGTCAAGTAAACCCCCAATAGGCCCAACACAAACCCCAAAACGACGCCGCTCACCGCCAGCACCTCCCACACCGTCAGCGGAAACTTCCCCGATCTCGCTTCATTGCTTCCCCTGATTACACTGTCATTCCCAGATTTCGACAATGACGCCGTCGCTTCTGATGCAGCTTCCATTTCCTCGAACCAAAAACTTCAAATCAATCGACAAGAAAGATTCGGCGTCGCTTTTCCTTATCTGGGTTGTTGGAAATTATTGACTTTTAAAACAAGAAATTAACAGACAATACATTCACGCATACATGCATGTATGCATTACACAAATTCTAAGAATTTTTCTAATTATTGATTTTTTATTTTTATTTTTCAAGATTCATTGAAGAGGTGGAACTGTGGAAGGAAGGAAGGAGAGGTAGAGTGCTTCTTCGTCTTTGCTTCACAGATACTTCTCTCTCCTTAAAATTAGAGGCGTGAGGTTAAATGTGAGCTATTGTTGTCCATATATAGACTCGTGGTGCGAATATTCGTACATTCGCTTTACATAGAAGTTTTAAAAGTTAAATATATATATTTTTAATCTTTAATAAGTTGAAGGGACGGGATCAATAATCAATATTATATGAGCCGATCGAATCATATAGGGTTAGAGAATTATGACGATTTGGAAGTTTGGATAAAAATTAAATTTCTTAAAATTAACACCGAAAAAGTTATTCTTTTGAAAAATAACATGGTGCTACAACCCACTCTAACTCAAATATGACTCCACCCCTGATAAGTTATAACCAACTAATTATTCGAGAGAGAGTCAAATGATACAATGTTTTTAGAAGATTATAAAATAAAAAATAATAATATAAAGAGATTTTTATGTTATTCATACACCGAACTTGTTAAGCCTTAAACGTATTGTTGTGTTTAATGCTTTAATTTATCTCCGGATTATTTTTGAGTTTTGATGATCAACAAAACTTATGTTTGTTATACTAATGTGTCTACTTAGTGTGCAGACTTATTGGTTGGAAAGTGTATTGAGTGAAGAAAATCAAGTGTGCACAACCTGGGCTATATCGCCCCAGGCGATGGTGATCATCGCCCCAGGCGATGGCTGCCAGGAAGGCATCGCCACGCACATCGACAGAGGCGACGCCGAGGGTCGCGTGCAGGGGGAGTTCGCCCTAGGCGATGGGCTGATCGCCTGAGGCGATGCATTGAACGCCTGAGGCGATGAAGACTTCGCCCGAGGCGATGCATTATTTTAAGCAGCTGAGGCTACGTCATTGGATTTTGGCTTAGATCGCCTGAGTCGATCGGGACATCGCCTGAGGCGATGCGTGATTTATGCTGACCGTTGGGGAGCGGCGATGGTGACCGCCTGAGGCGATGGCTGAGGCGATCGAGGAGTGATTTCAGTCTTTTCTGTAGCAACGGCTAGTAGGAGTCTAAAGGGACCTCCTACACTATAAATATTGATGCTTTGGAGCATTTTGAAGACAAGAAACAAGCCTACAAACTTCTACAAAGCTTTGCTAATTCAAATTTCATATAGCTTTGCAATCTCCATACATTGTTGTTGTATTGGAGTTTGTAATTCTCTTCTTTTGATAGAGTCTTGTTTTCTTCGTGTTGGTACACCGTGAAGGTGTTTGTTGAGTTGTTGTAAGGTCCTCCAACACCAAAGCAAGTTGGAAATTGTAAAGTCAACAACAAGTAAAGTTGGTGCATGTGTTGTGGCTATCCTTGAAACCCTTAAGGCCAAGAAGGCTCGTAAAGAGTGTTGGTAACTCGGGAAGAGTTGCGTGTGGCTATCCTTGGAGCCCTTAAGGACAAGAAGACTCGTGAAGAGTGTTGTGCTCGGGAAGAGCTTTGTGTACTCGGAAAGAGTTGTATTGTGGCTAACTTGGAGCCCTCAAGGCCAAGATCATTTGTTCTAGTGGAACCTCGGTTGAAGGTTATCTAACCGGGAAGAGGAGACGTAGGCGATTCATCGCCGAACTTCTATAATAAATCTTCTTGTTATTTACCGCTTTATTTCTTTACGCATTGATTTATTTATTTACTTCTTTATTTTATTTATTTTCGATTGACTTAAGCCTTCCGCAAACGCAAACTCTTTTATTTTGCAAACTCATTTTAAAATGCTAAAGTATCCAAGGAATCTCATTCATTCCCCCTCTTCGATTCCAACAAGTGGTATCAGAGCCATTTGATTTTTGTTTTAAATCAAAAATTTTATATGGCTAATCTAGCAAATGAGTTTGCTCAAGATCAATCGACAAATAGACCTCCGCTTTTCACGGGTGATAACTACTGTTATTGGAAGAATAGAATTTCTCTATACATCCAATCTGTAGATTATGATCTATGGAAAATTATTGTGAAAGGTCCGCACATTCCTCTAAATGAAGTTGGGGGAATAAGTGTTCCCAAAGAAATGGACGATTTCACAAGAGCGGACATGATTTTAATTTCGCAAAATGCTAAAGCTATTAATATTTTACATTGTGCTTTAGATATGAAGGAGTACAATCGGATCTCAATGTGCTCAATCGCAAAGGAGATATAGGACAAATTACAAATTTGTCATGAAGGCACAAATCAAGTGAAGGAGACCAATATTGATTAATTGCAACTCAAATATGAGACATTTGAGATGGAGTCCGGAGAAGAGGTTGATTCGATGTTTAGGAGGCTCACCCAAATCATAAACGAGCTTGCCCAACTTGGAGAGAATGTGATACCCCCAAAATAATTATATGCATTTGGGCGTTAATTATAGTTTAAGTGATTAATTATGGTGATAATTAATATATGTGTTGGAATTAATTATCCTTATGAAATGCTTAGTCACGTGGTAGACGTGACTCGGTAGAGTGTTTCAGGGTGCATGTTATGCATGTGGGTAATTGGGTGTTTCCATGGGTTAAATGTGTTGGTTAATGATTATTTGGTGAAGCATGGTTTTAATTGGAGTTTTGGTGTATTTTGGTAAAATGCTTTTAAAATATCATGTTGGGGTATCTTATGCACCATGTTAATTAATGGGGTGCAATTTAATTATAACCCCACTATACCCCCACTTTACTTTACTTTACCCATCACTCTTAAATCCCCAAATTTCATTCCCAGCCCTAACCCACTTCCCATTTTCGAAATTTGGCAAAGGAAAAAGAAGAAATCCTTGCAAAAACTTGATTTGTGGGATTATTTGTGAGATTTGGAGTCCCCAAGAGAACCATCACAGGTACCAACAACTTCAAAGAGATAAAGTTCTTCAACTTCTCCACTTTTGAGACTTAGGTACGTAGTGAGACGTACGGGCATCGGACGGTAAAACGTGTTCTTACGCTTTTGGATATATATATATATCGTGGACAAGTGTGGATTACGAAATGTGTTGATATATATTGAAATAGTGGTGATGCATTATGATTGTGGACTCAAGTATTGTGGTTATTTATATGTGGTTGGAAATGCTTGATTGTTCCGGTAGTTGTTATATACGAGCGAGGGAGGTACTTGCCGCTGTCATATGAAGCGATGATAATATGATATTTGCCGCTGTCATGTCGAAGCGATGTACATGCCGCTGTCATTGTCGAAGCGAGGGATATCATATGATGCCGCTATATGTCGAAGCGAGGGGTCCTAAAATTCTGTTGTTGTAACAAGGACCGGAACAGTCACATTTCTAGTGATTAATGTAGAATATTGTGGTTATAACTGGAACGTGGTATCGATCATTATATTATGAACTAATGATTTTGTGCATGAGTTTATGAAACAGGAACAACAATGAAAATGTGCCTAATGTGGTAAATCAGGGAGCATACATACATATATATCTCATGCAATTATTTATGTTATTGTGCTTGGATTTTGTTGAATAGTGATGTATATGCTCATGGTGAGTTGTTCCTGTAGGTACACCTTTTGGACTTGGAGGGCTATGGGCCGGGTTGAGGCCAGTGAGCTACGATGAGCATTAAGAAATTAGGATACATGATTTTTGGATAGTCTCTACTCTAGGAGTAGTGTAAATCTATAGTATTAACATTCATTGTTGGGAATGTAATTCATTAGCTTTTGAATTTTATTTTTGGCCTGTAATCCTGTTAGCTCAAGGCTACAACCGGAACCATAAACTGTCTTTAATGCATGTTAGCCCTATTTATATTACTTTTACACTGTTAAGGTGGAGAGGCCTTACATTAGGTGCCACTAGTAGAGTTCTCTTATAATAACAGCTATCAGGCGAGCATTCAGATAGCTCTTTCGAAGCTCTTTACGGTCGACGTTGTAGGTCATCGTTGTACTGGGAGGACTTGACTAGTAAGACGGTCGGGGGACCGGATTTGATTCGAGAAATGGAAGAGAAAATCAAAGTGATCCGTCAGAAAATGAAAGCGGCTCAGGATAGGCAAGCAGCCTACGCTAATAAACGGCGGCAACCGTTGGAATTCCAAGTGGGAGATAAGGTCTTTTTGAAGATCTCACCTTTCAGAGGTGTGGTTTGTTTTGGTATGCGCGGGAAGTTGTCTCTGAGGTATGTTTTGCCATATAAGATATTGCAGCGCATCGGTACTTTGGCTTACCGTTTGGCTCTACCGCCGTCATTGTCTGGTATACATGACGTCTTCCATGTCTCTATGTTGCGGAAGTATGAGCCAGATCCGTCTCATGTTTTACAGCCCTCAGAGGTTCAGTTGGGTTCAGATGTGTCCTACGTGGAACGACCGATTAGAATTCTGGGTTGAGAGGATCGCAGACTTCGGAGCAAGGTTATACCGATGGTAAAGGTTCAGTGGGATCATAGGGGTGTCGAGGAGGCCACGTGGGAGACGGAGCAGCATATGGTGCAGCATTACCCGGAACTATTTTATGGTATGTGATTTATGTTTAGTTTCGTTTTGGGTAAGTGCATTAGATTTCGAGGTCGAAATCTTGTAAGTAGGGGAGTATTGTGATACCCCCGAAATAATATTATATGCATTTGGGCGTTAATTATGTTTATGTGATTAATTATGGTGATAATTAATATATGTGTTGGAATTAATTATCTTGGTGAAATGCTTAGTCACATGGTAGACGTGACCCGGTAGAGCGTTTCAGGGTGCATGTTATGCATGTGGGTAATTGGGTGTTTCCATGGGTTAAATATGTTGGTTAATGATTATTTGGTGAAGCATGGTTTTAATTGGAGTTTTGGTGTATTTTGGTAAAATGCTTTTTAAAATATCATGTTGGGGTATCTTATGCACCATGTTAATTAATGGGGTGCAATTTAATTATAACCCATATAACCCCACTATACCCCCCCACTTTACTTTACTTTACCCATCACTCTTAAATCCCCAAATTTCATTCCCAACCCTAACCCACTTCCCATTTTCGAAATTTGGCAAAGGAGGAAGAAGAAATCCTTGCAAAAACTTGATTTGTGGGATTATTTGTGAGATTTGGAGTCCTCAAGAGAACCATCCCATGTACCAACAACTTCAAGGAGATAAAGTTCTTCAACTTCTCCACTTTTGAGACTAAGGTACGTAGTGAGACATACGGGCATCGGACGGTAAAATGTGTTCTTACGCTTTTGGATATATATATATCGTGGACAAGTGTGGATTACGAAATGTGTTGATATATATTGAAATAATGGTGATGCATTATGATTGTGGACTCAAGTATTGTGGTTATTTATATGTGGTTGGAAATGCTTGATTGTTCCAGGTAGTTGTTATATACGAGCGAGGGAGGTACTTGCCGTTGTCATATGAAGCGATGGTAATATGATATTTGTCGTTGTCATGTCGAAGCGATGTACATACCGTTGTCATTGTCGAAGCGAGGGATATCATATGATGCCGCTATATGTCGAAGCGAGGGGTCCTAAAATTCCGCTGTTGTAACAGGACCGGAACAGTCACATTTCTAGTGATTAATGTGGAATATTGTGGTTATAACTGGAAAGTGGTATCGATCATTATATTATGAACTAATGATTTTGTGCATGAGTTTATGAAACAGGAACAACAATGAAAATGTGCTAATGTGGTAAATCAGGGAGCATACATACATATATATCTCATGCAATTATTTATGTTATTGTGATTGGATTTTTTTGAATAGTGATGTATATGCTCATGGTGAGTTATTCCTGTAAGTACATCTTTTGGACTTGGAGGGCTATGGGCCGGGTTGAGTCAGTGAGCTACGTGGAGCATTAAGGAATTATGATACATGATTTTTGGATAGTCTCTACTCTAGGAGTAGTGTAAATCTATAGTATTAACATTCATTGTTGGGAATGTAATTCATTAGCTTTTGGAATTTTATTTTTTGGCCTGTAATCCTGTTAGCTCAAGGCTACAACCGGAACCATAAACTGTCTTTAATGCATGTTAGCCCTATTTATATTACTTTTACACTGTTAAGGTGGAGAGGCCTTATAGAGAAGTATCCTCCAAAGCAAATATGGAGAAGAGCCTTTAAGAGCCTTGCCAAGGAATGAGATGCAAAGAGAATCGCCATCATCGAATCAAACAAAGGAGAAAAGTGCTTCTTATGACCTTGATGAACTTCATGGCACACTGGTGACCCATGAGCTTGAAGTGTCAACAAGGAAATGAATAAAGGAAGAAGATAGATCCAAAAGAAATGGGATTGCCTTAGTTGGGAGTATAGATCAATCCGAGGATGAAGATGATGATGATGAAGCGATGATCTTGTTCACTAGAAAATTCAAGAAGCTCTTCAACAAACATAACAAGCCAAAGACCTCTAGTGCTACCAAACATGATTCCAAACACGAGGTAACTTGTTATAATTGTCAAGATAAAGGTCATTATGCTAACAAATGTCCTAGGAAGAAGGATGAGGACAAAGGGAAGAAGAAAGCCCTTATAGCCACTTGGAGTGATAGTGATTCTGATGAAGAAGAAACTAACATTTGTCTCATGGCCAAAGATGACATAAATAATAAAGGAGATGAAAGCGACGATGAGGTACCATCTTTTGATGAACTTTTAGATTCTTACCATGAGCTTATAGATGTTCTTGGCAAAACCAAGATGAGTAACAAATTACTCAAACTTGAGGTAGCCAAGAAAGATGAAGAAAATAATTCATTGAAAAATGAATTAAATTCTTTAAAGATATCTTTTTGCAAGTTTAGTGAGAGTAGTCTAAAGATGAATGAATTGCTTGGCTTGCAACGTTGTAACTTTGATAAAGCCGGGTTAGGCTTCTCAAGCAAATCAAAAACATTTTCAAGCTTGTTGGCTAAAGCAAAGCATAATTCTCCTACTTGCACTTATTGTTGCAAAGATGGTACATTCTAAGAATAAGTGTAGGTTTGCCAAAATCCAATACCAACCTAACAAGAGGTGGAAGTGGATTCCAAAGGTGCCAATGAAAGCTAACCCTCAAGGACCCAAAAATCAAATGGGTACCAAAGATCCTCCTATTGTCAATTTGTTTTGTATGAACAACAATGAAATGGAGGATGAAGACACAAGCAACTCAAAGAGGAGATTATCTCATTCACCTCAATAGAGGAAGCACGAGGTATAGGACCAATGACAAGAACGTGCTCTTGTCATCAAAGGTAAATTTATTTTGTGCATTTGAAGAGCAATTCAAAATTTAATTGGCACAAATTAATTGTGACCAATAAATAATGAAGCTCAATATTCATTGGTAGTAAAATGCATTACCCCTTAGCATATGCACATATAAATTATTTTGATGCATGACTTTTGCTTATGGTATATATTTTGACATGCTTTGAATTCAAATTTGAATATGCTATGTGAAATTATGTGAATAAGCATGCTATAAGTGTTTAGATGCTCTATCTTTGATATAATGCTATCATGATCTTAATAAATTTATCAAATGATGATTTGAGAATTCTAATGTTTATTGGGCACAAGTGCATGAAATCTTGGTAGAACATATGCACATTTTACACATTTTGAATTCATTGTTGATCGCCTTAAACGCATGTTTGTATTTCTCTAAATGATTTAATCTTGCTTGTCATGGCTATTACATGCTTTATGAGGAACATGTGTAAAATATGGCTATGTGTCAACATATAATTATGCTATGTTTATTTAAATTTTGAACTTTTTGATTATCACAAAAAGGGGGAGAATTTTGTGATAAACTTGAAGTTTAATACATGCATAGTTTAAGGGGGAGAGCTTTTGTATGCATGGTTTGAGGGGAAGAGTTGTTTGCTATTATGCTTACTTGATAATCTTGTATGTGCTATGCAAGTGTTAAGGTGGAGTCAAGTTTTACTCACATTTCATGCATACATATTCAAGTTTATCAAGTTTTGTGATCATCAAAAAGGGGGAGATTGTTGAGCTTTAAACGCATTATTTTTTTAGTTTTGATGATCAACAAAACTTGTGTTTGTTATACTAATGTGTCTACTTAGTGTGCAGATTTATTGGTTGGAAAGTGTATTGAGTGAAGAAAATCAAGTGTGCACAACCTGGGCTGGATCGCCCCAGGCGATGGTGATCATCGCCCCAGGCGATGGCTGCCAGGAAGGCATCGCCACGCACATCGACAGAGGCGAACCGAGGCTCACGTGCAGGTGGAGTTCGCCTGAGGCGATGGGCTGATCGCCTGTGGCGATGCATTGAACGCCTGAGGCGATGAAGACTTCGCCTGAGGCGATGCATTATTTTAAGCAGCTGAGGCTACGGCATTGGATTTTGGCTTAGATCGCCTGAGGCGACCGGAACATCGCCTGAGGCGATGCGTGATTTATGCTGACCGTTGGGGCGCGGCGAAGGGGATCGCCTGAGGCGATGGCTGAGGCGATCGAGGAGTGATTTCAGCCTTTTGTGTAGCAACGGCTAGTAGGAGCCTAGGGGCCTCCTACACTATAAATATTGATGCTTTGGAGCATTTCGAAGACAAGAAACAAGCCTACAAACTTCTACAAAGCTTTGCTAATTCAAATTTCATATAGCTTTGCAATCTCCATACATTGTTGTTGTATTGGAGTTTGTAAGTCTCTTCTTTTGATAGAGTCTTGTTTTCTTCGTGTTGGTACACCAGTGAAGGTGTTTGTTGAGTTGTTGTAAAGGTCCTCCAACACCAAAGCAAGTTGAAAATTGTAAAGTTATCAACAAGTAAAGTTGGTGCATGTGTTGTGGCTATCCTTGAAGCTCTTAAGGCCAAGAAGACTCGTGAAGAGTGTTGGTAACTCGGGAAGAGTTGCGTGTGGCTATCCTTGGAGCCCTTAAGGCCAAGAAGACTCGTGAAGAGTGTTGTGCTCGGGAAGAGCTTTGTGTACCGGGAAGAGTTGTATTGTGGCTAACTTGGAGCCCTCAAGGTCAAGATCATTTGTTCTAGTGGAACCTCGGTTGAAGCTTTATCTAACCGGGAAGAGGAGACGTAGGCGATTCATCGCCGAACTTCTATAACAAATCTTCTTGTTATTTACCGCTTTATTTCTTTACGCATTGATTTATTTATTTACTTCTTTATTTTATTTATTTATCAATTGACTTAAGCCTTCCAGAAGCGCAAACTCTTTTATTTTGCAAACTCATTTTAAAAAGCTAAAGTAGCCAAGGAATCTCATTCACCCCATCCCCCCTCTTCGATTCCAACAAAACTCATCTCAAAAATAGTGTTTTCAAAACAGGCCTGAACATGATATCGATGTCCTTAATGGTTATATGTTTGATCTGTTCGACCGATTGAACCACTGGTTCGACCGGTGATGACATCGACATTATGTAATATCTATTTTATTTTTTTGTAAAATAGAGATACAGTGTATTTGCAATAGTTTCAAAAAACAACAAGCAATATCGAAAAGAACAATATCCCGAAATTGTAAGAAGATATTTTAAAAAATTATGAAATGATTCACATCTTTTATAATTTACGAGAAAATAAACATGTTTATATATAATATAGAAGACACTTTTATATAATTATATGGAATTTTGATAAAGACATATATAAAATATAATCTTATAATTATTTCAATTACAATAAATCATATATAATATTTTTTTTTCTAAAAAATTAATTTATAATTTAACAAAAATTTAAAAAATTTAAAAAAAGAAAGAAAAATGAAGGAGCTGGTCGGTTCAGCTGTCAACCGATTCACTGGTTCAACATGTTTTCTATCTGTTTAATCCAGGTTCCCGCTGATTTTTTAGTTGGGTGCTTTTGAGGGTCAACCGGACCGGACCAAACACTGGTCACTGGTTGAGCCAGTCGGGCCGGTCCGGTTTTCAAAACACTGATCAAAATCTAATTCTTTTTTAGAAAAATCATGCCTCGATTCGTTTCATTTTAATATTTTAAGAAAAAATGTTGTACAAAATTATGGAGGATAAACTTACGTTTGGTAATGTTTGTAATTGAAATTTTTGGGTGTTTGATTTTCTTGCTTTCCGCAATTGCTTCCATAAAAAAACAGTAGATAAAAGCAAAAGCGCAGATAAGCACGTCAGGAGATGTTTTTGGCTACTTTAAGCTGAGCGATGACAATTTTGTAATTGATTGGAAGTTTATTAAACTATTTTTTTTATTTTAATAACAAACACTCAATGTTTTTGCTTAAAATCAACTTTTTCAACTTTAAGCAAAAATAACATAGAAGTACTTTGAATAAGCAATTAGAATACACCCATAGTTCGGTGAATATTATTAAAATCAAGATTGTGTGTGAGATATCTATAGTTAATTCAATAAAATGTGGTGGCAGAATTTTTTTGGAGAATGGTAAATGGTGATTATTGTAATGGCAGGTGTAAAACTTACTAGAATTAATTTTTTTTTACAAATAATTGAAAATGAGTTGACAATAATGGGAAATAATTCAAAAATAACAATAAAAAATTCAAACTTTTAGGTTCAATTCTTGATGCTTATGGACCTGATTGGACCGAATCCAATCGGTCCCAGAGCGAAACGATTGGAACGGATCAATCCGAATCCCACCAGATTGATCCTGTTCCGGTTCCATGGCCAAGGCATGGAACAATCCGATCAGGTGGTGCGGATCGGAAAACCCCGGACTGGTAACAGATTGGACCAGTTCTAACGCAGAACAAGTTTGGTTATAAATTTTTCTTTTTAAAAAAAAAAATTAAAAGTTTTTTAAAGTTAGTATTTTTTGGATTTTTGCATATCTTGTTCAAATAATACATAAATGTGATGGAAAAATACATATTTTATTGAATATGAAAAATATGAGGTAAAAATTACAGCAGTTGAAATTAATAAAAAAAATAATATTATTCATTATAATTGATTTCGCATTTTCTTTTTGTGCAATTTTAAAGATACACCCTTTGGAAAAAATATGTATTTATGAAAACCTTTATTTATTATTTCAATATCAAATATCAAATCATAATAGGAAATTAGATGGAGATCTCTCCAAGAAAATATTTCGAAGCCTTTGCTCAATCCACATTTATTAATTATCAAATGAGTCTTATCAAATAAAACATCATAATATTTGGCGTATATTTCAAAAAATGTTCTTATAGAATATAAATTTTTCCAGTACTAGTCCAATCTATTAGGAGTAATCAAATATAGTTTTACAGAAATTATTTTTAATAAAAAATAATCTTATTCAAAACAAGATTATATTTTAACAAAAATGGACCCATAATTGAAAACAATTTTTTGCGATTAGTATTGATTAAAAATAAAAATTTGGGATTATTTTTTATTCAAAACAATTTTAATAAAACTATATTTGATTAGTTTTAAAAATTTAGGACAAGTTTACCATAAAATTTAATACATGCATTAAATAAATATAAATATGCACAATGGGTCCTATCAAATATCAACACATTGTTTCAAAACAACACATACTCAACAAAAAATATAATTAATGGTGGCCATTGATTACCCCATGGAGTAGTCAAGAAGTATTCCGGACAAGTCACCCCACTTATAGACTAGGCTAGCCTATGTAAACTATGATTAGTTATATCTGTTGCAGTTGCAATTAGACTAGTGTTGGTTAAAATGTCATTGTTTCCAATTCAATGTATTAAATGGTTCATCAAATACAGTTGAGCATCGATAACTTAATACTTGATTAAATAATAACATTGCTTAAAATGGCTTAATTGTTATCTATTTCTTCATGAAAATTAACGTCACATTGAATCTCATATCTGACGGTCTCAACATAATAAGGACTTCTGATGCTGTTTTCTCATAACTTAGCAAAAACCCGATTTTGGATACACACTTTAATTTCCAAAGGAAACAATGTTTACTCAATACAATATGAGAAATACCATGTTAAAAAGGACATATTTGTATTATCTTTCTATTCACATCTATTGTCGTTCTTAATGTTGTTGCTGTAAATTAATCAATTTATAATACGCCCCATCTTTACTCTCCATAAGGGTAGAATGAATCCCTTGCTCTATAATCTTCCCATCTTGCAACACACTTATTAGATCAGCATTCTTAATGGTTGACAATCTATGTGCCACAACAATTGTAGTCCTGTTCTTCATCAATCTATCCAAAGCATGCTGAACCACACGTTCTGATTCGACATCAAGGGCACTGGTAGCCTCATCCAACAGCAAGATTGAAGGGTCCTTCAAAATAGCTCTAGCAATGGCTACTCTTTGTTTTTGGCCACCAGAGAGTTGTACACCTCGTTCCCCAACACTAGTCGAGTATCCCTCAGGAAGTGCACTGATGAAGCTATGAGCGTTCGCAAGTTTTGCTGACTCGATCACCTCATCCTCTGAGGCTCCCTCTTTGCCATAAAGAATGTTCTCATAGATGGATGTGGCGAAGAGGGCCGGTTCTTGTTGCACCAAGCCGATGTGTTTCCTTAATGAGTTGAGTTTTAGTTTCTTGATGTCTTTCCCTGTGTGTGTGAATGCCAAGTGATCATGGTCAATTTAAGTAATATTACTTCTAATACACTTTATCTACACTTGAGTTTAAAGTACTCATTACTAGCTTCAAAGTTAACTTACCATCAATCAAGATTCTTCCTGAAGTGGGATCATAGAATCTTATAACGAGCGTGATTACAGAACTTTTCCCGGAACCACTTTGCCCTACAAGTGCCATACTTTTTCCAGAGTGCACAGTTAAGTTAAAGTCCTTGAAAATTAGAAAGTTTGGTCTTGAGGGGTAGCTAAACTCGACGTTGTGGAGCTCTATAGTACCATCCACAACGTAAACCTCTTCTCCAACATCATTTACAATCTTTGTCTTTCGATCAAGTACTTCAAATATTGATGCCAACATTTGGTTTCCTTTGAGGATGTCAGGTGCCATAGCTAGTGTCTCGCCCATCGACAAGGCGGTTATTATCATTATCATGAATGTTTTAATGACTGATTTAAAGCTTGAAAGCTCCTTCTCCATGAGGATAGAACCATACCTAGAAAAATGTTGTAATTTGGTTATATTATTTGATCAAATATAGCTTCATCTGCATCCAAAGGCCGTTCATAGTAATGGTTTTTAACATCTTTGCTCTGTGAATTTACAAGATTTTCAAATTCCAAGTATGGATACTACAGCACCACTAGATTGGCTCAAAAGATGTGGTCTTGGAAGAAACGCAACATAAAATGAACTTGGTTTCCCGCAACTTGTTGGGAGTAGAGGCTGATCAAACGTAATTAACTTAAAAATTGCTAGAAAAGTTTGGTGTTATAAAACTATTTCAATTCAAGAACCACCAAATCATTGGGTTGTAAACTTGTAGCAACTTTCATTTTATTTGAAGTTCACTATCTAGTGCTAACGTTGATAATAATTTTAAAGAATGTAAAAAGAAATGAGTGAAATTAACATACCACAAGGCAAGACCATAGGAAGAGAAGATGAAGAATTGAGAAACACCATAAAATATCCCGGCAGCTTGACCACGTCGGAAGGAATGGCGAGATGGTTCGACAAGCTCACTCTCATAAAGATCTAGAACCCTCTTCTCTGAGCAAAAAGCTGCAACTGTTCGTATGTTACTCACGGCTTCACCAGCAAGCATGTTTGCTTTGAGATATGCTTTGCTCAAGTCGCCACCGAAGCCTTTCATGAAAATTCTCTGAAACAAATGGAAAGTAATCTGTCAAAGTAAATTTATAATAATTCACAGAAAAATGAAGCAGTAAAATACATAATTTATGTGAAAGAGGATGAATTTCAATATACCAACGGGTTGCTAACTTCGCTACATGGCCAAACAGATTATACTGCACATTGTCGTGTATTTTGCATTTTTATTTGTACAAATGGTACTTCGAACTTGTAACGAGAGTAAAAATCATCCGTACCTCGCTAACATGACCGCAAATAACTAGAGGATACGTTGCTATGATCACGAGTGTGAGTCTCCAGTTCAAGATGAAGGCAATCATGAATGAAGTAACAACTAAACCGACATTCTGTAAAAGGATAGTCGATCGATCAACCACTAAGGTTCGCAGCAAAGTTGCTTCGCTTTCTAGTTGGGATGCAAGCATCGTGCTCGTGTTGTTCACATCATCGAACCATCCAATCTCATTTCTCAACATAGCTGCCAAGAAGTAAATAGTAGACTAAGTTATGGAGATGAATCCAAAATATCATAAGGGACAACATAAGCTGTCAAATTAAACTTCAGTTCATTGGAATAATTTGCAACAGAGCTGCTGTTGTGATGATGAACATACCCTTAAACATTTTTTTCCTAAGGCGAAGAGTAAGACGTTCTCCGATGATCCCGAAACAGAGATATGTAAGGCCATGAACGATGAGGGTTATCGCAGCAGCTCCACAGAAGAGCAATGAGATTTTCTTTATTTCACGACATGTTGTGTCCCAGTCCATGTAATAAGAAACTAGAGCTTGAGTGACTCCGATAGCAAAAAGAGGCATCTGTGCTCCGACTATGAACGAGCCAATTATCCCAAGTACCCCATAAAACCAATCAGGGCGAGCCATGGAATATAATCTACTTAAAGAAATCTGTTGTGCTCTGTCGTTCTCAGATCCATCATCCCCATATTTGCTTACAGACTTCTCGGAATGAAAACTTGAACCTAGACTTCTGGGTGTCCTTGTGGATGATTCCCGCGACAATCTGATGCTCTCGCTGCGTGAGTGCCTACTGATGAAAACAGAAAAAAAATAGGCATAAAGGAATTGAAAACCATAAGACAGAGTGCTTGTTAAACCAAAATATTGAACGTTCATCTAGAGGTGATAACAAGAACAAGATTAATATAGCATATTCATTCATATTTATCAAGAACATGAAAGTCAAACCTGAGAGATCGGCCTGTTGCAGCACCGACCGATGGAATGCGAGGTAACGAAGCGGTTTCATGAAGTTGAACGAGTGAAGCGTAAGCACTATCTGGTCTTGAGACGAGGTCTTCATGGCTTCCCGTTTCTACTATGGCACCATTTTGTACGACAAATATAATATCAGCACTTCTAACAGTGGATAGGCGATGCGCCACCACGACTGTTGTTCTTCGAACCATCACAGGGTCAAGAGCCTCCTGCACGCTCTTTTCCGAATCCGCATCGAGTGCGCTAGTAGCTTCATCCAACAACAAGACAGACGGATTTTTCACCATGGCACGCGCTATTGCAATTCTTTGTTTCTGTCCACCTGATAGTTGTACTCCTCGCTCGCCAACCTTAAATATCATCTTTGAATTTTATAGCAAAGGGTAACCAATCAATGGCACTAAATAAATGTTTGAATTGCCGATAAAAGTACCTGTGTTTCGAATCTATCAGGAAGGTTGTTTATGAAGTTAATTGCATCAGCAAGCTTTGCTGCACTCGTGATCTCTTCATTAGTGGCGTCGTTTTTCCCGTAGAGAATGTTTTCTCTTATCGTTGTGGCAAAAAGAGACGGTTCCTGATTTACCAAACCAATCTGCTGCCTTAACCACTTCATATCCAACTCCCTAATATCATGTCCATCTAACAGAATGTTTCCCTGGAGAGGCTCGTAAAAGCGTTCTATGAGAGATATGACCGTACTTTTACCCGATCCACTTCCTCCCACGAGAGCTACAATCTTTCCTGATGGGAAATCCAAACTGAGCTTGTCGAAAATCAGTACATCGGGCCTTGATGGATAGCTGAATGTGACATTCTTGAATTGGATGTGGCCTTCTACTTTCTCCAGTTTCTTTCCATTCTTGGAGCTGCTTTTACTCACTTTGTTTCTCTCAATCATCTCGAAAATAGAATATGCTGCCGCCTTGGCTCGAATAAACGATGTAACATCAGGTGCTGCTTGCCCAAGTGATCTGAAAATTAATACAAAAGAATTTAATTTTTTTGCATGATTATCATACAACTTAACCATAAATGATCACAAAAGAAAAATTCCGACATGTTTTTTTTTATTTCCCATTTCATAAATATATGGAGCAGTAAAACCCATGGGTATTGGGGGGCAATTCGATCCTGACAGAAAGTATTACCATAATCCATTAAAAAAATAGACACGTGTTATAGCGGAATTTCAAAGTCTGAGAATCGAAAATCTTACAATCCAGCTATAACAACATTGAACATAGTGGTGAAAGACTCTCCTCCATTGGCGATATTTCTATGGACGATGATGCTAGTGAACCAAACGAGTAGCGACCATGAGAGGCACATGACGCAATGCAATGTCCCGAGTCCAAGTCCTCTGGCCAGGCCAGCTTTCTTCCCAAGTTTGTAAGTGTTCAGTAGAGATTTCGTGTATGATTTAACCGCTCTATCTTCTCCAACAAATGCTTGCACTGTTCTAACGTTACCAATTGCCTGAAAATTTGCATTATACTTATGTAAGATCTACTACGAGTCATAGTAACTCACTACCAGGGTATTTCGTGGCATTCACATGTACTGTAGCATGCAGGTTCACCAAAGATTTATTGGTAATTAGTGCATGGAATAATGCCAACCCGTATTTTATTGAATATGACGCAAAGTAGGATCAACTCTCATGTGAATTTTGGATTTGAACCAACATGCGAATGCAATAGTAAAAGAAAGGGTAAACTGTATTTGTTATCTCAAAGTACAAGTCTATCTCTAAGAGGAAAAAACATGCTAATGCAATTGTAATTGTAGGAATCTTATATGGATGTGTATCTTTGGGATATAAGTGATAAGTGCCATTTTTGCACTTATATTTGCACATGTTTCTTGCTATTTTTAAAGTGATTCTTGGACGATTTTACGCTTTTGGTTATGTTTCTGCATATTTCCAGGAATCCAGTGAAAGCACAAGAATTACCCGAAAAACCCCATTTTATGGACCGAAATGTGGAACTTGGACAAAACAAGCCAAGACATTGGAAAGATGGTGAAGAGAGTTGAATTGGGCAATTTTGAAGGATGGCGAACCATCGTCAGGCTGAAGAAATCGATCGCTTGAAACCAGTGATGTGTGGAAAATTTTATACAATAGGCGATAGATCGCCACAAAGGAGAAATCGATCGCATCGGGCAGAAGGTTGAGGCGATTAATCGCCACTTAGACAGAGCATAGAGAGAAAAGTCGAAGAGATCGATCGCCATGGACATAACGATCGATCGCCAAAAGAGTCACGCGCGAGAAAACTTCATTGTTTAAGTTATGGGCTATTTTTGGTCCCAGATTTGAATGAGCTCGTTTTCATGAATATAAAAAATGGAGTTTTTGCAGCAAAGAAGGGACCTTTTTCATCTGATTTTTACCCTAGACTTGGGAGGAGCCACCACATACAAGTTGGAGATTCATAGCAACGCAACTGGAGACGGAAGATCGGATCAACGCACGAGTCAACACATCGATTTTCTGTATTTCTAAACTTTATTTTGTTTTATTATTCAAGTTTCAATGTTTATTATGTTGTTTAATATGATTAAACATTGTTCTTGCTTTAGTATGCTAGGCTAAGATGTTTCTCGAGATTAGGGGATCTTTTGTATGAACCCGCAATTTTAATTTTAGTTTTTTATTGAGTTCTTGTTATCTTTGTGTTTGTGTTATGGTTTTAATGCTTTTAAGGGATTAGCTACCCTTTGAATGATATTAGTATTGCGATTGAGATCGAGAGATAATATTGTGATACTGAACAAATAACTCATACCGTGGATTTCAGACCGAGATCGAGAGATGACGTCGAATACATATGTTATAGGTATAGATATCTAGTAATCGAAGGCTAGGAGTTTTCATAAAAGCTTATGCAATATTAATTTGTTAAATAAGTGAACGAGAGTTACTTACGCCAACGCAGGTCACTAAAGTCATAATCAGAATGAAAAGGATCCGAAGGAGGCTGGGCCTCCCAGAGGTGCTGGTTCGAATCCAGCTCGTGACAAGCGAGGGATGCTCGGTATTAGGTTTAATATAGCTCGAGAGAATATATTAGATATAACCAGAAAACTTGTCTCCTTAGATGAATTAATATTGATTAGAACTAGTAGATGAATTGTGGGGGATTACTTAAGTGAACCGAAGTCTAGATATTTATCTATACTGTTTACAATATTATATCTTTGTTTCCTTAAGTCGAGTAAATTAGTTATTCATTCATAACAAATTCATAGGTAAATATAGTTAAACTAATTAAATATGGTAATTACTACTAGCCCATCTGGGTACGACATCCTTACTTTCATATCATTATACTAAAACTTGACACCGTGCACTTGCGGTATAACCGCGCCACACTAAAAAATTACTATTTAAAATAAACGCGATAAAGTTTTTGGCATCGTTGCCGGGGACTAGTTTAAGTAATATCATAAGAGATTAGTTGACTGTAATTTAGACATTTCTTTTTATTATTACTTTTGTTAAGTTTTATACTATTTCATTACTACTGTTTCTTTCTTATTTTGATTTTTGCAGGTAGTTGTCGTCGTGGTGCATGCTATGGGGTGACAAACCTATACTATAGCCACTTGACTTAGAGATTGAACGAACTTGCCGTAGACTTCGTAGAGAAGCTCGAGCGATGGCTGAGAACAATCAAGGAGGGAATGGTGAACGTGAACATCGCAATGAGGAGGTGCCGATTACACGATCATATGATGGACTACACACAACCCTATTTCCAAGGCAACCTGTCGAGCATAGCTAGACCGAGGATTCAAGCTAATAACTTCGAGATCAAGCCTGCCATAATTCAAATGATTCAACACTCGGTGCAATTTGGAGGATCGCCTACTGATGATCATAATGCTCATATCTCCAACTTCTTGGAGATCTGCGATACCTTCAAGCACAATGGCGACACTGACGACGCCATCAAGTTACGACTTTTTCCTTTTTTTCTTTAAATAATAAAGCTAAGAGCTTGTTGAATTCATTGCCTGCATGATATATTACTACTTGGATGGGATGGCTAAAGCTTTCTTATCAAATACTTTCCTCCATCGAAGACAGCTAAGATGCGCAATGATATCACCATTTTCATGCAACATGATCCAGAGACAATTTACGAGGCTTGGGAGCGCTTCAAGGATTTAATGCGAAGATGCCCACATCACGGCCTTCCTATTGGTTTCAGGTACAAACATTTTACAATGGTATATTTTATGCTAATAGATCCATGGTTGATGCAGCAACATGAGGTACCATTATGATAAAGACACCTGAGGAAGCTTCTACACTGTTGGAGGAGATGACTTCTAATAGATATCAGTGGCAGTCTGAAAGGAACGTGCCAAAGAAGCAAGCTGAAATTCATCAAGTGAACGACGTTACTGCTTTGGCCGCCCAAATTGAGGCATTGACAAGAGGCTAGACAGCATGAGCATGACAATTATGAAAGCTCGAGTGATTATCCGTGACCTATGCGGAGGCAATCATCCGAGCGTTGAAAGCCAAGCAGGTAACCCATTTGTTCAAACTAATGAAGCTGTGAATTATGTAGGAAACCAGCCACAAAACAACCCCTACCCAAATATATACAATACGGGGTTGAGTTATCATCCGCAACCACCACAGGATTATCCACCAAAGCCGAGCATGGATGAGCTACTGACCAAGTTCATATCCTCAACTGAAATAAGGATGAATAATCAAGAATCATCTATCAAAATCTTGGAGATTCAAGTAGGGCAATTTACAACCATCTTGGCTGGGAGAGCACAACGAACTCTACCGAGTGACATGAGAAAAATCCAAGGGAGCAAGCCAATGACGTGACCCTTAGGATTGGAAAGGAACTTGGTGACGAGAAGGAGACTGAAAAGATTGAAATTAAGCAAGAGGAGAAGGAGCAACCACACAACAAGGGTAAGTCCACTGGAGTCACTACACCTATCACACCACAAGAAAATGTATACATTCCTCTCCCAATTCCACAGCAGTTAATAGGGCAAAAGTTGATTCAAATTTTGCCAAATTTATAGGCATGCCGAAAAATTTGCATATATATATACCATTTATTTATCCTTTTACGAGAAATGCCAAATTATGCTACATTCTTAAAGAATATGTAATCTAAGAATCGGAAATTGGGAGAGCGCGAGACTATCTTTTTGACTGAGGAATGTAGTGTTATTGTGCAAAAGAAATTGGCCACCAAGTTAAAAGATCCAGAGAGTTTCTTTAATTCCTTGCGCTATTGGGCATATTTCTTCCATTAAATCGTTATGTGATTTGGATGCTTGTGTTAACTTAATGTTTATGTCTGTTTTTAGGCGACTTGGACTGGGATAGCCGAAACCCACAAGGGTGGTTTTAAAAATGGCGGACAAGTCTATCACCTACCCACTAGGACTCGTCGCGGATGTGACAGTCAAGATAAATCAATTCACTTTCCTGGTGGATTTCCTAGTGTTGGATATGGAGGAGGATGCGAGCTTGCCATTGATTCTGGGACGCCCATTCCTAGCTACTGGAAGAGCCATCATTGATGTTAAAGAATGGAAGTTGATCCTCCGTGTAGGAGAGGATCGGGTTACATTCAATATGTTTAAATCTTCAACACACGCACACAACGAGCATGACACTTTGCTTGTTGATGTGGTGCAAGGTACTGATCATGTGGAGGTGAAACCGAGCTAGAGACTGAAGAAAGTAAAAGCCATGACATGGTGAAGCCAAGGAAGGCGAAGAAGCAAAAAGATAAAAGGACGTTCACTCTGACTGTAATTTATTTCCAGGCAGAGTTGCGCCTAAGCGCCACCCAGTCGGTGTCCCTTTTTTCTTCTCATTGTCTCTACTAACTCTACTAATCTACCGGTAAGGGAAGCTACATTCCAAGAGGATAAACGAATCATATAATCCTCGTTTCGAGCTAACTTCTTTACCCCCACTCGCTCGAGGTGAGGGAACCCTTGCTCATTTGACATCACACCCAGGCGTCGATGTGGCGCGTCGCTTCGAGACGACGACCTAGAACCCTTGCCCATTTACCACTTCAGCCAGGCTCCGATGCAGCGCGTAGCTATGTAGGGAACGTCCCAACGAAATTCATCTTTATAGTTCATGTAATGAGATGTGACTATTATATTACAATTATTTGTATAACTTACATTAATTTAAAAATAAAAAAAACATTTTAAAATTGTATTTTAAATTAAAATAATTTAGAAAATAAACTAAGCCAGTCTACAATGTCTTGCTAGAAATAGAGCAGCAGTCATATATATTATATATCTGTGTGTGTGTGTTAAGAATTAAGTAAAGACCTCTTCAGCAATTTCTCCAGCTTTGACATATGATTTTCGGGCGCTAGCAATAAGGCCAGTTGCAACATAAGCATAGATCCCGCCGGCAAACGCAGTCATCGGCACAATTGATAGTGTTACCAAACTTATCTGCCAAACACTGTGGAAACCAATGGCAAATCCTGCAATGAAACGGCTGAAATAATGCAAAAAGTTCCCCACCTGCATTAATTTGCCAGTTTATTAAATCACCCCTTTACTTTAAATAATTAGTTATGGTAGAATTAAGGTGCAATCAAGTCGATATTATACTGGATCATGGATCACTATATCAACTAATGTTAATTTTTTTCCAAGATAATGATGATTATTTAGAGTCTCCCGTCAACTTCACTTGTGGCCTTCGGTTATATCTGTTAACGATCGAACCGAACTATTAAAACCAAATTTTTTTAAAAAAAATATCGAATTAACCTAACAAAATATAATATACCGAATAAAAAAAATTATATTAAGAAATAATATTTTTAAAAATTGGTTAACTGGTATTTTTTAGAATGAAACTTTTCTTTGGCCCTCGCTTAGGTTGTCCCACAGAGATGATTGGTGAATCTCAATATTCCTTGTCAAATCATTACTATGATAAAGCATTTATGCATAATAGTAGGGATGGCAATGGCACGGGTCTAAATCCGGACCCGTATTGAACCCGACCCGTCGGGGCGGGTCCAAACCCGCTTCAACCGGGTTTGGAAGCGGGGCGGGACGGGTCCTGGGATTGGCCGAACCCGCCCCGCACCCGCCCCATTGCCATCCCTACATAATAGAGACAAGACACATACGACGAATGACACAAAGCATAGACATAAACGTCGGACAATATTGTCAAAAAATAAATAAATGTTGGACAAAATTATTGAAAAAGAAATTTTTATATACCCACAAATTTAATAAGAGAACATATACCACTCATATGGTGATAGTTTTTCAATAATTTTAGGTGAGCATTTATGTGTAATAACTATGTATATATACAACTATCAATCTGATAACATCAACTCCTGAGTTAATGTTATGGTGTGTGAATGCACCACGACAGAGGAAATATTTGTATACACGTGGGTTTGGTCTTATTTATATACCGAAGCAATATTAAATCACAACACTTATTAAATTAAAAAATGCATAACTAACATATTATTTTAGATCAATAATATTTAGTTGATCCACAGATAGAGCATATACATAAACACATTTTTCCCACGACACTGATATGACATGACGTGAATTTAAGAATACGCCCTTGAAAAATATACGAAATCATCAAGCTTACTGTTAATAAGCCCATCTTCCAATTTAATATATAATAATAATAATAAAACAATAAATCATACCAGCATGATTAAAGTGTCGCCACTGTTAAGCAGGTGTTTGCAGTTGCATATTCAAATTACTTTTATGTTGTTTCTGCTTAAAGTTGAAAAAAATACGTTTATGGACACTAATTGAGTGTTAACTATTAAAATAAAACAGTCTAGTGAACTTTAAATTATTACAAAATTACCACCACACAAGTAAAATCAGTTTAAAATATCTCATGACCTGATTCTCTACTTTTGCTTTTACCTGTTTATTTTTAGAGAAGCAATAGCAGAAGCAATGAAATAAAACATTCAAATATAAACAAATATTATTGCTGCAAGAGCAATTTTCTTGACTTTAAAATGAAAATTGATCTGACAGCAATAATATTTACTATGACAATATCATAACGCTTTAACAAATAGCAGGGAATGGTAGGTTTCATCTATTCGAGTAACTGAAATAGAAAGCAAATACTTGTATATATATTTTTAAAAAAAGAAAATCACAAAAATGTTATAGAATATGAGCATTTATAATTGCAGTTTCAAACTTTTAATATAAATCAAGTACAGTCCAAATAAATTAATTTTAAACAAAGTGATCACATAAATATTTTTTTTATCAAATATAATCTCACATAAATTATTTTTTAACAAAAATGATCCTTGAACCCTTCACAAAACTTTAAATAATTTATATGAGACTATATTTGATAAAAAGATTTATACATGGTTAAATTTGATTAGTTTTAAAAATTTAGGATTATAATTACAAATATCCATATTCTATTTGATAAATTAAACAACAACGGGAAGTGATTTCCCGTTGTTTAGCCATTTTAAGATATAAATGAGGCAGCATTTGTGGCTGCCCCCGCCCAACTAACCAACTTCATTAAATGCAATGGCAAACAGACAGTCAACAGTCAAATTCGTAGAGATGCAAAAGATCCAATCCAGCCTTTAATCGAATACAAGGATATACACAAACCTTATTTAATATCTTAATATTTTCTATTTAATATGTTTTGTTTTGTAAATTATAATATCCACATAAAATTATAAGAATTGTGAATTCCTAAAAATATATATATTAAATTCTCAAGTTATTAGAAAACTCACATCGGTAAGCGGACCTACCTTTAGGCAAGGGGTAACCTTGCAGAAATTTTTTTTTATCATATAAACTTTTTTTAAAAAAAAACTATATTTGAACACCAAAAATTACAATTTGTCTCTCAAAAATAAGATTTTGCCCCCTTTTAATCTTTTTTGACCTTCTAATTTTTTTTTTCTCCTTAGTACTTTTTCTGTGTCCGCCACTGTATGTCTGTATTGATATAGTTCCTATGTTTTCGTAACCTTAAAGGTTATTAAGGTAAGGATCCCATAAAATCAAATTTAATAATGATATAAGAATCCCATTAAATCAAATTTACTAATGAAAAATATGATTATATGAATATTGAAATCTCGGCGAGTCTCTCTTTTTTTAGATGAAAATTAGAAAGTATAGACACGACAAGAACAAAGTAATCAACTCAATGATAAAGACCAACGTAGGAGCAATAGTAATAAACGTTACGTGGGGTCGTATCGACAAAAAAGGAACACACAATATTCCCTAATTTAGGAAATCTATATTTTTCCCATATAAAAAATCAGATTTATATGAAGTTGAGCAGGTTTCCCAAATTCTAAAAATAAATGAGGTAGGTTTGATGCTACCCTGACTGTTCGGGTGTATTTGTAATTGTTTATTCAAAATGTTTTTATATATTTTTTGTTTAAAGTTGAAAAAAAGTTATTTTTTAAGCAAAAAATTTGAGTGTTTGCTATTAAAATAAAAAAAAAAATCAGCTTAATGAACTTCAAATTATTACAAATTGTCACCACATGTAGTGAGAATCATCTTATGACCCGCTTCTTTGCTTCTACTTTTACCTACTTATTTTTAGAGAAGCAATAGCAGAAACAATTAAATAAAATACTCAAAATCTGTTTTTTTTTTCTTCTGAAAAACAAATAAGCAGATTTGCAAACTATCACTTAGAGATACATCAAACCATATATTGATAATATTCTATTTAGAATATTCTCAATATAAGATGGATACACCTTCGGAGCACTGTCCCCGTTAGCATCCATCCAATAAATGGATGTTAAAAAAGAAGAAGAAGTGTTACCTTTTCAGAAATAGCATCCTGGACAACAATGATATCAGTTGTAATGGAAGAAATGACCTCTCCAGTCGAAGCTTCAGTGTCAAAAAGACTTATATCTTGATCTAGCATCGATCTCAGATATGCCATTCTCATTTTGGCAGCTTGTCTCTCCCCTGAATGCATCCAAAAAGCTACCTCTGCAATTATAATTTTCAATTTAAATATTTTTCAACCATTATAATGTTACAGTAACTTTTATTATCATGTTTAATCACCTGACTGCTTATAATTAAAAAAAAAAAGACTGCTTATAATACCATTTATTTAATTGGACGTCACTCGGAAATTCTTGTATAAGACGGATCATATGATGTATACATGTATGTAGGTATATAGTGTATGATAGAATCCGATCATACAAGAATCTCTCTATATCCATTACCTGTCCATGATGAAAACAATATGGCTACGCTCAGATATACAAAATCCAAAGCATACTGCAAAAATCAACAAAATAAATCACTGACATGTTAATCATACACAGATAAAACAGGCTAGAAAAAGCCGGATGGAAGAAAAAGTACATAATTCACATGCATACCTTTCCAACTTTATGAGAAGCTTCTTTGGGGAAAAGATAAGCCAACCCAATGATATTAATCATCTTTCCGAAGAAAATGAAGAAGATTGGGACAGAAGCGCCATGGACACAAGCTCCGATTGATCCGATAAACATCAACAAGTAATCATACCTGTCTGCAAATGCAAATAATTTCAAGAATGAAACTCTGTTCTTCTTCTTCTTCTTTTTTGTAATTTCTTCTCTACGGGATGAGCCGAATTTTGATTCACAGTGTTGATGGGTCATTTCTGTTTGTTATTTTTGGAACCATGCGTATTTATTTAATTATATATGTATGACAGCAAAGAATAGAGAGAGTAGTGATACTTTTGGGTGAATATTTGTTGGATTTATATAATCTTTAGTTCAGAAAAGAAAGGAAAAAGAGCAAGTTTTTCATTTTCCGGTGTTTATGACTTTTTCTTGGGTATTATGTGGGGGGACATATTGTATCTAATACTATTCACACATGCATTAAATGTACTTACATTATAGTTTTTCTTATATGAGCTTCAGACCTAACTCATCTGGTAAAAATTCACTCTTCTTTTGATGAAGACTCGTCTTCGAGTCTCACGATGGGCACTAAAATCTTTAGCCCACCATATCAAAAAGATTGTTTATGTAAATAAATATATTTTTTAGTAAATTTTTATTTACTTTGATTGAATAATTTTTACATTTATTTTTTGTTATTTTAGAGTAAAGGTGCTTAATGGACCGAACCGGCCCGGTCCAGAACAGGCCGATTTCGGATCCGTTAAGTACGGAACCGATCTGGTCCGTTAAGAAACCGGATCGGATCCGATTTCGATTTCAAGCGGTTCCGGATCGGATCCGATTTCGATTTCAAGCGGTTCCGGGTCGATCCGATCCGGTTCGTTTTGTTTTTCTTTTCTTTTTTGAATTTTTTTTTTTTCGAACTCTTTTTAAGATTTTTTGAAATTTTTTATTTTTTTGATGTTGTAAATGTTTCCCCAATATTCATCACAAATTCGATATATTTCTTCTTCATTTCATAATATAAATGCATACAAATAATTGTAAAGAGATGGCAATTGAAAATCTAAATAAATTAATATTACTATTTAGTACTCGTCATAATTGATAAGTACTCTTTTGTCGTTATCTTCTTCTTGCTCATCATAATGATTTACGAATTCGCCAACCGTCACATCTCTTCTATTCTTACATTCTGCTTCAAACAAATCTTTAAGTAATGTGAGCATGCATAACGAATCATAGACTACTTCTATATTATCCAATAATTCGACCACAAGTTGAGAATGCCGATTCAGAAGCGACGCTTGAAGCTTGTACCACATACACATCTCTAGCCATTTTGGCTAAGATATGGAATTTTGCTGCATTTGTCTTCCACCATTGTAAGACGCCGAAGTTGTCTTCCGTTAGAAATTGATAATTCAGATAAATTTACAACTCAATCGAGTGCTAGTAGAAGGTCATTTTCTCTTAAGTTTTTTCCTGCACAGCATCCTAAGCAAATTGATGTCCCCACCTTTAGATTGAGCTTGGGGTTGTTCTTCAACAACCCTTTGTTGCGATGAATCACTTGTCTGTTAATTATAATACAATTGAAACATATTTTGGAGAGATTGCATAGTAGACGTCTTTTGATCGTCAATAACTTTCCTCGAACATTTAGCATAATATTCAAAAAATATCTCAAATGAAGATAAACATTGACTAGGATCTAGCAATGTTGCGATGCAGTGCACGTGTAGGATTTGTTCCCAATACTTTATAAATTTAGTTTCCATTGCACTAACAAAAGCATGCAAGTCATAGTCATCTCTAAATTCTATAAACTTATCAAACATGTTAAATACTAAAAGAAGAAAATAAACGGAAGTTGGATAAGAAACACCGGAGAAGCATTTCGTCTCTTCTTTGAAAGTACCTAACAATGATACACAATTTTCAACAAATTCTCAATCATCATCAGTCAAATAAATAACTTCATCGCTATCAGGCATTTGATATGAATTATAAAATGGAGTTAAAATATCTTTGTAAGGTAACATAACATAGACATATTGTACAACGAATCCCACCTAGTTTCTATTGGTGATGGGAATAGAAGATGCTTTAAACCATTAGATAAACATAATTGTTTCAACTCACGCTTAACAGGGCTTGTACGTAACCATTTAGCACAATGTTTCATTTTCTCAATACATGCTGAGTGATTGCCCTCATAACCAACTTTAACAGCCAAATTAATAGCATGACATGCACATCTAACATGAAAAAATACACCATCAAGCATTGGTTTCAGATAGGTCTCTAAATCATGCATCGCAACATTGTTATTCGCAGCATTGTCTAATGTGATTGAAAATACCTTATCCTGAATTCCATAATGTCTACAAGTGTTGAATATATATTTAGCAATTACATCACCAGTCTGTGCACAATCTAACTCATCTAAAGACAAAATCCGTTTTTTGCATACACCAATTATCATCAACCCAATGACAAGTGACAACAAGATATGAATCCGAATTTACATTTGTCCAAATATCGGTTGTTCAGCTAACCCTACAAGGCAAACTAGAAAGATGTTCAAAGAATGTATTTTTATATTCAACAAATACGTATATACAATTTCTTTTTAGTGTGTGCCTAGAAATATGTTTATACATGGGTTGTATAGACGAAGCAAATTCAATAAAACCAGCATGTTCAGCTGGTATAAAAGGTAGTTCACATCTAATCACATATCTAACAAGTGACCTACGATTAATTTCAGCAGTTAAAATAAAATTCGTGACAGTGAGAACATTAATTTGTGCTTGTGTTGCGTCTCTACCTAATGGTTGTAATGTTGTCTCATCAAAACTATGTTTTTTTACTAAGTGTTTTTTAAATGTTTCGGTGCCTCCACTGGAACCACCAGCTTTATATGAATATTGTATCTTACATAATTTACATATTGCAACAGATGCATTAGTACATGCTTTTTGAGCGAGTGAAAAGTGATCACATATCTTACTTCTTTTGGCACGAGTCGGTTGTCTACTCGTTGATGTAGTGGCTCCGGATGACTCCACTTGTTGTCTCTATTGGGCTTGGACAGCAAGAGGTTCGGCAGGTTGTTCGGGTTGTTTGCGGTTCGACGTTTCTAGATGAACCACCAACATTGAGGTCAACAAAAAAAATCATAACTCTCATTTAACTTAGGAATTGACACAGGCAAATTCATTGCCGAAGATGAACTAAGTGATAGACGACTAGGGACGAGACCCCGACTGCGACCAGCGTCGCTGCTAGATGAAAGTAAAATGTAGATATCACAAAGGAGAGAAAAATATGAGATTGAAGTATACAACTTTGCAAGAATGAATTGTGAGGATTTACAAAGCACAACACACCTTATAGTTTTTTTTTTAAATGTGAATGTTTGGCAACGGCTAAAGAGCAGTTGCCAAACGTTCAACAAGGCAACAACTTTATAGTCGTTGCCTTGCTGACATTTCTTTTAAATTTTTTTTTCGAAACATACCGGTAATGGTACCTGTTTGAAGGCATGGAACCGTCTCGAACCGATTTTTTACCTATTTCGGGGTGGTTCGAAATCGGTTAGCCCGATTTCGGTTTCAAACCGGGCCGGGTTCGGATTGACCCGGCCCGATAAACACCCCTATTTTAGAGGTAATTTGTAATTTGACTAGGCTAATTTTGAAATGTATTGGTGAAGGCTCTCAGAACCCCACACTTAATAAATCGTGCATATAATACACGTTAATTTTTATAATGCGAAATATACAGATATAATCAGGATTCAAATAATATTCAATTCTATCAAATACCTTTCCATAGACAATAATGTTATGGATAAATTACATGAGTTGTCCCACCAAATAATATACTTTGATAGCCCAATTTTTAGGACTAAATAATTTTTTTTGTTTAAAAAACAAACAGAACGGATACACATATTATGCACATGAGGACATGTGTCCGTATTAGAACCTTTGTTCTTGAATGAATATGTGACATTCCATACGTTTCGTTTTTTTTTTTTTAAGGATGGATCATTTTTGTTAAAATCAATTTCTATTGTACTATATTTGTTAAAACAATTTATAAGGATTACTTTTGTTAAAAAACAGTTTTTATGGAACTCATTTATTTACTTTTAAAAGTTTACAAGTACTGGTATAAGAAGACACTATTTTTTACCCTTTGTGAAATGGAACATGGAACTTTTTTAACATGTTAAATGAAAGGACAAAAGATATGTATTTTGGAGTAAAAAGAGGGAAATTCTTGTTAAAAAAAAATATAATTTCATAGAAACTGTTTTTTAATAAAAGTGATCCATAGAAACTTTGGAGTAAAAGGTGGGAAATTTTTGTATGGATTGGATTCCGCCATACACCAACAAACATATATATATCTGTATGTTTGTTGGTGTATGATGGTATCCAGTCTATACAAGAATTTACCGATAAGGACGTGTCCTTATTAAACATAATATTTAATTTGTGAAATTGACCTTATTGAATGAAGTTGAAAGCTAATAATTACAAATTAATCGATCCATGTTTATATTAAATAGAAAATAATTCAAAAAACTTAATAAAAATGAAGAGTTGTGCATATCCTCTTCTCATTCTTTCTTTAATAGGCGGTTTGGAGTTACCTAATTTATGAATTATGACGCACCTACTTCCATCATCGTTGCCGATACATTCGTCTAACCTAAGTTCTAATATTTATAATTATTTTATATAACAAAATATAATTTTTTTATTTTCAAAAAATAATGGCATTTAAAACTATCTAAAGGATAAAATGGACAGAAGTTACTAGAAGCTTGTGAAACTTAAAAATATGTAGAAAATTGTAATATAATCACTTATTTTTCTCATATTTATTATTATTAGGTTTGAATTTTATAAGACCCTATTGATTTATTAAATGGTAAAAGACATTTAATCAAACAAACAAAAAAAAAAAAGATATTGCCTAACCTTAAAAAGTTATTAATTTAAAATATATATAAATGCATTTATTAATAAATATGAATAAAAATCTTACTGACCTATTTGTAATTTAATTAAAATTTAATACATACTTAGAAGTTGCATCATGAACGGTCATCAGTATTAATTTATGATTGAGATATTGTCTCTACGACTTGGCAAGGTATGGACCAAGTATATGAGTTGTGTTGTGGGAGTTTCTTCAATTAGACCTAGTGGGAAGATGGACTAAAGGAATTGCTGGTGAAATTTCAAGAAAATCGATTACACCTGATCACAATATAATACATATTTATATTTTTTTCAAAACATATATCATAATCGAACATAACTGATATGAATGCATATCAACATAATTGCTCACATCGAACCATGAATTATCATAATTGCTCTTATCGAGTCATAATAACATATCATATCATCAATATTTTGCATATACGTTAAGCACAATAAATCCTCTAATTTACTCTTGGTACTAATATCAGTCTCTAGACTTAACCCTCATAGGGATGAGGTCATGACATCGGATCACCTACGAATAAAGGGTCTGGACTTCCCAGAACAAAGGTTAACCATCGTATCAGGTCGTGTAAACGGTTATAATCCCACCGCATCAGGGCCATAAAGGAATTCCCCCAATCAGATTTCGAAACTTAAAGTGCTTAAAAAATATATAATTTTCATCCGAACATCATAATTTCAACATAATTCAAATATCGATTGAAGTTTCAAAACATACTATGGTTTTTCAAAAACGAAAGGAATATTTAACAAAAACCCACTTACAAAGATTGGAGATGATTATACACGTGCTTGGATGACTTTTAGTTGTGAATTACACGATGAATTTTTCCAGAAATATGCTACCGAATTTCGAAACTTGCTGCTGATTTGGAGGAACTTTAATGGCTAAACTCTTGGATTTTTTTATTGGTTGGAATAAGGTCAACTTTCGAAGACTCAAAGCTTATTGGAAGAAATTTTAATGACTAAATTTTGAAGAATAAAGGTTGCAGATTTTCGAGTTGGAAGATACAGTAATCTGATGATGAATTCTATATGCTGTTAAGAATGATAATTTGGACGTGAACTCAAACTATTTTTTAAAGATTTTGATAACCCAAGCTTATCCCTTAATTATTTTGTAAAGTGCATCACTAACTATCAAATATTTAGAGTTTTAATCCTGCTACAATTCTTAATTATCTATCTTGTTTAGAGTTTTAATCATACTAAAATACTTGATTTTCTATCTATTAATAAGAGTTATAATCCTACTAGAATACTTAATTATCTAATAGGTGTTTAATTTTAACAAAGTACCTTAAGTTGTTGGATGACATCAAAGTCTCGGGTCTTTACATCCCTCCCTCCTTATTGGAAGTTTCATCCTCGAAACTCGAGTCAACTTGGTCTTGAAAAAGGTAGGGGTATTTTTCTCGCATCAATTCTTCTACTTCCCATGTAGCTTCTCTTTCGGTATGGTTTGACCATTGGACTTTGACGTATGGAATGGTCCTTCGTCTCAGAACTTGGTTTTTTGAATCCACAATACGGATGGGGATTTCTTCATATTTCAAAGTTTCTTCCAAGCTCCCTTGAGCCACTAGAGGTTCTGCTTCAAGCACGTGATTTGGGTCAACAATGTATTTCCTTAGTTGTGAATTCTTGACAGACTTGGTGGTAGTGCTATTTTATAGGCTAGCGTTCCCACCTTTTATAGAACTTCAAATGGTCCCACATATCTCGAACTCAACTTTTCCCCTTTGTCAAATCGAATAACTCCTTTCATTGGTGAAATTTTTACATAGACTTTTTCACCAATCTCAATATCTACTGGTCTCCTATTCATATCAGCCCAACTTTTCTGTCGATCTTGGGCTGCCTTAAGTCTGTCTCTGATGATAGATATCTTGTCAGTCGTAGCTTGCACTAACTCAGGTCATGTGATAGCTCCTCATCTCAGTATAACGGTGATCGACATTTGCGCCCATAGAGTGCTTTGTACGGCGCCTTCCCAAAACTACTATGGTAGCTGTTGTTATAAATGAACTCAACTAGAGGCAAAAGTTCACTCTAATTTGCAGTGAAATTCAAGATACAAGCTCTTAGCATATCCTCGAGGGTTTGGATAGCTCTCTCTGTCTGGCCATTGGTCTGTGGGTGATAGGCCGTACTAAGAGTTACTTTACTTCCCATAGCCTGCTAAAAGCTTTTCCAGAAACGTGATACGAATTAGGGATGGCAACGGGGCGGGTTTGGGACGGGTTTGGCCAATCCCAGGACCCGCCCCGCTACACATAAAACCCATACCCGCCCCGCCCCGTTTAGACCCGCCGGGTTCGCGGGTTTACCCGCCCCGCCCCGCAAACAATTTTTTTTTTTATAAAAAAAAAATTTGGTAGAAATTAATTTTGAAACACAAAAATTGAGTTTTGAGATTGAATTTAATGTTTTCCTCTAGTAAATATTTATAATAAGCATCGTAAAACTATCTTTAAACTATCAAATATTTATTATTTAGTTTTTATTCCATTCAAAATGTTCAACTTCTTTACCATAAACACATGAATTTTGATATGAAATTAAACAATAACACATTATTGTACAATCAAAGAAGTGAAATGTATATTCAATATTAATTTTTTAAAAAAAAAAATTAAAAATGTATAGCGGGGCGGGTTCGGCCAATCCCAGGACCCGCCCCGCCCCGCTTCCAAACCCGGTTGAAGCGGGTTTGGACCCGCCCCGGCGGGTCGGGTTCAATACGGGTCCGGGTTTGGACCCGCCCCATTGCCATCCCTAATACGAACATAGGATCTCTGTCAGATAGGATGCTCACTGGGACTCCATGCAGTCTCACTATATTGTCCATATATAGAGTTGCCAACTTGTCCAAGTTATAGTTCATACGGACATGTAGAAAATGCGCTGATTTAGTTAGTCTATCCACAATTACCCATATTCCGTCATGGCTCTGTCTTGATTTTGGTAGACCCATGACGAAATCCATGGAAATGTGTTCCCATTTCCATTCAGGAATATCCAGAGGTTGAAGAAGTCATCCGGGTCTTTGGTGCTCAGCCTTAACTTGTTGACATACTAAGCATCGGACGACGAATTCTGCAACATCCTTCTTCATTGCATTCAACCAGAAGCTTTCCTTCAAATCCTTGTACATTTTTGTATTTCCAGGGTGGACTGCAAACTTTGATTTATGCGCTTCAGACATCACCTCTTGTCTAATGTGGTCCAAATTTGGCACGCACAATCGTCCCTTCATCCACAGAATTCCATCACTATCAGTCTCGAAGTCGGTGATTTTTCCCTCTTTGACTTGTTCTTTTATCTTTGTTAGACTAGGGTCTTGATATTGGCTTAATTTGATGGTCTCTCGGAGGCAAGGTTGGGCTGAGAGCGAAGCTAATATCATTTTTCCTTTGCCTTTCCGGCTCAATGCGTCTGCTACTTTGTTTGCTTTGCCGGGATGGTAATTATTTGTGAGATTGTAGTCCTTCAGGAGTTCAATCCATCGTCTCTGCCTCATGTTCAATTCTTTCTAAGTAAATAGGCTTTGATGGTCCGTGAAAACTTCACACTTGACGCCATAAAGGTAGTGCCTCCAAATTTTTAAGGCGAAAATCACTGCGGCTAATTCGAGGTCATGCATATGATAGTTTTGCTCGTGAGGCTTGAGTTGCCTTGAGACATAAGCAATTACCCTTCCTTCTTGCATAAGTACACATATCAGTCCTTCTTTCGATGCATCACTATAATAGTGAAACCCATGCCTTCGATCGGTAGTACCAATACCGGTGCAGATGAAAGCTTTTTTCTTCAAAGTCTCAGAACTTTTCTCACACTCTTCACTCCAGATGAATTTTGAGTTCTTTTGTGTGAGCCTTGTAAGAGGTACTGCTATTGAGGAAAATCCTTCAACAAACTTCCGGTAATAACCAGCTAGCCTTAAGAAGCTTCGAATTTCTGTCACGGTCGTTGGCCTTTGCCACTCCAAAACTGCCTCTGCCTTCTTAGGATCTACGGACACACCTGCCTTTGATATTATGTGCCCAAAGAAAGAGACGATCTCTAGCCAGAATTCACATTTATTAAATTTGGTGTAGAGCTCTTTTTCTCTCAATGTCTGGAGCGTGAGGTGAAGATGTTGTTCGTGTTCCTCCTTGCTCGACGAATAAATGAGAATGTCGTCGATGAACACCACCACAAAGTTATCTAGGAATGGCTTGAATACTCGGTTCATCAAATCCATGAATACTGTTGGAGCATTTGTCAAGACAAATGGCATCATCATGAATTCGTAATGCCCATACCTCGTTCTAAAGACGATTTTCGGTACATCATCTGCTTTTATCTTGAGTTGATGATAGCCTGACCTTATATCAAACTGGGGAATGCTTTGGTGGCTTGGAAAACGAAGAAACAAAGTGTCGTTTCTCGTTCTTCAGCAGATGCCAAATATAAGGCTATGTCAGCTACTACTTGCGAAATTGTCTGGATTTGGATTGATTCTAACGCACCAGCATTACTTCATTGTGACAATAAGGGACGTTGCATATTGCTGCAAATCTGATATTTCATGAACACAAAACATATTGACATTGATTGTCATCTTGTTCGGGATAAAATCAGTGAGGTTCTTATTCACACAACATTTGTTCCAATCAAATTGCAGACTTTTTCACCGAGAGCTTAAGCAAATATCAGTATGTTCTGCTTTTACCAAAACACTTTATTTAATTTAGTTGATAGCGTTACGTTTCATCTTTATTCATGTGTATAAATAGGAGTTAGATGGTTGTATTGTTTGATATTTTTGAACAAACTACATTATGGAAATAGATATTTTCATTTCCATAACTTTGTTCAGCTCAATTCTTAACAATGATCATCTTTAAACAAATACCTATTCGAATTGCAAAACTATCTGGGACTTTTCTTTTTGCAGTATAAACTTACGACCTCTTTCCTTCTTTACTTAAAATAAACGAGAAATATTGAAATAGAGTTCTTTATGGATTACTATTAAAGAAGTCATTATTCGTAGCAGGAAAGGTTTCAAATTTTCAATTTTCTTTATTCTTATTATTATACAGACCTCTTTTCTTTATTATTATTATTATTATTATAAACCATTATTATTATTATTATTATTATTATTATCGAGTAAGATACTCGTAGGACAACTCATTCCGAACATATGTACCCCGAGCCGCATGATACCATTATTATTATATATATATATAATTGTATATATTATACGTATACATATATATATATAATATATTATATAAAATTACATTATTAGCACAAAAAAAGCACAAATTTAAAATTTAAAATCCGGCTGATTAAATCATCTGTTTAAACCTCTCAACCATAAAAATTGAAAAAGAAGAGACATGAAATTATTGTCGGGTCTCATAATACACACAACATAAACAACAATAATAACTAAATCTTTAATCACAATAAATTGGGGTATGTTACATAAACAATAGAGAGAATCCAGTCGGGTCGAACAGGCTTCTCCAAACGCTTTTATCGATCAGAATATCATCTTTAATCACCTTGAACTCCAAGTCTCTACGTATAACTTCGAGCAATGTTTTCTTCGGTTTCACAAACAATATGGGGTAAACTAGTTATTTTCAAACCACATGAGGGTAAACTATCTATTTTAAAAACCACATGGGTAAACTGTTTATTTTCAAACCGTAAAGGTGCAAACTGCCTATTGAAAAACCAAAAGATGGTTCGTTGCCAAAAGCCTCCATTTGATGATGTTGATACAAGGTAATTAATTGCAATAAGAACAATGAATAAGATTCTCACGTCGTATTGTGTGATGACCGCAGCAAATAAAATGAACAGCTTGGGTTGATCATTCTTTTCTCTGTATAGAACTTTAGGGTCACCTTGAAAATTGACCAGGTGATGCATCGATATCTTCCAATCAAATGTTGTTCAAGAAAAGTCGATGCATACTCATGAACTTCATGACATGGCAGACTAATTGAAATAAATTAATCTTAAAATATAACTGCAGAGAATGAAAACTACATTTGTGAACATTTGATCTTGCTCAAGAGACTGATTTAGTTTCTCTCTAAACTACCCACACTTACACTAGTGTAATTGAACAGTGTTTTCAAAATCAGACCGGACATAAATTTGTGTCCTTATTGGTGTTACAGATCGGTTCAACCTGTGATGATGTCAGCATGCTATAATATCTATTTTAATTTTTTGCAAAATATATATAACATGTATTTACCGTATTTTCAAGTTGCTCACAATAAAAAACGTCGTGACACCAACATAATATGTCAAACTTCCTTTTTTGCATAATTTCAGGTTTTCTCTAAGGTTAATGGGGAACCTCCGTTTGAGACACCTACTACTGATGTTAGCTCCAAAGATTTTTATGGTGAAGGTTATGATGATAGTGACAAGAGAATTCCAGATATGACCATAATCAACAGACAACTTGGTAATGGATCGTTCTTGTGGCTAAAACTATATTTTTTTGCCCGTGCTAACATGTGTTCGAATTTCAGTCTTATATTTATGGTACTTAAATTTATGCCATGTATGAGCTTTCGTTTGCTAATTGTCGGCTCCAGCCAATACAATCGGTCATAAATTTTCCCAATCTGATTCTCTTTTCACTCCTATTCCCCAAATGCTTGTCCAAATCAATGTCTGAAAAAGAGAATCAGATGGCGTAAAATGGAGACAGTACGTAAAAAGTACAAACCTTGACTGATGAAAGTTGCAAGATGTACGCCGGCGACAAGCAGATGGAGGCGATAGATTCCAGCGAAACTGCAGTAATTTTGGAAGAAGCGATAACATAGGGTTTTGTTTTGTTTTTGTTCACACTTTTACGGTTTTACTTTGAGAGAGAAGGTAAAACTTCTGGTTTGCTCTTTTAAAATAGGATAAAAAAAGGCGACATCCCTCAATGTTCACCCACTTTAACACTTAATCATCTAACCTTTTAAACGTGCACTTAACCTCCTGACCCTGGATTATTTTATGTAATGCATGTTACCCCCTAAACAATATTCGGGAACAATTTTCCCAAATATCCTGACCGTAAATTCCCGCATGTGCTCGCACATACCACGGTCGAGGGTATGCATACATTTTCTGTATGAATTTTACGAGTATACCCATCAGAAAATACATGAAATAAATTTTACGAGTATAACCACGTTAAAAATTCCTCTAGAAAGAACATGAAAAAACAAACATACTCTTGACCGTGTCACGCATGTGAGGGAATTTGCAGATAAAATATTCAGGAAAATTGTTACAAATATTGTTTAGGGGGTTTATGCAATACTTAAAATTGTTCAGGGCAGTAAATACATGTTTTGAAAGGTTATGAGATGAAGTGTTAAAGTGGATGAAATTTGGAGGATGTCTGCTATTTACCCTTTAAAATAATACAAATATATATATATATATATATATATAAACAAACAAAAGTAAAACCAGATTTTAACCGGTTCTTTTTTAAAGCGGTTTTATAGTGTTAAATGGATCAGACCAAGCACAGGTCACCAGTTGTACCTGCCGGTCCGATTTACAAAACAGTGACTAGCAGTTATAACAGCAGCTAAGTTTGTACTGCGATGAACCATATCAGATATAGTGTAAAATGTTGGATTCCCATATATACATGGATTTCGTCTATATTTTATGTGGGATCCATACATGTAGTGTGCTTCAACTGATTCATCAAAATCTTATCCAACAACCACTATCCCTGATGCCACATGAATGAGGGCATCTCACATCAAAATACAATTTTAATTACGAAACGCATAGTCATTAATTTCACATTAACATTTTATCCTACAACCCTAACCAAAAACAAAACAAAACAAAACAAAACAAAACAGAATCATCTTACAAGAAGGTTCAGAAGCAAAGATTTATATTCTAATCCCCCAAACATCTGTTAAAACAACCTATTGATTCTTTTTTATCATGCTAGAAGTGGACGAAGGGGATCCGAGATCTTGACTGGTAGATCTTACTATAAACAGAAGGGTCTCCACCAGCATGCCCAAAACCAGACCAAGGACACCTCCAGCAGCACTCTGAGTATTTAAGAAACACATATGAGTAATGTTCTTTAACAGTTAAAATGAATAAATTACTACACATCAGCAAAACTGTACTCGAGAACTTAGTAAACGGCATTTGGAGTTAGAAAGCCAGCAGACTAGGTTTGTGAAGGCATCAATATCAAAACGAGACACACCAAAGTATATTGTTCTACAATCTTATCTCACAGATCCTCCAATATATATTCCACAAACTATTTAACAATAAAAAATATTCATTAGCTTACAAGCAAAAACGAGTACTATTAAATCAAATTTCTTCATGGATTCATAACTATAAATTAAGCAGAACATAACTTATGCCTCACGGGAAAAAAGGTGGGTGCTTCACTCGAGCGTCATGCATTCACTTGTTCCTAGACTCAAGAGCTAGCAATATGCACGTTTACACCTAGGAGTAAGTTTTTTGATCTTTTAACAACTATGATTGTCCATTCTTACCCCTAGCTCAGACTACTTATGAGTTATGGCACGCAAAAGTTCATTTTAACTGAAATAACCAATTGAAATCTAACTCGATATTCATCCTGTTGATTTGGTATTGTGAATAGTTTATGAACTCAGTTTAGTCAGTTACATTCGTTTTTTTTTTTTATAAATGTAATAAATTGCATTCAAACTTTTATTGAGCCAACCAAAGTAAATGCTGTTATGCTGGCACGCGCATTTCTTGGGAAAATATTTCATTGCCCATCGATTCAAAATTTCCACCGCATGACCCCTTTTCCATTCTCGAAACTGTTAATAGTTTATGCACACGTTCAGATTGTTGGGTAATGGGTACACTCCAGATGAAAAATGTTTGGATGTAGTTAGCAGATATAAGTGGCATAGCAATCTGGCATCTACATCCACAATGTAGCCCAAATGCTGCAATATGAGCCCACCATGTGGCATACATTTCCATTATTTTAATAGTTTTTTTAATGATCAACTTGCTTGTATTTAGTAAAAAACAATGGAAAACGGGTCATTTCAGTCCACAAAAACAATGTAATGGAAAATGGGTCATTTCAGTCCACCAACTTGAACATCTGATTTTTGTTTGGTCTGTTCCATTTTTACAGAAAATAGTTCTATATGTGTTTTTTTTTTTTCGTAGTTCAGTTGGTCGGGAACTGATCAAACCTTTTATGCACTCTGCGTATGCCCATAATTTCAGGACATAAAAAGAAAATACTGCAAGTTGAAAGATAGGATCTTGAGGAGAAGAATTGTCTTAGAAACTAGTCTCTTTTGTGTTGAAGAGTTGAACGTAATGAAGAAAATTAAGAGAATGGTCGAGTTGAGAAGTTACCATAGCAGGACTCTGGCTAAACAAGGCTCTGAATGCAGCATATCCGAGTAAGTATCCAGTAAACATTACAAGAACCACATGTATCCCTGTTCAATCACCAAAATAAAGTTGATTTGAAGTCATTATATTGACGTAAATACATAAAGCCACCACATAATTGAAATGAATAAAAAACGAATCAACATTTCAATCTTCAACTAACCCAGAAATCAGCATGTTCAGTGGCAAAGGGAGGAGGAACAAGGCATCAACAGTAATGGCTTAGACTTTTTTCCCGTCAATTGAACATTTTCCAGAATCATTTAAAATTTAACAATGATTTTGACACTTAACTGTAGTTTACAAACCAGAGAGATTGAAGATAAACGATTGGAGAAAAAATGAACACGATATTGAGTAAAATTGGAGGACTACATAAAACATTTAAAATAAATTTCATAAAAATGACAAAACTCAACTTAGTGGCAATCAGGGGAAGTTCCAACAGTAGTTCAGCAGAACAACCACACTTCCCAGATAGCACAGCTTAAAATTTTATAGGTTCGTTTAAAATTTCGCAAGTTTTGTCCTCTTCGAATATTAGGAGTTCTTCCCAGATAGCACAAAGATTAAATTTTATAAGAGGTCAATTTAAGTTTAATAACTCGAGTTTAACCCAAAATGAAAAGAACCACTGATAACAGTTTTGAATAAAGAAAGTAAAATATGGGAAAAACATTTACCAAAGCCTAATTGATCTTTATAAGAAGAAAAAGGCTCCACTTCACGCTTTCTAGGAGTAATGTCTTTCACCAATTCTGCATACATTTTCCTTTCCGCCACCTCTGCTAGTTTTGTCAATCTCGCCTTCAACTCTTCACTCTGTAAATATTTTACAAAAGCAGTATCTTCAAATTCAGTACTAAAATCCAAGAAATTATAATTTCGAACCAAAAGACACATACTTTGATAGAATATACCTTTTCCCTCGGTTTGGGGCTAGTAAAGATGAAATCGCAACCGGAGAAGATAGCTGATAAATCGGGTCGGGTATCCGGCTTCGATTCGATCCAGATATTTCTCAGGGATTTATACGGTATGGATGAGTGCAAGATAAGAGATGAGGATAGATCTCTGAGATCTTTGGACAGGTGACAGTCCGCGGAGGCTGCTGTGAGGAAGGAGCGGATATCATCAGTCGTTGATATAATCAGACCACCGTTGATAGAAGTGTACGCGGTGTTGATCGGCGGCAGATAGGTGGCGGAGGGATCGGTAGAGCTGTCGTCGTGTTCGACCATTTGTGAGGGATAGAGAATGCATAAATGGCGAATAACAAGTTTTACGTTGATATGGTCTACTCATAATAAATGCCGATGACGTTTGGGCTGAATCGTGGTTGAACCAAGTATTCATATTGGGCCGACAATCCAGCCCACGTAACCCATGAAGCCCATTAAATTAACATTTTAAAAAAAGAGAGAAATAATTCAAGTATTTCAACTTTTCTTAGTTTATTATTGTTAATTCTACATTTTAAAGAATCTTATTCTTTGTGATATAAGGATAATATTCTTGAGTTGATTTTCCTAAACCTTCTCATCGATTTTCATAAACCTAGCAGACCGATTCAACTTAATTCTACTTTCCGGACCTTACATTTGTTTCTAGCCATTAGATCCATTTTCCTAAACCTAGCAGACTGATTCCTCACTTATCCAAAAGTAGTATGCGAAGTTCAGTTTTATTGAGAAATCGATATCATCTGTTAACCCATTTTGAAATCAACCCTATATTCGCAAAAGATCGAAATTTAGTAAGGAGTTTATTCAACCCCCTCTAAATACATTAATCCGACCCTAACAAATTTGGTTTAAATATTAAAATCCTATTTTATTTGAGAAAGAAATAAACCACTTGCTTCAATTGTATTGTCATTTTTTATATCCTTTGTCTAACGGCATGTTTTTTATAATTATAATTATATCATTTAAGAACATAAATTACATTAAAATATAATATACCCACGTGTTTGGGTAAACTCCAAGTTAACATCTCTGTAAGAGCCTATAGAGAGAATGTTGCAGTAGTGTATATCCTTCACAATAAGGGGTAAAAGGCAAATTTGATTGTGTTTGGCTCGATGAATTTGGACTTGTCTAATACTTGCCTAATGAACTTTGTGTTTTCAGTGCTGCTCATATTCGAATTATTTATTATCTATTTCTAGCAGCCGCAACTCTCGTGAATCACTGCAAGACTGTCGTATTCGTCTTCAGTATTTGACTTCGAAACAGTAAGAAAATAAATGAAGAAGAAAGAACATGTGATTTGTGGGATGAAAACTATATCATATTTTCTGTATAATTCTTCTCTAGCTTTTACAATGGACATCATTCTCTATATATACAAGTGTAGAACGGTCTTTTGTTTGCTTGAGCTTCACACGACAAGATTATAACCCATATGGACACCGTACCCACTAGTGCTACGTCTATCTAGACATCCAGCCAAATCAGTATCTAAATATGCACGAACTTGATGAAGTGGATTTGGGTTTCTGTTAAAGCCAAAAGTGATAGTATGCTCGAGATATCAAATGATATGTTTGACAACAGCGCAGTGACCAATATAAGGTGTTAATAAAGGAATGTTAGTATACTTATGGTATATTTCAATGAGTAACATTTGTTCTGTTAAATCTATATAGTTTAGAAATTTTTATGGATTAAATTCAAGTTAATTTCAAATCTATTGTATATCAATTAAAGTTTTTTTTTTTTGAACATGTTCAATTTAAGTATTTTGAAATGTGACTTTGGTGTATTTCAAATACATTCATCCTGAATGTCATTTGAAATCTATTACAAAAGTCATTTCTGTTGTTCCCACAAGTGATAACTGAATTATAATCAGATTACAATTAAAATCGAAAAATAAAATATACTGTAAACTTACAGCAATAGTATATAAATACTATTCGAAATTTGCACAATAGAAAACTGGAACAATTCTGGACAATGCCACATCAAGCCGTGTGCCTGTAAATTGAAATTTGCCCGTCTTAGCTTCTGGCCTCCTGGACAAGTGAGTTCCAAGGTACAACGCTCAATCATCTCTTTTCGGATTGAAGCAAAACTCCGAGCAGACTCCTTCGAACACTAGTAGTGTGCAGTACTCTCAAACAGTAATCAATGTATGAATGAAGAATGATTTCGGAATGAACAAAACATAGAGCTGGTGCAGCTTATATAGCTGAGCAGCAGACCTCTCCAAAGGTCACAGATAATTAAATGTAATTTTAGTGGGGTAGAGGAAAAGTCTCAACACTTAACATCAGATTAATACGGATTTAAGTCTCACACTTAAATCTGACATCAATTCTGCAGGTAGGTGAAAAGTCTCAAACTTAATACTCAGCAAAATATGAAAAGTCAGGTAGATGAAGTCTTTTTCAGAAATTCGAGTAGTAAAAAGATAGGGCTGCCTTCGCGGCGCAACACGCGGAGCGACGAGCGGAGCGGACAGACGGACGGCGCGTGATGGGCACCCATCTTTTCTGCTTAACTACACTTTATTGATTTGTATGTCATTATAAACAAACCATAAGTGTCTCACCGATGTGAGATTTCTTTAGCCTAATTGACTATTCATAATTAACTTATCATAATTTTGTTCTCATTAACAAAATAAAATATAATTATTGGGCTCTTAATTATTAACCCAATAATAAAAATTTTATTAATCCAACAATTTCTCAAATGAAAATCTTTCAATCCAAATGCAACGTAAGATAATTGTATGGTGATCATCAACAAATGCAATGGGTGAATCGCCTTTCATTATTCGGGATTCCGTTAGGTTGGGACATCAGAATATTTGACACTGCATTTTTCAAACCTTTTTAAAAGCTTCTTGACAATTCATTGAACATTAAAATTGAGGAAGTATCTTGGGGAATGAACTCCTCTAGTCGACGCAAAGGCCAACATGTCGAGTTTGAATGTTTTAAGGTATTCAAATCATATTTCAAGCAAAATTTATTCCACGTAAAGATTGGAATCATTCACATTGGTTTTGTAGCAATAGTCTATGGAGAAGAATTGTAGGTAGAATGCAGAATATAACAAGAAGCTCTTTAAAAAATTAACGAACTATTTTTCTAAACTATTCAATTGCTCAAGATACATATATTACACCCCTTCTCATCATATACTTCGTATTTACTTCGATAATATAACTTGCAGCTTTGACTTCTTCTGCCCAAAATGACTTAGTTAGTCGTGTAGTCTTCAACATGCCTCTTGTTCTGTCCAACAAGGTTTTGTTCATCTGATATGCCACTCAATTCTATTGAGGTGTGTTAGCCGTTGTGTATTGCCTTTTGATACCCCCTCTTGTTGACAGATGCATCAACTTCATCAGTGGTATATTATCCTCTATTGGCAGTCCATAGATATTTGATCTTCTACTCCGCGCTTTGAAAACCTTGAAGACTATAAACATATCTTATTTCTTCATGATTGGATGCACCAAGCATCTTCTAAAGAACCATCAATGAACGAAACAAAGTATATCGATGCTTTTAATGATACCACCAGTGCTTGCCAAATATCAGAATAAATCCTCCAGATACCGCTACTCTTGGCAGTAGATATGTGGTAGCATTTATCGTGTACGCCCAAATTAACAATTCTCAAGTTAATAGCAATAATGAATGTAGTAGCGTGAGTAGGGATCGATCCCACGAGGAATAATGTAATTTTGTGTTAATTATGCAAGCAAATAGTAAAAGGGGGTTTTGGATTTAATTAAACTACTACTATGAAAAATCTATGAATTAAACTAGTGAGCAAGATTAAACTAAGGTGATTAAATTATGAGAAAAATAATTCTTGGTTTTCAGTCGACTCTACTTTGGAATTATGCATTCAATTATCGATTATCACAAAAGATTTAATTTTTACTTGAATATCCACCATTAGAGATTCAATACATATCTTACCTTATGCCTAGTTAAAATAGCTTAAGCGTTCTAAGTTAACTCGTATCGTTAAATCAATCAAAACAATAGCAGTTAAGATTAATATTAACAATAGCTTTTAAATCTTGTAAGTTGATGAAACTTAGACAACATAATCCAAGCGTCTATGTTTAATCTAGTCAAGCGTTTTTCCTAAGAATTTAACAATACCAATAATAGGCAATCATTAATCTTAGTTGTCAAACATTAGATTGTATGTAAAATCATTATATGGCCAATCTTATAATCAAAACACAACAATCATGGCAACAAATCATAGAAAAACACTTGATATTCAATAAAATCAATAAAAGAACATCAATCTCATGAAAAACATAAATTCCAAGGTTTTGTCTTCCTTCAACCAAGAATCCAAATTGTTTAGCCACTCATGGCTAAATCAAAAACAACAAAATCTAATCTAGAAAGCATTAAATAAAAGCTAGATAAAGAGTTACTAAGGAGTAACACTATTCCGGCTCGTCATTTCCGTCTTCGTGCTCTTGAAATCTTCAAATCCTTCTTCCAAAAATGAGAGAGAATTGTTCTAACTCTAAAAATATGATGAATGATCTGATTTGAGGTCCCAAAATCATGTATATAGGGTAGGAGTCTGATAGGGTAAGTGAAAATCTATCCCAAAATGAAAAATTCGAGTTTCCTTAATTTTGAGGATTCTTCTGGCGATCGATCGGCACAATCCACCGATCGCCAGCTAATTTTTTCAAAAATTTTATGTTGGCGATCGATCGCCCAATCTCGGCGATCGATCGCTGAGATCAATTTTTGGAGCGTAAATTTTATGTCATGCTCGATCGATCAAGCTCTTCTGGGCGATTGATCATGGGCCTCAGTCAACTTTTATGCATTTTTCTTTGTCTACTTTGATCCCTTGTAAACTCCAATGTATTTCTTGATCCTTGTTCGCCATTATTAGCTCGATTTCTTTGATTCCACCTATATTTACACAAATATACGATTAGGTAGCATATGTATCAATTTAGCAATCAAAACATACCAAATCGTAGGCAATTAAACGCAATAGATGTGACTATTTCTAATTACATCAAATTCCCTCATACTTAGTCTTTACTCGACCTCGAGTAAATTAGAACAAATCTAAAATCTTTTTATTGGCTCATAGGTTCATAACAAATTAACTTGTCCTCACTTTAATGCCTTGATAATTTTAAACATGCATAGTAATGAAAGGCGGTGAAAAGTTAATAGTGGAACAAGTTCAATCCTAGACATCTCATACTCAACAAAGCAGTGAACGCGTGTGTGTGGTCATAAACAAGTGTCGTGTACAAATTATAGATCCAATAAATGTAAACACATAATAGCTCAAGTTATATTCTAACACAAGTATAAGCCCACTTGCACACTCTTCTCCACTATCTTAGCTACTTGCAAACACAAATCAAATATGTCTTAGTTAGCCTGTAGCTTGGCCTATGTATTGGCTTATGAAAGAAAGGGTAAGATGTATCAAATAAGAGAGGATGGTGATGTGCAGAATAAATAGCTTATCTTCTTGCATGATTTTTTCAAACCTTGTTCATTTTGTAAGGTTTATTTCAATCTTTTTCTTCTCTTTTGTGTCTTGGCTCCCATTGGAGTCTTATTTTTAGCAATTTTCTCAAGATATCTTATAAGTGCAAATTTGCACTTATATCTTGTTATCTTTTATTTTGTTTTTATGTTAGTATTAGAGCAAAATTACGTTTTTTTTGTTTTTGTTTTGTAGGAATCCAAGAAATTACATATTGTATGATTAAAAGATGATAAAAAGTGCATCTATGTGACAAGAACCAAAACTGAGAAGATACATGTCACATAAAATGGAAAGATACAAGAGATATTATCTTAGGGAACATCATATTTAGCAAGACACATGGGGAACAAAAGAGTGAGATTTACTTGATTTTTTGGGGGTGAATATGTGGATAAAATATTTGAGGAGATAAAATATGATTTTATTGACCAAAAAAGGGAGAGATTTACGGAAGAGGAGCATTTCAAGTGGGCCAATTATATTATAATATAAAGGGAAAATTACGGGCCGGTACACTTTGGTGAAACATAATCTATCCTAGTCCAGCGAAAAAACATTAGTTGACATAAGTCCATTCTAGGTTGAAATGACCAGAATAACCCCATGTGGTCCATGTGGTCCAAGCGGTCCACATGGTCCAACCAATCTTTAATAAATTTGCATTCTTAGCCCTAGAAAATGTTTAAAGAACAAAATATGCCACAATATAGTATTCATCATCGTTTTCATCCTAATATTTATCAAACAGAAACATTATATGAACATGAGATCCTTCAGTTTCTGTCATCTCGAGATGAATCCCAAGAGCATACTTTTGCAAAGGACTCACGGTTTATATAACGTTCGTCTAATTATAATTCAACCCGATTTGAAGATCATGTTAAAAATAAATAAAAGGCCCAATATGCTTCCGTATTACAATAAAATTTTAGCAAACTGAAAAATACCATTTTGACCATAACGGCACCGGGTGAGGTGGGTCGCAACTTCCACCAGTCGAAAACTTACTGCCTCCAGACTGTTTTACGAATGGCTCCTCACCATCCAACCTCAGCACACGGGCTAGGTTAGTCTGCCAGTTATCCGACTCCTTCAGAAACCGCACAGCACAGCCCTAATTCGTTTCCTACCTTAGGGCGTAAGGTATATTCAAGATATAAAAAAGATTTAAAGAAATCTGGGAGATAGCTGGGCAACAGCCTTATTTTTATTCTGGAATACTTATAACATCTATTACATTAAAACGTCTCCTTTTGGGAGGAGACGGACTTGTTTAGCCTCTCATATAGATGAGGCTTGACTCAAGAACACATAAACTTAAAACCAACAGAATAATATTACAAACGTTTACAAAAGAAATAAAAGAAAGAAAGATTACCAAGCTACGAAAGTTGAAATATTACAAAGCTTGGAGACTCTAAATTTATTTCTCAGAAAACTATGGAGAATTTTCGATGTCCTTAGCTTCCTGAATGAGTGCCCTTATATAGGCATGAATCCGGACTTCAAATGCGGATTCCAAATCTTGATAATTGTTGAGTGCGCCTGTGAGTGCGCCTTAACTTTCACGTGGTCTGGCATCTTTGTCCGGTTGTGCCAACTTTTCTCGTGAGTGGTCCATTATTTTTTGTCTGAGTGCGTTTGAACAGTATCCGCACTAACGTCTAATGGTCCACCTCTTTTCCTTTGTCGGGGAATCTTTACATTAGTGGTTTTTGTGGTCCCCGAGCTTTAGGAAAACGGGCTCTCTTGTCAGCAGGTCTTTTGTCTTTTCCTGCCTCTGATCTGTCGGGTTTGGATCGGAATCCTTTCCCGAACTCTGGTTCTTTCTGCTCCGGGCATGCTAGGCAGATATGATCAATCCATCGGCCAATGTGTGCCATGTTGCAGAATTTCCGGTAAGTCTCCTTTCCTGCCGGAATCTTGTTCTCCCAAAGAATTCTTCTCTTTGTTTCAAAGAGTTCTTCGGCAAATCTCGTGGAGGTTCCTGTCATGGAATTCATCAAGAAAGTTCCATTGGCTGAATTCTGAAAGAACTTGAATGTGTATTTGACTTTGTCCATTTCAGTTAGACAAACCCAAAGACCCCATGCTCGTCTGGTTGAAACTTCATCATCTGTGATAGTTCCCGCCAAAATTGGAATTCCTTCTGGTAGCGCCATTTTTATATTTTTCAGGGCGTTTCCATCTGGTCTTCTCAGCTTGATAAAATGAAAAGCTTCAATGAAGCCTTTCTTTGCTGGTTCTGGAGCAGCACTGAAAAATACAACTCCAAGATATCACCTCTGGCCAAATGTGGATTATTGGCCCAAGTCTCGTATACAGCTTCTCTGATCCATTTTACTAATTTCGAAATTTCAGAGAAGGCTGGTGCCACAGTATAAACCGAAGCTAAAGCTCCGAAATTATACCATTCCTGAACATCATTTGGATGGCTGCCTGGTTTCATCCAAACTCTCGGATATTTTCCGGAGATATCAACTATTGATTTTTCTGGGTTGATACCTCGCCTGGTAATTAGTTTCTCCCAAGTGCGCTGGTAATCCTGCATAGGTGAAGAAACTAAATCGTCATTAGTTTGAACCTTAGACTTGCCAGTCATTGGCCTAAGATTCAACTCTCCCTCTTTTACCCCAGAGGTGCTGGGTTGACTTGAAGGTTCAGATTGTGATGACACCTGACCTTCAACATTCACTTCAGCTTGTACATCCTCAAGGAATGCATCATCTGAAGCACTCGTGACAGGGGTACTTGAATCCCTTGCCTCCGGGTTAGATGAGCCCCGTTCTCTAAACACTTCTTTTTGCACTGTTGAAGGTGCTGCCTGAAGTATAGGCCCTTTCAAAACTTCAAACAAACGTTCGTGGTCCCGAAAGCATGCTCGTATATGATCAGTAACAAGTTCCTGATCGGCTCGTTGAAGTCGTCCCGCGACCTCTGCATTGAGACAAAGAGTCCCAAAATCTCGTTCCAGGATCTCCAGGTTTTCCCTGAGATTCCTAATTCGCTTGAGGGTATCGCTAGCAATGTGTCCCTCCAACTCGTGTTAAGAAATCTGCAAGAATATTTTTATCAGATTTCACAATGACAATATCATAATCATAATATTGACACTCAGCTTGCCAACGTAAAAGTCTAGCCTTTTCTGGTTTTGATTCAATCTTATTTTTCAGAAAAGACTTAACACTCGTATTATCTATTTTTAAGATAAATTTCTTTGCAAGTAAAAATAATGGCCATTTTTTTAAAAGCCTTTCGGACTGCAAAGAACTCCTTCTCGTTGATGTGCCATCTGATAACTTCGTTGTTATCAAATAATCCACTGCAATATCTGCATGGCACTTCTCCTTCTGTTGTAACTTTCATAAGGACCGCAGCCCACCAATGATCACTGGCATCTGTGTATAATACCAGTTCATCCTCGTCGTTTGGTATTGCGAGTTTTGGTAGTTGCCTGCAAACCTCCTTTAGCTGTTTAACAGCTTGTCTGTGATCTTCATTCCACTCAAACTTAACATCCTTTTTGAGTAGTGAACTGAACACCTTCCTGTGGTTTGCTAGATTGTTGATAAACATTCCAGCAAAATTAACAACTCCTAAAAAACTCTGAAGTTGTTTTAAATCCTTGAGGTCGTCCGGATATCCTTGTACTTTTTCAACAATATGATTTTGTAGGATGATTCCAGATTCGTCGATCTCGATTCCAAGGAACTCGATCTGTCTTGTAGCAATTACTGCTTTCTTTTCGGAAAGCACCAATCCTTCCTTGTAACAAACGTCTGAGAAGATCTCCAGATGTTTAAGATGTTCTTTCATGTTTTTTGACGCTATGAGGATGTCGTCAATGTACACGAACATGAAGCTGAAGTAATCCTTGAAAAGATTATCCATCTTCCTTTGATATATCTGGGGAGCATTTGCCAATCCCATTGGCATGACATTCCAGATATAATGTCCTTGTGGTGTGGAGAATGCTGTGAACTTTCTGCTTGCTTCCTCCATTTTAATCTGGTAGAAACCAGACTTGCAATCGAATTTGGAGAATACTTTGGCATTCTTGATGCTATTCACCAGATGTTCTCTGCTTGGGATAAAATATCCATCGAACTCCAAGATTTCGTTGATCCCTTTATAGTTGATCACTAATCTCGGCTTTCCTCGTTTAATTTCTCCATGATTTCTTACCAGAAAACCAGGGCTGCTATATGGAGAAATACCTGCTGAGATTAACTTAAGGTCAAGATGCTCCTTCAGTATGCTCTGCATATCCTTCCGATCTTCTTGGTTCATGGGGATCGGCCTGTACCTCACAAACTCATTTTCTTTTCCAGTCTTCACCTTCAAAGTAGCTCTGAGCTCATTTTTGTTCCACCATGCCAGTGGATCCTCGTTGTAGTTCCTACGAATCTTCATTTTTACATCCTCTAGAGTGATTCGCTCTTCGAGGGTAGATTCAGGTTGTGGAACTTCTTCTCGTAAAGCATTTTTTAGTAGCAACAGGGTCTCTGGAGTTACTCTTTCCTCATCATGTTCTTTGAAAGACATGATATTAACCCAGTCAAAAGTTTGTGACTCCCTTTCACTAGGACCTTGTTGTCGGAACTGAAGAATTGCCTCTCCAAATTTCCGCTGATCTTTCATCTTTGGGTGTCGAAGCTTTCCTTCATCACCACGCTTGTTGCGAAAACGAATAGGGAATTTTCTGTGAAACGCCTCCCGTAATCGTTGTACCATAATCTTATGATCACATAGAGTTGTGAAAATAAGTCTTCTTGTTTCATTCTCTTGAGTGAATGTTTTGAATGTCTGTAGGAAATTGTTGCCTAACAGCATATCTGCACCGGTATCATGGAAATATATAGGTGGAGTTTTGACTTTGTACCATGGGGTACTGCCTGCTCCGCCGATAATTATTTCCGCTCCGTGGACGCCTTCATTAAGAATAAGGATCCGTTTGGAAAAGTCTCATCCGGCAATGGCTGGTAATTTCTCACCAACGTCTTTGGGGAAGATTTCTCGCTTGGCCGTGCATATTCCTGCGCCTGAGTCAATGTATGCTGCAAAATATTCGGCCCTGTACTTCTCGTATAACATCCCAATGGAGATGTATATGGAGAATGGACTGGTGGTCATCTGATTCGATATCGTTTTCCTTCCACCGTGAACTCCATTCCATCTTGCAATCTTTCCCAAGGTTTATGTTCCTCGAGAAATTCAATCCCTAGCATAAGCTGTTCGGGGATTCGTCCGGCAATTCCTTCAATTGTGAGATTAATTTCACCAATTTGAAGGTTTCCTTGAAATTTGCCCACTGTAGGTTGTTGCAAATAATATAGGACATCGCAGGGGAAGATATTGTGCTTCTCGGTGATGTCAAAAATTATCTGTACTTCTCTCCAGCCTTCTGGGCATTTCAGCTTCCCTATTGTTTGGAATACATCAGGAACTTTCTGAATTCTGCTTGAGGCTGCCTTTTGTTTTTCCCCTGGATAGTTGCTGATTAACCTATCCTGTTGGAAAGACATCCTTCTTGACTCGATCATGAGGCTCCTGCTTCTGTTCAGAACAGGTTGATCTTGTATCCTCATGTCGATCTCTCCTATTGTCGGAGTATCAATGATGTCCGGCAATACTGCTTTGGCGAAGTCTTCGAAGATTCTGGGGACTTCGATGAATTCCTTTCTCAAGAATACCTCGGAATGATGAGTATTCGAGAGTGCGTATGACACCTTGTAGGTGATCGAGTATGGCCTGTTCCCTTCTTTCATCAAATCTTCTCTTTTAAAATCTTGATGAAGAGTGAGAACTTTGTTGAAGTCTCGATCTCCTAAATTGTATGCAATCCTCGGATAGATGTTGAAGGCCATCTTTCCTGCATACAGATTTCCTGCCACTGCTCCCAAACAAGAATCTTTGAGGTTCGGGATTCTCTTGTCAAAGATTGCCAGGTTGAGGGGCGAATCAATTCCTTCTTTGAAAGTTGCCTTGATGATTACTCGAATAGCTCCAATATGAATCCATGAGAGCGTGTTAGCAACTTCTCTTTTGACCTTGTTCTTAATCTTGTTCTTAATCTCCTGGATTTCCCTGTAGGGGATTAACTGCATCTCAATCTGGTTTCCCGTGAATTCCATTGGGATCGCAAATTCACCTGTTGTTACCCTATGGATAATCTGATGCTTCCGGCTACGAAGACCAATCATATCCATGGCTTTTTCCATTGCTCCAATTGTAAATCCATCATACATTTGAAGCTTTGGCTCTTATTTCATGATCCTCATAAGGGTTTTATGAGAAACAGTGGTATGCGAGAAAAACCCCGACGGCTCTTCTCTAATCACGTGCTGAAGGAACTCTCCTTCACTCTGATTCTGAGCTAGATTCACCTCCATCCTCCGAATAGATCTCTTCTTCGTAGATACTTTCATCTGAGGGAATATCCTCAAATTGATACACCTGTACCAAATCCTGAAAATAGACAGCATCCTCAAATTCCTTAGTATGCTCGAACTGTCTGATTCCTCGGCTTTGATTTTCTGGACAATCTGTAGAGATATGTCCTCTTGCTCCGCATGTCCAGCAGTTACAATCTCTGAAACTCTCATTTGCACGGGTAGGTGTGCGTCTGAAAGTTCTCTTCGTTGGTGCCCTGCTAGAACTTGCTCGATTAGAACCTGTCGATGAGATTCTACTCCATGTTGGTCCAGACCTTTGCCCCGATCTATAGCTTCGGGCTTTCTGTTTTGACCAGAACTTTCTAGGTCTCCATGAAGACCTACTTTTTCTTGAACCACCTCCTCGGGCATACGGTTGACTTCTGTGCTTCTTCAACTTGCGCCTTTGTGGGTAGTTCCCAATGATTGTAGGGATATCATTTCCCGTACAACAAAGAGGAGTCATTTTGTTGATTCCTCTGAGCTTCTTGAAATTTTTCTGGAGCTTTGCTTGGTAGCACCACTCCGCCAGTTTTACTTTGAGAAATGACATTCTCCTGGACACCGTCTCGATTGTATGCGGTGTATACTCCTGGATAAGCATTTCTCTCCATGGGCTCGGAATTTTGACAAAGAACAGCTCCGCGGCATCGTTTTCCGCTATCTTCGACTTCCATCGATACTCTGTAAAGAGTTTGATGTACTCATCTACATAGCAGATGTCATGGAGTTCTAGGCTAATTAGAGCTTGTCTGTATTTCTTAGCCTTTTCTTCCTCCATTCCCTCGAAGTAGCTTATTCCGATGAAACAGATTTTAAAGAATCTCGCCATTTTGTCCACGATCTCTTTCAGGGATTCTCCGGCTAGAACTTCTTCCTTGGTTCCTGGGTCTCCAAGATCCCAGGCAATCTTGACTGATCCTTCCAGACTCATTTTTAGAAGTAAAATGAATCCTTTTTTGCCTAAGTCAAGTGTTCCTGCTGCTATTCTCATTGCTGAAGCCCATTCATCAATAAGAATTTCTCTGTTTTTGAAATCCAAATTATCCATGTTGAGCATAAGTCCATATGGATGGATTGGATCTAGCTATGACTTCCCATAGGGCGTCTGATGAATATCTGGCCTTCGGGAACGGTTTCTTGTTCCAACTGGGGGATCCAAAGTTGCTGAGGTAAAATCATCCCTGTGTGGCATACTTTGGTCTCCTTCGGGTGGATTGTGTGACCCGAAGCTCTCTTGTGGTGGAGGTCTTTGTACAAGCTCTCCTGTCTTGATTTCTACGAGATTTAATCCCGCAAATGAATCAGCAAGATCCCTTAGATCTTTCAGGTTGATTCTTTCCATTACTTTGTGGGAAGTATGGGTTCTCCTCGTAGGACTGCAATCATTTTTTCAGACTCAGTTAAAGGCCTTCGGACCTCCTCTGCTTTCCCCTTTTGGTGTAAAAGGGGTTCTGTTCCGTAAGATGGTGGCAACCATCCTCCTTTTCTTCTTCCTGTAGAACTGGGCCTTGACTCCAATTCCTTTACTCGGGTTTGAACATCTTGAAGGTTCTCCAGAATTTCCTTCTGATGTTTAATCATGGTCTCCATCTGACTCTGGATCTGATGGATTTGTGCAGGGACATGGTATTGAAGGAATCCATAGCGCTGCACTGTCTTCTGGATCTCTCTAAGATCTTGGGAAATCTTAGAAGAATCTGGCTCGATTTCTCGAAAGGTTGGCTCACCCATTTTAATCATCCGGTCCGGACCCTGTTGGATCATTGGGGTCTGGTACAACGTCCTCGTGTTCAGGATGATTGTCCTCCTGAAGTTCGGCTAACTGGAACTGAAGTTTGAGGTTTACTTGATGAAGCCTCTTCGCCATCCTTTCCAATTTCTTGTAATGATTTATGCTTGGAGTGCATAAACCTGTTCCTCGTAATTGTTTCCACTTATGGTTGAAGCGTTGAGCTTCTGCCATATGCTTTTGATTTAGTTTTTCCAATTTCTGGAAATACCACCTGTAAGAATGACACTTCGAACAAACGTTCGGGTCCATATTTTTCTTGAATCGTCTCCTCCGTATAGGTTACAAATTAATATTCAAGATATTATCATAGTATTTCCAGAATAAACCTAGGCTCTGATACCATTTTGTGAAAAGGATCGCAAAAAATGGGGACTTGTAAAAAGACGATGTTAAATGTTGCTTTTTATAAATATAAGGATATAAAAGATAATTAAATATTATATATAGACTTCTTTGTAATTTAAACAAAAGCCTAAAGGATAGAATGCAATATATCAAACTATTGAGGGGTAAAAGAGTCATCATAAAACACCCAATTGATTTGAAAATTTGAAAAGTGGACTTATTTCAACACAATTGTTTCCAATTTGGCTTTTTATGCACTAAGATTTTTTCTCAAGACTTAAGTAGATTTTGTGTCACCAAAGTGGACTTCCATGTAATTTCCCCTAATATAAATACAAGAGATTTGACAATTGGAGGGATTATTTTGACTCACGGGAAGAATGGAGAGAGTTTTTCATTGGCTGGGGATTACAAATTCACGAGAGACGCACGACGTGAAGGGGATTTCACGTACGTAAACATTGGAATTTAACGTGAAGAACTTCGAAGAACCGAGAGAAGCACACGACCGAGAGTGAACCAAGAATGGAGGAGGTCAATCGAGCTGGCGCGCTTACAACGAAGGGTAGAGATTTTGACGACGGAGAAGACGATGGTGACTACCGGGGACGGAATGCCATCTTTATATTCGTTTGATTATCTCTTCCTTTTATGTTTATGATGATTAAAGACATGTCTATAAGTTTATTTAATGTATTCATGAACTAATTTATTATTCTAAAGGTAGACGATTCTTGACTTGAAATCATATCGTTGATTATTGATTGAATATATTTTGGTTTTCATTTGGTTTATTTGTGATTCCTGATTTGATTGTGTTTCAATTAATTGATCACTAGTTAATTCGTCATATTTATTTAGAATCTATCACTCGAGAGAGGGTGTTTTGAATAGGACCGTAGGAATTTATATTGTTGGAATTTATATAGTCGACAAGCGTATAACTCCGACGAAGCCTTATAACGAATCTAGAGCTATTGAAATTGTTTAATAGTTTATCTTATGTGGACACAACAAGATGATTATTGAATGATTATTTCTATTTAACACTCGAGAGATGTAATAGAATAACATATGATTCGTGGTTAATAATTAGAAAAACACGACATAGTGGATAGTTGAGTAAAGTCGAACCTCTAGATCCGTTCTCATTGATTTTCTCAACTTAAATTCTTCATCTTGCTATTTTATTTTAGTAGATTAGTTATTAATTTATATCTTGATTGTCTAGATAAAGTTAAGGCTATTTTAAAACAGTACTTGGTATAACTTAAATCAATCCATGTGGGTTCGACATCCGTATTTTAAAATTATATATTAAAACTTGACACCATACACTTGCGATACGTTTTACACACAACAAGGTATCCATTTTCTTTCATGCATTTCATTCTTTTAACAATGGAGTTCACAAACATTTGATTCAAGATAACACAAGTGCATGTAAATGAAATACAGCATACTCCCTTCAAAGGTTTGGATAAAAATTCGTAGTTAGGCTTATCAGGAAGACGATAAGCTAGTCAAAGAATGTCGAATGGTGATTGTTTGTATGCTTAGCATACAATCATTCTTTTATATTAAAGCTCAAAAATGGTACTGGTGATGATTTTTTTATATGGTAGGCTTGAAATGCTAAACCGTATCAAAGATCGCATATATCACTTTCATGTTCTCTAGTAGTCTAGACATACGCCTCAAAGAGCATGTAGTTAGGTTCTAGCATGTATCAAAGACTTTCTAAGACTATCACAAAATTCACACAATCTTCACTACGCTGTGCACACTTCACAAGTCATGACAATATCGTACTCAAAATATTCAACTACTATTTCAAAGCATAATTTGCATTAAAGTTCAAAGTGTTCCAAGGTTGGCAATTCATCTATGTTAAAAAGCATACATGTCATCAATTAGGTTTCATCACGGGCTAGTGATTCTAAGCATGTGTTCATTACTAACTACGAGCTCAAAATTTTAACATTTTGCAATTTTTTTGTATTTTTATATAAGAAAGCAATAACACACTACTAATCCCTCCCCCAGATTTAAATCTTACATTGTCCCCATTGTAAGTCAAAATTGGAAGGAAAGATAAATTAGAAACTAGTAAAGCAATAAATAAAAAAACGAAAAGAAAACCAACTCCCCTTGGGTTGCTTCCCAAGCAGCACCTCTGTTTAACGTTGGTGGCCCGACCGCCAGTCCTTGATCAAGGTGAGTCATGCGATGTCGCTCTGTCCTTCTTCTTCCACCTCAATATCTTCTTAATTCCTTTAAACTTTGGTTTGCTCGCTTTGCATCCTTTGGAGATGACTGTCTCATGGCTTGTTCCTCCTCCATCTTTTATTGATTGATGTGGTCGAACATGAGAGTGTTTCCTTTCAACAGTAGGATCATGTACGTGAGAAGAGATAGGGTTAGCATTATCATGACTAGATAATGCAGCAATGTTATGAAAATTATGCACAAGATTTGAATATGTACCTCAAAGCCTTCAATGACCTTTTCCATCTCACACAAATCATCAAATTCAAATTCAGAATCAAGTTCATCATTGATATCCATAGCACAACTAGATTTTTCATGTGTTTCAATGGGTTCATAGATATTGAATTTTGCAATCTCACCATCAAACTCCATTGTTAAAATACCGCTATTTACATCTATCACAGATTTAGAGGTTTTCAAGAATGGTCTCCCTAATAAGATGGGGCTAGATGGATCACCATTTTTCATATCTAGGACATAGAAATTAACGGGGAAAACCAAATTCTATACTTGTACAAGTACATCATCTACTACCCCTAGGAAGAACTGTGGACCTATCAGCTAATTGTATCACAATAGTATTCCGTTTTAAAGGTCCAGGTTTCAATTGTGTGTAGATTAAGTATGTCATAACATTAATAGAAGCTCTTAAGTCTAGCATTGTCTTATCAATCCTAGTGTCGCCAATCATACAGGGGATAGAAAACATACCATGGTCGTTACATTTTGTGGGAATGGTTCTTTGGATTACCGCATACACATTCTCACCCAGCTCAATCTTGGGGCACCCTTTGAGTTTGCTCCTATCCGCTTTCCATATTTCCTTCAAGAATTATCAAGGTACTTTCTTTATAGCATCATATAGTGGAGCGTTTTCCTCGCACCTTCGAAATGTTTCATAGAGCCCCTTGATGCCCATGTCTTTCCAATTCAACTTCAATGCAAAGGGGAATGTGGGTTCAATTTTATATTCATGAAGTGGAGGGAACGTACCTCATGTCTCCTCATCTTGCATAAGCTCATCGCTGTCTTTCACATCTTTGCTCTTGGGTGGCGTCAGTACCACCTTCTCCTCAGCTTCATCTTCACTCCTCTTCAATGTGATGATGCTCACATTTTCCTAGGGTTCACCACTGGCTGTGAGGGTTATTTATGTGACCCTTGAGCCTCCAAACGGTTGAGGTTGGTGGCTAGTTGTCCCACTTGAGTAGTTAGGCTTTGAATGCTCGCCCTCGTCTCATGTTGAGATTTCATATTATTTTCAGCCATAACTTGAATAATATTTTCTAACATGTCGCCAGTGGCATGCATCGGAGGTTGTTGAAGCCTCTGAAATGGCGATCTGTAGGGTGGAGGGTGGTGCATCGGTGATTCCCATAGCTCTGGTTCGACTGGTCCGTCCAACCTTGATTGCAATTGCTTGGTGGTTGGTCATAGCTTCTTTGAGGCTGGCCGCGAAATCCACCCGCTGTGTTTACGTGCTCAGTGGATGTCTCTTGAAGTGCGGGACATGCATCCGTAGGATGGCTCGTGGCTAGACAAATTTCACATGGCTTCATCTTCATCACATTAACACATGCATGATGACACACAAGAGAGGTTAAGTCAATCCGTTGTTGTTCAAGGTTATATACGTTTACATCTTGTCTTGGCGTCTGTCCATGTCTAGCATGTCCAAATTATTGGGAGTTGGCAGCTATGTTTGCTATCAAGTTCCTTGCCTCCAGTGTCTTATCAATAAAAGCTCATCTGCTCACCACATCCACTAGATTCCTGTCAGCAGATAGCAAACCTTCATATAAATATTGAATAAGAAGATGTTCACTTATCTGGTGTTGTGGGCAGCTTGCACACAACATCTTGAAACGTTCCCAGTCCTCTTGCAGTGACTCCCCATGATATTGCTTTACCCCATAAATTTCATTCCTTATGTTTGTCACCCTCGAAGCAGGAAAGTACTTTTCTAAGAATACTCTTTGTAAATCAGTCCACGTGGTGATAGATCCAGAGGGTAGGTAGAAGAGCTAATCTTTAGCAGCATCCTTCAAAGAGAATGGAAAGGCTCGCAGTTTAATTTGCTCATCTGTTACGCCAGTAGACTTCATAGTAGTGCACACCACGTGAAATTCCATCAAGTGTTTGTGGGGGTTCTCACCTGCAAGACCATGAAAAGAAGGCAATAAGTGAATTAAACCAGATTTAAGCTTGAAATTTACATTAGTTGAAAGGGCATGGAAAGTGATGCAGAGAGGTTGTTGATCCAAGGTAGGATTCACCAATTGTCTCAAACTTTGATTCGCAGCCATCGTGTTCATCTCTTCTTCTTCTTCTGCAATGTCCTAGCTTCTCTTCTCCTCCTATGTAGTGTCCTCTCAATCTCAGGGTCGTATTAAAAATTATCGTCGTGATCGGAGGGTTCACTTGTACTCATGAACAAACCAAAGCACCAATGTAGAATAGTAGAAAAAAAATTAACAAAAAAATAAACAATGCCTCCTCGGCAACGGCGCAAAAATTTGGTAGCGGTTATCGTGTACGCCCAAATTAACTCTTCTCAAGTTAATAGCAATAATGAATGTTGTAGCGTGAGTAGGGATCGATCCCACGAGGAATGATGTATTTTTGTGTTAATTATGCAATCAAATAGTAAAATGGGTTTTGGATTTAATTAAACTACTACTATAAAAAATCTATGAATTCAACTAGTGAGAAGATTAAACTAAGGTGATTAAATTATGAGAAAAACGATTCTTGATTTTCAGTCGACTCTACCTTGGAATTATGCATTCAATCATCGATTATCACAAAAGATTTAATTTTTTACTTGAATATTCACCATTAGATATTCAACACATATCTTACCTTATGCCTAGTTAAAATAGCCTAAGCGTTCTAAGTTAGCTCGTATCGTTAAATCAATCAAAACAATAGCAGTTAAGATTAATATTAACAATAGCTTTCAAATCTTGTAAGAATGATGAAACTTAGACAACATAATCCAAGCGTCTATGTTTAATCTAGTCAAGCGTTTGTCCTAAAAATTTAACAATACCAACAATAGGCAATCATTAATCTTAGTTGCTTCAAATGTCAAACATTAGATTGTATGTAAAATCATTAGATGGCCAATCTTATAATCAAAACACAACAATCATGACAACAAATCATAGAAAAACACTTAATACTCAATAAAATTAATAAAAGAACATCAATCTCATGAAAAACATAAATTTCAAGGTTTTGTCTTCCTTCAACCAAGAATCAAAATTGTTTAGCCACTCATGACTAAATAACAAACAACAAAATCAAATCTAGGAAGCATTAAATAAAAGCTAGATAAAGAGTTACTAAGGAGTAACACTATTCCGGCTCGTTACTTCCGTCTTCGTGCTCTTGAAATCTTCAAATCCTTCTTCCAAAAGTGAGAGAGAATTGTTCTAACTCTTAAAATATGATAAATGATCTGATTTGAGGTCCCAAAATCGTATATACAGGGTAGGAGTCTGATAGGGTAGGCAAAAATCAATCCCAATATGGAAAAATCGAGTTTCCTTAATTTTGAGGATTCTTCTGGCTCTTCTGGGCGATTGATCGCGGGCCTCAGTAAACTTTTATGCATTTTTCTTGGTCAACTTTGATCTATTGTCAACTCCAATGCATTTCTTGATACTTATTTGCCATTGTTAGCTCGATTTTTTCGATTCCACCTACATTTACACAAATATACGATTATGTAGCATATGTATCAATTTATTCATAAAAACATACCAATCATAGGCAATTAAAGGCAATAGATGTATCTATTTCTAGTCATATCAATGTGCCCAACATTAATCTGTGTTGCTGGTAACTAAAGTGCCCCCTCTCTCAAATTTTTTTTTTATTACCTCTAAAATTACAGATTGCCCCATTCAAATTGTATTTTGAATCCCATATTTTTAAATGTTATTATTATTATTGCCCCTCATATTGGATAGCCTCATTATACATCTGCCATACATTAATAATACAACTATGATATTTTGTTGCAATAGGCACTCATATAAATGCCCTATAATTACAAAAACATTTATGGAATGGGTCCATCATACAATGATCATATATATATAGTATATATCCCAAGTCCCAACATCCAATTTTATTTCTCTTTTTATCTAAGATCACGTTGGTCAATTATGTTTTGTTTAACTTAGTAAGTTTGACCATAATGTATGGACTCTTTAAAATGATTGCATTTTTTTTATAAAACGATATCTCTTATTATATTATCCGTAATTGAGTGAGAAAAATCTGAAGATGATTCATTCATCTAATAAATAAGTCAATGGTGGATCTATATAGCCCGTGACATAGGCTGTCGCTCGGGATGAAAATTTTTTTACCTATGTTAAACTTTGTTTATGTTCCTCTATGAAGATAATTTTTGGATTTCGTGGGGAAAGATTTTGGAACAAAAGGAACTGCAGCCCGGTCTCGCATCTTCAAACCCGCTTGTCGAGGATATGAGCGAGGAAGTGGAAAGAAAAGGCTCGTTTATGAGCTTGTTAGCGAAATAAGTGTTAATACAAACTCTCTAGCTTAAAATTGACATAATCAATAGAAATGAATTATCGGTTTCGATTTCGAAGTTGATTATTGAAGTGAAGATCAGATTCATGAACTTGCTTTTATTAGTTGGAATATTTAGCAATGAATCGTAATGTATAATGTCGATAAGTTAGTGTAAATATCTTCCATACCACAAAGAATCCATTTTTGACGATTATATACGAAGAACAGATGTTGATTTGCCTTTAATTAGCAAATCCTTAGATTAATAAAGCATATTAATTGCTCGCTGAGGTGATGTGGGGAGAAATCCTCCGAAGTCATAGGTTCGAATCCCGTGTGAGACAACTTCTCCACTGAAATATTGTGTGGGTTTGTTCTGGGTTCGGATACTGTTGGTCATCTCTCTCAGATACATGTCATCCGGGCACATCTCTCGATTTACCTGGTGGCGGTCCTGAGGGACCGAGGTCGTCACCCCAAAATTACTAAGGCGCAAACCTGAATACATTGTTAAATCAAAAAAATAAAAAAAATAAAGCACATTAATTTGCAAATTCCAAATTAATTGATGACTGCCAGAGTAATTATTAGACTAATGATTTTCTAATATGAGAGTTATTTTAGAAGATTTTTACAAATACTTGGAAGTTGTTTCAATATCTTAATCCACTTGTATTTGGATTAAATGATTTGGATTTGAGAAAAAGATTCGAGGGAATGATTTCAAATGACTCTACTTTGTATGAAAGTGATATGTTATATTAGTTGTCGAATGATCTTGTCTCAGCTGCCACCAAACCCATTTGAGTGTTGAGAAATGTCATGTTATTATTTATGTATCCAATATTGGTATAGCTGGATATATTAGATTATTGGATAAAGCTTGCTTATAAAAAATGTTTAGTTTAGCTTATGAAAACAAAATTTACATTAGCTTTTGTTATTATTTGTGTCCCTGAAATTTTGACACCATGTGGTCACACCTTACATTAACAAAAGATGTACAAAAGATCGACTGAAGGCCAAAAGACACAACAAAACAAAAAACAACAACGTAGACATTGGCTTAGCTTGAGCAATAACGGGCATATAGTGTAGATGCAAACGAAAACATTCACGGGTAGAGCGAATTACATCATACGCGCGATAACAACACCACCTTTTATGCACACCTCTTATGTTTTGCTCCATAGAACTTTCATTAAATCATTTATTTGAAAAAGATTATATAAAATATTCAATTAATTTTAATTTGACTTTTGCAAACTTCAGCTCAAGTTTCTTATCAATACAGAATAAATACCAAAATATATTTGCAAAATTACTATTACTTTTCTGCTAGCAAACTACGAGTGACCGACCATTGGAAGCAAGAGAAATAGTTGGAAAGTCAAACCTAACAGATTTAGTAAATGCTACTTGTTATAGTAATAAATAATTATAAATATATGTTATTATTGTCTACTAAGACCACTGACATATTAATTATAGTATTATATTTCTTTAATTATCAAAATTACCCGTTTAACCTATATATATATATATATATATATTTGCACATATGGTAATTAAATGTGCCATGGTCCGGAATGTATTAATCATCCAAATTTTCCTTAATTATCTTTAGTCTGAATTAATTTATAGCGGGTTGTTTTTAAATTGAAATTAGTGGACAAGAGTTGATAAAATGATTAATATACAATATATCGTGAGCCTCGAACCTTAATCAAATTGTAAATGATCATATTCCTCTTTAAGATGATTATGATTCAGTCCGAACAGTAATTCAAAAATGTTTATTATATATATATAAATATATATATATATATATATATATACTATCTATACTATATTATAAAGTCTAAACCCCATATAATAACTACCTTGGTCCGTCCAAAATAGACCAATGTCAAATTACTTATATACCCCTACCAATTCATCTATACTATATTTCTTTCTTTCGGTAATGATAATTAACTATTTGTTACTTTTAGTTGATTAATTGTATATATTTGTTATTTTTACTTAATTAATTTTTTTTTTTTTGGAGAAAATTCAAATGCCTAATTACTTATATACCCCTACTAATGGATAGATTTATTATGTTACACACGTAACGCGTGTGCGTGGTCCGCTAATATATATAATTGACGAGGGTAATGATTTTATATAGCTACATTAATAACAGTTTAAGATAATAAAATGAAATTATTTCATATATATTATTACATAATAATAATAATGTGTGAATTAATGGCACGGCGGCATTGAGTGAGGCACAGAAGTCGTTCCGATAGAATCGGCGTCGTGTTCGTCAAAGCAGCCGTCCCTTTCCCTTTTGTGGACTCCCACAATCAGCAGCCATGATTTTGGCCACTTGCTTAAATTCACTTCACATTCACTCCAAATTAAGTCCCCCAAGATTTCAGAAAAAACAAAAAAAAAAAAACGTATTGTATCTCTTCTTTTCTTGTCTTATCCGCCCCTACTTTCCCTTCTACTCTCAAATTCTTCTAAGAAAACTGAAGATAAGCCATCCCTTCTCCTACTCCGGGTGAAAAATTAGACTGTTTTTGTTCGATTGGCTCATTAGGTGGGCAATCATTCGATTCATGGGGTGATTGATCATAGCCTGCCGACACTTTTTCAAGATTAACGACGATGAGTCTGTGGGCTAATACAAATACATCCGCAAGTTCTGCAGCGGAGGGCGGCGGGGGTGATGTTTCGGTGATGGATGGGATCATGTCCTCCACTTCTGATCTGTCTTCCTTTTGGCCTTCAAACTATGCTCCTCCAGCTCCAAATCCTCTGCCGTCTATGGACCAATCCAAACCCACCTCCGTTGCGCAGTTTTTCAACCAGGAAACGCTGCAGCAGCGTTTACTGACCTTAATTGAAGGCGCTCGGGAGAGCTGGACGTATGCCATATTCTGGCAGTCTTCCTTTCTTGAACACGGTGGTGCACCTGTTTTGGGTTGGGGGGACGGGTATTACAAGAATGAAGAGAATAAGATGAAGCGCAAAACGGCGTCGTCACCTTCGGAGCAGGAGCACCGGAAGAGGGTTCTCAGGGAGCTGAATTCTTTGGTTTCGGGATCTCAGGATTCCGCAGATAATACCGTTTATGAAGAGGTTACTGATACGGAGTGGTTTTTCCTGATTTCTATGACTCAATGCTTTGTCGATGGGTCCGGGCTTCCGGGCCAATCCTTTTACAGCTCGAACCCGGTGTGGGTGATTGGGGCAGAGAGGCTTGCCGCGTCTCACTGTGAGCGGGCCCGACAGGCACAGGAATTCGGGCTTCAAACCCTTGCGTGCATTCCGTTGCCAACGGGCGTCGTTGAGCTTGGCTCCGGTGAACTGATTTTTCAGACCGCGGATCTCATGAACAAGGTTAGATTTTTGTTCAATTTCAATGGGGTGGAAAAGGGTTCGGGCCCAGGATCAGGCTCTTGGGCCTTGGCCGAAAATGATCCATCAGCTTTTTGGTTGATCGACCCCCTTACTTCGTGTGCAGCGGATATAAAGAATTCATTCAATAATACTAGAAAGCAAATTGTGATTGGTAATGAAAAACCAAGTTCTAGTACTGTAACTGAGAATCCGCAACAACAAACACAGGCGCTTTTTGCTAAAGAATTGAACTTTTCCGAATCTGGGTTTAATGGAAGTAGAGAGATGAGAAATGGGGAGCTACTCAGTTTTGGGGAAAGTGCTAAGAAGAGTATTTCTAATAGGAGTGAGAGTTTGTTTGGGGTTCATGAAGAGAACAATAAAACTAGTGGTGAAAACAAGAACAAGTCCCCCGCTTCGAGGGGTAGTAACGAGGAAGGCGTGCTTTCATTCACTTCAGGTGCGATTTTGCACTCATCTGGTGTGGTGAAGATCGAGAATGGTGGTGGGGTTGAGTCGGAACATTCAGATCTTGAAGTATCCTTGGTGAAGGAGGTTGATAGTTGTAAAACTGTTGATCCAGAGAAGCGGCCTAGAAAACGGGGAAGGAAGCCTGCAAATGGCCGGGAAGAGCCTTTGAATCACGTGGAGGCAGAGAGGCAGAGGAGGGAGAAGTTGAATCAAAAGTTTTATGCCCTTAGAGCTGTAGTACCAAATGTGTCAAAAATGGACAAGGCTTCACTTCTTGGCGATGCTATTTCTTACGTTAATGAGCTGAAGTCGATGCTTCAAATTGTTGAATCTGAAAAGGATGATTTGAGGAGCCAACTCGAGTCTGTGAAAAGGGAATTAGAGGCTAAAGGATCGATCACACCTGCACCGAAACGTGAACCAAAGATTTCGAGCAACGGGTTGAACACAACCAGTGATATGGATGTAGAAGTCAAGATAATTGGTTCAGATGCAATGATACGCGTTCAAGGGAGTAAAAAGAATCATCCTGCAGCGAGATTGATGATGGCTCTTAAAGAGTTAGACCTAGATGTCCATCATGCTAGCGTATCCGTGGTGAACGATTTGATGATTCAACAAGCAACGGTGAGAATGGAGGGTCCTTTTTTCACGCAAGATCAGCTTAAGAAAGCTTTGATAGCCAAAATTGCTGCAACTTTGTAGAATTTGAATCAATGGAACTCGAGAGAAACTCATTCCTGGATCAATGGAGCGCCAAAGAAAGCTTCGTATGCCGTATAGATTGAGCTTAGTTTAAGTTAAAAGTCTTAAAGCTACTCGAGGTACGGTGTTTAAGCCAAGAACCTTTGTCTTGATTGCCACGGCTTTTCCTCTTGTGATATAGGTGACGTTCTAATCCCTATCTCACATTTGTATAAAAAGAAATTTCTTGCTAAACTTTTCCACTAGCATCATGGTTAGTGTCCTCTCTCTCTCTCTCTATGCGTGTGTGTGTATATATATTAGTTTCACTTACGATGTGCCAGACACCATATTATTGACCAGTTTTTTTTTCCAGTTTCAATTTAAAATCAAAATCAATTTGCATACCCTCAAAGTTGTAGATAAGTAGTTAAAAGTTACAGAAGATTTTAAAATAAGAATCAACCAGAATTAGTCATCGAAAGATATATTCTAGTGCTGCAATTCTTGCTTGAAACATAGGATATTTTGAATTTGCCAACATACCTTTGAGGATAGAGCATTTGAATTTCTTAATCGTTCTACGTTGTGGGTTTATCAAACCTTCTTTATGGTTGAAACACAAAATGAATTCAACTGGAGAAGTTGGATATTCAATGTTTATTGATTCAATCAATAGATTGAATCGAATCCAATTTAGAGAGAAGAACTAACTATCTACTTATTTGGTTGATTCTTGCATAATGGTATAGGGCTGGGAAGTCGTTTTACCCGTTGTCAGAATCGAATGTAGCCTTTCTATGGTCGACTGATTAGTATTAGGTATCGAAAACTCTGATTAGAAAAAACATTCTCTCGATTCTGATCTTCCTGAAATATAGGAGCGCATCAGAACAATTGACATGTGACTTTGTTTGTTTACTTTATTCACCCATCGAGAAAAAACATGGCGTACTCGTAATGTTCAAAGATATCATCATCTACTTGAAGATCATTCAAATTGTTATAACATATGGATATTGACAACTTTATACAAATCCTATGTCACATGGACTTTCAACAGATATATCTAGTCCCTTAATGTAATTAAAAACACAATTGCTCAGAAAGTCATTTTTTAGTTGATAAAAAGTTCGATGGAACTTACTCGGTTAGAGTTATCCCGCATTCATTTTTTGATAAACCACCCTTCACATTGCTGATATAAGCCAAAAAATTTCTTCCTTCATTTATCTTTACTGCATAGGCTCTATGTTAGAAAAGTATACTCAAACAAGCAAACTCAGCTTCTTTTTTAGACCATTTGCATGTACCAAGCTTAACCGGCTTGCTTTTACTTGTCTCTTTACAAAGAATACTAACTTTTAAACAACTACCATTAAGCGGATAATTACCATTCTTAGGTTGAATTAATTCTCCTCTGCAACATATTATGTTTTGGAAGGACAAAAACAGAGATGGAAACATGGTAAACTAATCAACATTTGGTTTAGTTGTTGATATCGATTTACCGTTGTTGTTCATCTTATGATTTTGGGTAGCTTCATTTTGTATGCTGCTCCAATCTTCCCTTTACTATCAGAAACATTACGGAAATGCATACAATCAAAACATATAAGTGAATTGCCATGGTAAAGAAAGGAAGCTTTTGGGAATTCCAATTAGAAATAATATGTTTTAGTCCATGCATGCAGAGAGCATAGTACAAACTTGCACAAGGAGCACCATCCATTTCAATGGATACAATTTGCAGTCGACCGTAGATCTATTTGCTGTTTCATACACTCTCTCACACTTTCACCAATTTCTTCCGAATCAACTGCAAATCAACGAATATCATTTCTAAAATTACAACCGTACGCTCCACTTGGATATGCAAACAGCTAGCACTTCACTTTCTCATGGCCAGTGTGACGGTCTCTAACTTGGTCTAATCAAGGAAACGTTGGTGATGCTGATCAGACGTATAGATTCATCATTAGAGAGCCGATAGGTGTCAATGTTTCGGGGACACCACACGTAAGTGCTAATGCCTCGAGACACATTACACTCGTACTTGGAGCGACCCAGAGAATGAATTCTTATACTTTCGGTGAGATGGTGTTAGAAGCTGATCAGAAGCATATAGTTCGAGTTCCTATTGCTGTTTTTTCCAGCAGTGTGCTGAAATATTAATGTCTCTATTTCGTGAATAGGATTCCTTTATTCTATTCCCCTTTTATAGGACGATTTAATGATTTTGGTTCTTGAAAATGAATAAGACATATAATTTTACAATTTCTTTTTAAAATTACCATCTCGATCGATTCGTAGCAACAAAAAATAACATTGTAAGACAACCATGCCCAGCACCAGTGGCATCCTACACAAATTATTTTTATAAAATTGTAAGTTTACGCAACACCACCATGAAACCGATACACAAATTAATGAATTTAAAAGAGAAACACGCCAAGCGAACAACAATTTTCGGTTCAAACATTTAGTTTTGTTTTGTGGGACAGCTCAAGAACCAACACAATTGAAATAGCTACATATGACTTGGTAAATTTGTGGAAGTAGTTAACCACGAACATCAACAAATGATTACCCATGCGCCATCTTTCTGAAATCAGCCCATGTAGGTGTGGAGAACTCTGATCAGGCAACGAGTACTACAATCACTATGAGAAGCACAATGCCAAAAATCACGAGCAATAAGCAAGTCTGCATAAAACAACACAAAAAACAAAACAAATTATACTGTGACAGTCTGTTTATTCAGAACAAGGTAATTGACTCTATTTTCAGAACAAGGTGATTAAAAATTTTACATTGAAACTTAAAAGTGGCCATTGAAGAAAGGAATGCAATGGAATACAATTGCAATCTCATATTGTTTGGCCACATGGAAAAAGGGCATGAATTAGAACATCTGTGCTTACAACCTGTCATTCATAAATTTTATGCTCTCACAAGACAGAAATTTAAAATATGACAACGCTTAACATGATAACCGATTGAAGCTACGCTCCCACAAGGTAATAGGTAGCTTGTATGACTTGGAGCCTGATAGAACACAAGCAAACGACTGCAGCCATGCAGATGTCCACAGCCTTTCATAAGACAATCTAATGCAACAATTGTCTCCAAATTTCACATCTTTAGCAAAACATGATTTAATAATTGCAATCATAAAGTTTGTTGTCCGCACAGACAAAGGTTGATACTTCTACACGGTGATTAATTTCATTTTCCGAAAGGATTTAAGAATAACTGAAATTATGGGAACTTTCATTAATGGTTTGAAAATTTAATTAAGTTCCGTAAAAGTCAATTAAGTAGTATATACATTTCGGTGAAAACAAAAGAAACAAACTACGTTCTCATATTTCAATGGCAACAGAAGAACATAACGAGTTTCCGACAGGCTATAATTTAAATTTATACCTCAAGTTTTCTTCTGATTACTAAAAAAGAGCAATACTTTTCAAACGTAACAAAGAATACGCACAGAATTTCAGTCCAATCTTATAGAACTCACCAAAGATGAATTTGACCTCTGGTTCTTGGCTGCTTTGACAAGTTGGGATTTTCCCTGTGCGGTTGCAGCGTGAGAACCCTCAACGTTGGAGCTAATATCATCTAAGGAGGTAAAACAGATTTCTAAGCTAATATTCTGAAACAGAATGTATAGTATTAATAATAACTAACACAGTGTAAGCCCTTACCAATCATAACTCCTTGCTCATGAACAAGCACGGCAAGGTCCTTGAAAATCTCATTGACTTCACCAATTTGTTGTTGTATTTCTTGTATACCCTGTTCTCTTTCATCTATGATGGCCTCGTTGAATGCAATCTCATTGTCTAGCAGCAAAATCTCTTGCCTGTAGCAAAAGCATAAGTATGCCAAATTACAAAATTTTATATCAAATAAAAGTATTCCTAAATAAGAAAATTTGTTGTTGATTGCATTGCACTACGGAAACATAAGATGCACATAAATACAAAGGCGAATCATTCATGGTGCATGAAGGCGTCACTAAATGTTAATACACCATTTTCAACTTCAATAATTCTGCCGGCAGATACAACCGGTAAATACACGTATAGCAAGAAAAAATAAACAGGCACGCAAAAGGTTGTAAGGGACAGATGGATATTATCTTTTAGCTTTCGAAATGGTAACACATTGATGTTATTTTTTTCTTTGAAAATGTGTTCCGAGTTACACCCACAGTGGGTACATAAGCATTTGGCTGAATAAAAGTAATGAATTAAGCATGGTTATCTGTCAAGTGTTTTTTTCTAAAACACCATGTACAGTTTTTTGCTAGGATGGGGTAGTTCTCTGTTAAAAATCCATATGCACACTTTTTCAAAAAAAAAAAAAAGCAACCACATGATTTATTTTTTATCAGAAGCACATTTTTGGGTAAAAGCTTCATCATCCAAACACATCCTTGCTTAAAAAATGTCAATAATATAATTTGGTATTTGAGAGAGACACAACTTGACTTTTGAGATGTGAAAACTCGGGTTGAAAAAATCAAACAAACAAGACCATGTACCTTCTAGATTCCACAAGAACAGCTCGCTGTTCTGGACTCCTATCCGAATTTATGTCCATTTCACTAGCTGTATAGCTGCAAAAGATTAAAAGTTTCAACACAAGCCATGGTCGAACATAAAACATGACAAAAAACAGCATATAAAATGATTCCTCAAAAAGGCAAATAGGCCCAGTAATCACCGCAATCTTAAACAATCATCCAACTTGACCAACTTATAGTAGGACATACAGTTAATACTTCATGATGGCGATTAAATGTTCCAAAAACTGTTTTTTTTTTTTGGATGGAGGTGTTAGTTCAACAGTACTGAACTAATAACTTCACCATAGAGTATCGTGTCCCTCTAGCATTGATTACCTAGAAGGAAGCACTGCATTGCTAATAAAAGGAGTATATGCTGTCTCCCTCTCGGCTGCAAGCCGTTGTGCCTTCTGAAATTCTTTCAATACAGCTTGAAAGTCTTTTGCAAGTTTTGCATCTGTAATTTTCTTGCTTGCCTGCGGAAAACAGGATGCATTCGTGATCACCCAAACATAGAATGGGGGTTATGCAATGGTGCAGGTAAACAAGGTTGTTTAGAAATTAATAAAAATAATATAATAAATTGCAAACTTAGATTTATCAAGAGAGAGGATTTAAGCTATTAAAACACTTGGAGGGTAGGATACTAGAATAGAATTGAGAATAGTGATTTAGATCAAAATGAATTATCCAGGCAGGTATATTTGGCTTAGTTAAGATTAACATATCTTTCCCTTCGCATTAATTGGCATTCAGGCAAATATCAAGTCACAGTAAATTTTAATTTTAATTCAAAATTAGCACGTTTACATTTTATATTTTATTACTTATTTGACTTACCTATTTGCCATAATATTTGTTAATGATTTTATGCAGATGATTCAAGTACAATTAAAGCACAGATATCATTAGGCTGACAGATGAGGTGACCTTTCAAATGTTGACATTTATCAGTTCACCTGAAATTTATCAGTTCACACACTTTGAGCAACTGGACAATTAGACAACTAATTAGTTCGATTGACATTGTTTCAATTTTGAAAGGAACACCAGAAAGTTCTGATAAACTGATCATGACAGATGTCAATCTGGAGAAGAACAAGAAAGGAAATGAACTTTGACAAAAGCATGAAAACAGCTAAGCAAGGAAGGAAGAAAACTTACACCGACTTCCACACGATGGTCATTTTCACTCGCTAGCTTAAGTTTATCTGAAGTAACCTTCACTAATTGACCTATATGTAGGCGGGTTTTATGCCTGCAGTTGAGCAAAACAAGTATAGAACTCCAAGTTACTAGATTTCATGGCAAAATGTATCAACTTAATGTAGAATTCACATAGCATCTCACCATTCTTTTCTAGATTCTTAATTAGAAAAGAAAAAGAGCTGGGCCTTACGATAATCAGCTCTCAAATTTGTATATCATTAAACAGCCAAACAGTATATCATTAAACAGCCAAACAAACATCAGAATCTGAATTATACGCAAACGATGACATTACGCTATAAAAAATCCCAGATAAAGTCCACCAAAGTAATGGGGGAAAAAAAACTAACAGCTTTTCACGGAGCTCCGGTGTGTCCTTAGCAGTACCAAGGGTGTTGACGAGGCGTTGGAAGGTCGAGACAGCGGTGTTGATCTGGAATATTCCAGAAGCAACGGCCTGCGTCGGATCCTGCCTCCCATTCACAACACCCCTCCTCGTCGACCCAAATCCCCTACCCGATTCTAGATCTTGAAAGCTCATCCCTTCCAACTTTTTTTCTTCCGCAACCCCTAAATTCAAAACCTACAACCCGAATAATTGAGGAATTGAAGAAAAGGGAAGAGTAGAAAATTGAAATATGGACAACCCGAATCCACGAAAATGCAAATACAAAGTGAGGAATTGAAGGAAAATAGATCGAAAATCAAGGGGAATTGAATGTGGTTGACGATGGACAGAAAATGATCACATTTGGCTTTATTATTTATTTATCAATGGATGAAAATTTAAAGTAAATCATAATAAAGAGGAGTGTGAGAGAAAGGGACAGCAGCATGCGTTGGCAATTTGGAAGCAACACGAGGTTGAGTGGCAGCAGACGGACCGTGACGGCAAATAATGCCACGTGAAATATGTTATAGAGAGAAGATTTATCATTCCGGGGCTTGCTTATAAATCCCTAAAGCTATTTTATGTTTATGATTCAGTCTCTATTAGTAGTTTTAAAACTCTGCACACCTTAGTTTATTTTTTTGTTTGGTTCACTCTCTAATTCATGTTTTTACTAAAATATCATATCTTCCACTTTTTCTCTTTCTTCCTCCCATAGTTTTATGTTTCTCTTTCCTCCATTTAACACAATTTCTTTCATATTTTCTTACATCTTACGAACCAAATACCATATTTGGGTTCAAATCTTCAAGCCTCACATTCAATCAATTGGAGATGCTTTCATGCCTTGCAAATCGAAAACATGCTGCACGTTCAAACCTCCAGGTCTTCAATCAAGCCACGATAACAGAATTAAGCATTTGGGTTCAAATCTTCAATGTGCATTCGTGCTCAAGATGCAGGAGCCAAAGAATGAGAACTGAAGGCGGAAAATTCAAGAATGAACAAAGGGCATAGCTTCCTTGCCCTGGATCGTTTTGTGCAGAAGAAATTTGTATGACTACGCGAATGCAGTTATGGAATTGAATCTGCTTTTTTAGAAGATATGCACGGATATCTTACCAATTTCGAAGGACTTTTAATGGGCCGAGATATCATTAGACAATAGAGATGAGATTGATGAATTTAAGTAACACTGAAGAGAATATAAAAAGCAATTACTTTTTGTGTTGACATAAGTACATATCAAGCAACAAGCAAGTACTAGAACTTTTGCTAATTGGCAACAAATCAAGCACTCATTGACAACAAATTAGGTACTCATTCACTCCAAAGTAAACACATATTCAGTTCAGCAATAATAAATAGTTGTACAAGTATTGAAAAATTAACAAATTATTAAGAAGCACAATTTCAAATAAGGTCAAAGACAAATAATGTAATTGTAAAGTAATTGTCGTATTTAAAATATACCAATTTTACATTTCAAAGATACTCAGTTTATGTTCGAAAGATACATATTATGTGCGTTGAAAAGAAATTGTCGGTTTGATTTTGATGGGACTCTCCAATGTGGGATTACATAGATGCCAAAAGAATTATGTAATTGATGCGGGATTATATGCTTCAAATAAGATAAAAATGGGATCATTCATTTTGGGGCGAATTGTTGTTGTGTATTAACTGATTATAATAAAAACGGGATCATTCATTTTGGGACGAATTACTGTTAATGAATTATAATTTTAAACGATTTAAGAAATACGTGAATACAGATACCGGAGTGATTTAAGAAACTGCTTATCTGCTTCTCATTGCATTAAAAAACAGATTTTGTACGTTTTATTTCATTGTTTCTGTAATTGACTCTCTAAAAATAAGCAGGTAAAAGCAGAAGCAGAGAAACAGATCATGAGATGTTTTTCACTATTTTTACTTGTACGATGACAATTTTGTAATTATTTGAAGTTAATTAAGCTTTTTTTATTTTAATAATTGTTTCCAAATTTAAGCAAAAGCAACGTAAAAGACTTTGAATAAGCAACCGCAATCACTTCTTCGTATTTTTTATAAAATACAATCTTATCGTTTATTTTACATTACTACGATACATAAAAGTTATTACCTGAGCATTTTACCACAATAAATTCATTTGTTAAAATAAAAATTGTTCTTCAATTTCTTTTCTCTCTTTTTTTTCCTCAAAAAAATATTGAACAATTAAAATATTCTATTTGGGAGTATAGGTTTTGGGAAAACAATAAACAGACATATCGAATTACGGAAATAGGGAGTCTCCCTAACTGTTTTTGTTTATGCTATATTTTTATTTATTATTTTTACATATTAAAATAATTTTTAATTTTTTTATTTTTGCAAAATTTCACCATTTTTCATCTAGTTTATCTATATCTTTCATATAATCTATTTTTTTATTTAATGAAATATTATGTAATTTTAATGGTCAATATTTGTCACCTAAATAACATCTTTTGTAGTATTTAATAAGCTAATTTGTGGTACTAAGTAACATAATTCGCGGTATAAAATAACGTAATTTGTGGTACTGTATAACATAATGTGTGGTACTAAGTACAATAATTCGTGGTACCAAATATTATAATTTGTGGCGTTGTATAACATAAATTATGGTACTAAGTAACATAATTCATTTGATAGCATGTGCTTTTAAACACACCACCGAGTACTTTTTGAACAAAACCCGAGTATTTTTTTAACATAAAGTAGTTTGAACACAAACCAAACGTCAATATCTTAACATTCATTTGATACCACCAAGTGCTTTTAAACACATCAAACAGATACTTTTGAACACAACCTGAGTACGTTTTGAACATAAAGTAGGTACATTTTGAATACAAAGCAAGTGTCATCCTCTTAACATTAATTTGATACCACCAAGTGCTTTTAAACAAACCAACCGAGTATTTTTTGAACTCAACCCAAGTACTTTTTGAACATAAAGTAAGTACTTTTTGAATATAAACCAAGTATCATTCACTTCACATTCATTTTATACCACCAAGTGCTTTTAAACAGACCAACCAAATACTTTTTGAACACAACCCAAGTATTTTTTGAATATAAAGTAGGTACAATAGTATAAACCAAGTATCATTATCTTAACATTCATTTGATACCACCCCGTGCTTTTAAACACACCAACTGTAGTTTCCGAAATAATTATTATTGTAATGTCCGAAATAATTATTTATGGTGCAATTGATGTAATTATGGTGGTTATAAGATATGTCGAGATTTAATTCTTGGGTATCGGATTTCGGAGCGGAGTTGGGATAAATAATTCTGGGATCGAAATTATCATGATAATTAACACCGAGATTTTATTAAATATAAAATTTACATTAAATCGAAAGATTTAATTTTTGTGATTCAAATAAGGACATGAAGTTAGGTGTGGACTGTTCATGTGTTGCACATGCACCAGTACACCGGTGACACCCCGATGTTCATAATTGGTCGGGAATTAATATATATCGGTGTAAGATGTAAAACACATACAAAAATGTGTAAAATACACACAGATCGCGGACACCTACGAAAAGGTGCGAAAACACGCACTTCTCGCGCGATCACCGACCACCGTGTACTTATCCGCTCCGTTCACCGCCGTCCGACCACCTCACGACGAGACCGACCTACCACCGTGTTCACAACTATCAGGCGAATCTTTCTATACCAGATAATCAAATTTTGGTGTTCGAAAAGTGGTTCGATTTTGATCTGGAACGATGAAACTCGCGCAGACTAGGGTTTGAGCGATTTTGGTTCGTTTTCTTCGAATATTCTACAATTGGACGAAGCCATATACCAAATCTCTTCTCCTCATCTGGACGATACTTTCTACACCGGCCGCCGCCTCTATCGCCGCCGGAGCCCGCCGGAATCGCACGAAATGCGTGCGTGAACTGTGTGATTCTTCATGATTCTCAAGATGTCGGGATAGCCCATCATGTTGTCAACTATAAGGTACAACAGGTACTAAGCTACTTTGGGATATTGGTTCGAGCTTGTTGGATCATGCTGCGTCCAGAAGCGTATATGAGTGGGGGTAAATAGTATATGTTATTTATTCAGTTAGATTGGTATTCATTTATTTGTTGCTCGTATGTGAGCAACTGGAAGCATGTATATGGACTGTATAAGGGTGTTGAAGCCCACTTGTGATGTCTTCTTATTCTTAGGATGGTGGTTTCTCTGGCGGGGAATTTACGTAGTTTCAGTATTCTGTTTTCGTAGTGTGTTTGTCCCTGGTTGGGAGTTATATTATGTGACGTATTTTTATTTTGGGATATCTCAATTTATGGGGAGACTCTGTCCAAATGTTTATTCAAACCCACAATGTAAAAGTGGTGTAATGGGGATGATAATGGGTGAACCTTGAGTCTTATTGCTGAGTATTCTTGATGTCATTGATACTATGTGAAGCATGGAAGGATTCTTTTAATGAATGAAATTTTTTTTAGTACTCATACGACGTAATAAATGCACGAATGACTAGTATAAGGGGTTGGGGTCTTACATTAGTGGTATCAGAGCAGTGGTTAGCTCTTTGGGATGTTTCATGGCCTAGGGATGTGTTGATAGACATGGATATCACATACTTTTATGCATGATTGTAGTTTTCTGTCATTGTGACATGACGCCTGCTATGTGCATTTTATGATATGAAGCAATGAAATATGTGCCATTGATGATATGAAGCAATGAATATTGGTGTTATTGCTAACCATCGTGATTGCAGGATCGTATGAGATACGATGAACATATACAATGAGGGTGGTATGGTTGAAAAGCCTCGAGTATGGTAAATCGTTTTATGATCCTTAGCTTGACTATGGTAAAAATGATAATGCCTTTTAAGGTGCGTGATGAATGACACCGCTGACGGTAGTTAATGTTGATAATAAGTGGACGTTGTTACTAGTAGAGGGATCAATGCATTTTATTGAGTTGAGTTTTGTGTACATGTTATGTATATGTATGTGCAGTGCTGAGAAATCTGATTTTTTTGCAGGAGAAATCAGAAATGAGATATATGATATCTGAAAATAGGAAATGGCAGGCAGTACTGTGCGGTTGGAGTATGACAACAGATAATGTGACAATCGGGTATGTGTGTGTCATTTACAGGATGGCACAGGTACGTGTTAACGTACGAGCATGTATTGATATTCCTATTCCTATTGATGTTGATTATGATATATCACTGATTGTAAATGAATGATGATATTGAGGGTCACTGGAATGAGTAGATTGTGTCGCAGTAGCAGGGGAGCGACGTGTGGGTATAGCAAGCTTGGTATTGCTGCTATATCGATTATATAGTTGATGGGTCACGATGATGATGCGACGATGGGGTATAGTAGGCTTGATGATGCTACTATATCGATTATATATTGTGTCGCAGTAGTAGGGGATCGATGATGGGGTATAGTAGGCTTGGTGATGCTACTATATCGATTATCTATTGTGTCGGGGAGCGATGATGGGGTATAGTAGGCTTGGTGAAGCTACTATATGGATTAGATATTGTGTCGCAGTAGTAGGGGAGCGATGATGGGGTATAGTAGACTTGGTGATGCTACTATATCGATTATATACGATGTGTCGCAAAGATGATGCGACGATGTGGGATCGATTATTTACGATGTGGTCGCCGCTGACGAGCGAGCGATGTGATATGGGTCGCCACTGATGAGTGTGTGATGTGTTATTGGGTCACCACTGACGAGTGAGTGATGTGGTCGCCGCTGACGAGCGAGCGATGTGCTTATTGTTGGGATCGACACTAGAGTGTACAATGTCTTTTATGTGCCTCCACTATAGAGGGAGGGTGATGAATATACGTTACTTTAAATTGACCTTGTTGATTTGACGTATTGTGATAATCAACTGTACAGGTGAAAGCGATCATGGAGAGCGTGGAGGAAGAGACATTATTGTTTTCTCTCATTTTATTGCAGTGGATGCAATAGCGGGGTATGATTGATACCGATATATATTGATGACATTTGGCGAGATGATGGTATGATTATCTGGTGATATTTGAGATTTATAATAGTTGACACTATCATATCGAAACGATGGAAATATTGTGAATGCCGCTGATATGTCGAGGCAATGAATATTTTTGGACGGTCATGTTATTGATGATGAGTATATCAATTATGTATTGATATGAATTATATTTTGTGGAATATTTATGTTGAGAACAGGGACAGTGTAAAGGATCGAGTGTGGATCCACCGTGTACAGTAAGTGTTATGATATCTTATTGTTTTCAGAATGTAATTTTATTCATTGTGATGATGGATGTTATATGAATGCCAGTAGTGACGATGATAGTGTGCATGCCCGTAGTGGAAATGAGATTATGCATGCCAGTGTTGGCGATAAGTATTGATATATTGCTATTGTGTTAGCAATGAATATTAGGGTGCCGTCATTGGGCGAGGAATCTTGATGTGCTGATATTATGTCAGCATGAGTATTACTATACTGGTATCGTGCTAGTGATGTATATTGATGATGTGTTCATGTCAGATAGCTGTGGATATTGTGTTATTGTTGTTCCTTGGGTACATGAGATGTAGGCCCAAGAGGATATTGAAATGTTCCAGAGGAACAAGGAGTTGAGGTAAACTATTTTGGTTTGGCATGTAAATATATGTTAATATCTGTTGATAAATGCTGATTGCATTATCTCAGTGAGTTATATTAATTTTGAGAGAATCGATTGTACAGATGGAAGAACAAAAAAATGATAATCGCTTGAGATGGTATTTATTACTGTGAAAAGCATGCTAGATTGATATATGGTAGGAGTACTACGTGAACGTGATCATGTTAACTTGAGATTAATGGGTACGTCACGGGATGACGTGGGATCACTATGACTGTCTGTCATGTGTGGACATATGATATTTGGGAACATTCATGATTAATGAATTATTATGTTGCGAGGATGAGTTAAAGATTGAAATGAATTGCGTCATTGAGGCATGCAATTGAGTCGTATGTTGAATTTCAATCATCCAGATATGTGATAGTGTGCTGTAGCATGTTGTGTATAGGATTGCGTGAAACTTTTGACGCAGGGAATGGTTGATGACGGAAACATTATGAATATCAATAATGCGTAAATGACGAGGTACGTGTTTATGTTATGAATAATTGAGAAAGACTTCATACCAGATGATAGCTAGGTGATGAGATATGGAAACGTTGATGCTTGAAAGCATGGGAGAATTGTAATGAGCATGATATTATGATGCTATTGTGTATTGTAGATGATTCCATCTACAAAGTATGACACAACTTATTCGATATTGATGTTGATGCCTTGTTTTAGATAGAGTATAATCATGACATAGGAATATTGATGTTAGGCCATTCATAATGATTTGACATTGATGATCTGTGGCTGTTGGTGCGTATAATGTGGATATATGTATGTGAGAATTACTAATGGGCTTGCTAGTAATTACTTTGCACCAGATAATAGCCAGGAGGTGATATGTGAGAGGTTGATATGTAAGGACTCAAGAGTACCACTACTTCATACGGCCAATGGTTGTGATATGATGATGTTGGTAGAACTTGCATACAATTGCAATCACACAGGTATGAGGTTATTTATATGATAAACGTTGGTGTATTGTCATACATTCTGATATACACATGATATGCTTGGAGTGAGGATTTAGTGACTATATGATGTGTACTATAATGAAAGTAAACTGTGATGGATTTAGATCTTGTGCAAGGAACCTGTACCGATGCGAGAACACAGGTACTGAAGTATGTTAAACACGGTAAGTGTTGACTTTTAGGAACTGTTAGCAATTTTATTGATAAGTTAATTACAGGAATGAGCTTTTGCAATGTCACCAAAATTGAACAGGGCAAGTATGATGTTAACCTCGTATTGATTTACATTAATCGAGGAATTCATATGTTAGCTTATTAAATGATAATGTTGGGATAGAGTAAAGAATGTGATTTTCAGTCTTACCATTGTTGGTGTACTGAGGGCACATGTGTGAGCTGTGATGGTTCGGATGGTTGTCGTCCTACAGATGGTCAAGTTACTAATGTGAGCTGTATAACGGTACATAAATTTTTACCGTTGGATTTTAATGGTAAGCATGCGTTTAAATTTCGGGGTCGAAATTTTATTAGTTGGGGAGAATTGTAATGTCCGAAATAATTATTATTGTAATGTCCGAAATAATTATTTATGGTGCAATTGATGTAATTATGGTGGTTATAAGATATGTCGAGCTTTAATTCTTGGGTATCGGATTTCGGAGCGAAGTTGGGATAAATAATTATGGGATCGAAATTATCATGATAATTAACACCGAGATTTTATTAAATATAAAATTTGCATTAAATCGAAAGATTTAATTTTTGTGATTCAAATAAGGACATGAAGTTAGGTGTGGACTGTTCATGTGTTGCACATGCACCAGTACACCGGTGACACGATGTTCATAATTGGTCGGGAATTAATATATATCGGTGTAGGATGTAAAACACATACAAAAAAGTGTAAAATACACACAGATCGCGGACACCTACGAAAAGGTGCGAAAACACGCACTTCTCGCGCGATCACCGACCACCGTGTACTTATCCGCTCCGTTCGCCGCCGTCCGACCACCTCACGACGAGACCGACCTACCACCGTGTTCACAACTCTCAGGCAAATCTTTCTGTTGGAATCGAAGAGGGGGGGTGAATGAGATTTCTTGGCTACTTTAGCGTTTTAAAATGAGTTTGTAAAAATAAAATATTTTGCGCTTTGCGGAAGCCTTTAGTCAATCGATAAATAAAAAGAATAAATAAATAAATGCGTAATGAAAAATAAAGCAATAAAAGACAAGGATATTTGTTATAGAAGTTCGACGATGAATCGCCTACGTCTCCTCTTCCCGGTTAGATAACCTCCAACCGAGGTTCCACTAGAATAAATGTTCTTGGCCTTGAGGGCTCCAAGTAAGCCACAACACAACTCTTCCCGAGTTACAACGCTCTTCCCGAGCACACTACTCTTCCCGAGTACACAAGCTCTTCCCGAGCACAATACTCTTCCCGAGTATACAAAGCTCTTCCCGAGCTACCAACACTCTTCACGAGTCTTCTTGGCCTTAAGGGCTCCAAGGATAGCCACACAATTGCACCAACAAGACTTGTTGATGTCTTTACAATATTCCAACTTGCTTTGGTGTTGGAGGACCTTTACAATGAATTGTACCAACAAAAACACCTTCACGGTGTACTCACACGAAGACAACAAGACTCAACAAATGAAACAATCACAAGCTCCAATACAACAACAATGTATGGAGAGTATGATATAATTTGAACCAACAATTGATCAACACTTTGTATGAGTTGTAGACTTGTTCCTTAGCTTCAAAATGCTCCAAAGCATCCATATTTATAGTGTAGAAGGCCTCCAAGGCTCCTACTAGCCGTTGCACTTCAAAAGGCTGAAATCACTCCTGGATCGCCTCAGACATCGCCTCAGGCGATCACCCATCGCCGCGTTCCAACGGTCAAAAATGCACAGATCGCCTCAGGCGATCGCTGGATCGCCTCAGGCGATCAGTGGCTAAAATCAAGGCCGTAGCTTCAGCATGTCCAAAATTTGCATCGCCTCAAACGAACTCGACATCGCCTCAGGCGTTCCAGACCATCGCCTCAGGCGTTCATGCCATCGCCTCGGGCGAACTCCCCTGCGCGCATGCCCGCGCCAAGCTCGGCGTCGCTTCAGTCGATGTGCTGGGGCGAAGTCCCTGTGGCTGCCATCGCCTCAGGCGTTGGTCACCATCGCCTGGGGCGATCTGCCCCGCATGCTCGCCTAGCCATCGCCTCTGTCGATGGGCGTGGCGATCCTCGCCTGGCACCCATCGCCTGGGGCGATGGCACCCATCGCCTGGGGCGATCCGTGTCTTCCAAAAGACAATTTCTTTGGCATTTTATAATCTTCAACTTTGATCATAATTTATGCTGCATACTCAATAAAAACCATTAGTACAAAATGTATAGGTTTTGTAATCATCAAAACATAAACGATAATTTTATTTAAAATAAAGGAATGAGAGTTGTAGCGTTTTAAGGCGCAACAATCTCCCCCTTTTTGATGATCACAAAACCCGGTAAACTTGAAAGAAAATAAGACTTATAACAATGCAATGCATAGAGAGTTTAAACTCCCCCTTAATGAATGCAATGATAAACAATGTTTCAATGTGCATTTTATTCACCTTTACAAAATGTGTCACAAGTTGTAAAAACAATTAGGTGCAAATAGCATTTCATCAATTAAGTTTACACCAAGTTTACATAACCATTCTCCCCCTTTTTGTGAGAATAAAAAAGGGTAAAGGATTTTTAAGAAAATTGGACATAGTTCCCTTTAAAAATTGAATAAACCATAAATTAATCCAAGTAATACACAATCAACTTAAAATCCATTCAACAACTAAAAATCCATCAACATACACAATAAATTCATTCCAACATCATTTAACCATTTAATCCTTACAAATAATTACAAAAGGATAAAATCTAAAAAAAAACTAAAACAAAGACAACTCAATCCAAGCCGCCATCACCATCACCATCACCATCATTCCCGTGAGTAGTATCCTCATCCATGTGAGTACTGGAAAACTGAGAACGAAGAGCGTCCACTTCATGTCGTAAATACGACAAATCTTCTCTCGAGGAGTCTTGGTAAGCTCGAAGAGACGCAACATCATCTCGAAGGGAATGAAATTGAGAATTCATATCGACTCTCAAGGATTGAAATTGTGAGTTCATATCCTCACGAAGGCTTTGGAATTGAGAGGTAAAGAAGGCAAAAGCGTCTTGATTGAATTCAAAAGACGAGGAAGGTTGATGACTATCAGGAGCTGGAATATCCGCCCCAATATTCATCATGTCATCAAAGGTAGATGGAGATTGATGCTGAATGGGTGGCTCATCAAGATTTGGTTCAATCAAGAAAGGAAAATGAACCCTTTGGGCACTAGTCATCCTATCAATGGGTAATGAGGGGTGATCTTTAGGATTGAAAGCAGAAAGTAGGTTCCCCGGATCATTAACCCAACATGAAGTGAAAGGATTCCAAGAAATTTTGTTAAATAGAAAACACCTAAGATTGAAGGTGTCCTTGGACTTGATAGGGAGTTTCTCATTGTCATCAAAAGGAAGGTTGAAATGAAGAAAAATCTTTGTTAGGACACGGCCGAATGGGAGAATAACCTTTTTAGGATTATGGGCGGTGTTCCTAAAGATTTGGATAATGAATCTAGGTAGGTTGAAGGGGGTCATTGTAATGATGTAATACATCAAGTATACATCAGAGAATTTCAACCTAAGACGATCACCATCCCGAGGGATCATCGAGGTGATCACAATCTTGTGAAGGATTTGGTAGTTCGTAGGGATGGAATTCACAAGAAAAGATTGGTTTGGACATTGAGGGGTTCCGCCAAATATGAGATACAAGGCTTGGGCAGGATCACATACCCCATCATTGGGCCAAGTAGCTAGAGCGAATTTAGCCGGACCCTCCGAAGGAATGCGAAGAATATTTCCTAATTCAGTGCTATTGAATTCAATTGGGCGATTACAAACGATGGTTTTGATAGTTAACTCACCATCACCCTCAAACAGTTCAAGATTAGCATAGAAAGAATGAATCATGGATGGATACAAAAAATCGTTCTTTCTAGGGGGTTTGAAAAAATTTTCCCATTGTTGGAATTGAATCCAATCAAGAATTGGGAGCTGGGAAGTCCTAAGGAAATCGAAATCAAAGATATAACCCGGAATTAATTTGCGAGTAAGATAGTCTTCCGGAATTGGCTTACCATCAAGTGGAGGACCCGTATAATTCCTATTGGAGCGATTAGAGCGTCTCCTCCGGCTTGATTCTCCTTCTTCTCGGTTGCTTCGAGACATATTGCAAGAAATTTAAGGGAATTGAGGTAAAGATTCGATTTTGAGAAAAGGGGTTAGGGTTTGCAAAAATTTCGAATTGGAAGATTTGGTGTTTGGAAAGTGAAATTGATGGTTTGGAAAGGCTTAGGATGATCGATTATAACAATGATGAAGAAATCTCGAATTATGGGTGAAAAACACGAATTGTTGCTGAAAAAATGAGCAAAAGCCGTAGCCTCCAGACTTTAAAAATCGAGATCGCCTGAGGCGATCTGGAGAACGCCTGAGGCGATCGAGAACGCCCGAGGCGATGCTTGCGATCGCTTGAGGCGATGCGAGCCACGCCCGAGGCGATGCTTGCGATCGCTTGAGGCGATGCGAGCCACGGACGAGCACTTCGCACAGAATGCTGAGGCGATGGTTTGGCAACATTTTGAGCTAATTTTTGGACCAAAAATTTTTTTTGATAATTCTAACTAACATTAAACCATCTAACAACAACAAAATAATCACATAATCTCAAAAACATAATAATTCACAATTTGTGACTTTTAAAAGGTGATTTCAAAATGCATTTTTGAAATTAAATATGAGTAAACTTGATTCCCCCTTAACAATTGCATAGCACATATAAAATAATCAAGTAAAGCATAAAGTAAACAACTCTCCCCCTCAAACCATGCATACACAAGCTCTCCCCCTTAAACTATGCATGAAGTAAACTTCAAGATTATCACACAATTATCCCCCTTTTTGTGATAATCAAAAAGTACAAAAATCAAATAGACAAATCACAAATATATGTTGACCCATAGCCATATTTTATACATGTTCCTCATCAAGCATATAATAGCCCAAATAAGCATAAGATTAATTCATTTTGAGGAATACAAACATGCGTTTTAAGGCGATCAATAATGAATTCAAAATGTGCAAAATGTGCATATGTTCTACCAAAATTTCATGCATTTGTGCCCAATAAACATTAGAATTCTCAAATCATCATTTGATAAATTTATTAAGATCATGATAACATTATTTCAAAGATAGAGCATCTAAACAAATATAGCATGCTTAATCACATAATATCATATAACATATTCAAATTAGAATTCATTGCACTTACTATAAAAGGATAGGCATACATCATGCAATAAAACAATTTATATGTGCACATGCTAAGGGGTTATGCATTTTACTCCAATTAATATTGAGCTTCATTATTTATTGGTCACAATTAATTTGTGCCAATTAAATTTTGAATTGCTCTTTTAATATGTAAAAAAAATGTTACCCTCGACGACAAGAGTTCGTTATTGTCATTGGTCCAACGCCTCGAGCCTCTTCTATAGTGGTGAATAATACAAACTCCTCCTTTGAGTTGCTTGGTCCTTCATCCTTCATTCCATTCTTGTCCCTACAAGACAAATTTACAATTGGAGGAACTTTGGTACCCATTTGATTTTTGGGTCCTAGGGGGTTAACTTTCAATGGCACTTTTGGAATCCATTTCCACCTTTTATTAGGTTGGTATTGGATTCTAGCAAACCTACACTTGTTTTTGGTATGACCACTTTTACAACAATAGTTACAAGTAGGAGAGTTGTGCTTTGCTTTGGCCAACAAGCTTGAAAAAGATTTTGATTTGTTTGAAAAGCCTAACCCGGCTTTGTCAAAGCTACATCGTTGTAATCCAAGCAATTCACTCATCTTTTGACTACTTTCACTATATTTGCAAAATGATATCTTTAAAGAATCTAATTCATTTTTCAATGAATTATTTTCTTCATCTTTCTTAGCAATCTCAAGTTTGAGTAGTTTATTACTCATCTTGGTTTTGCCAAGAGCATCAATAAGATCATTATAAGATTCTAAAAGTTCATCAAAAGAAGGTACCTCATCATCGCTTTCATTTCCTTCATCTCCAAGAGCCATTAAACAAAGATTGGTGGCTTCTTCTTCATCGGAGTCGCTATCACTCCATGTAGCTATAAAAGCCTTCTTCTTGCCTTTGTCCTCATTCTTCTTCCTAGGACATTTGTTAGCATAGTGGCCTTTTTCTTGACAATTATAGCAAGTTACCTCATTTTTGGATTCATGTTTGGTTGCACTTGAGGTCTTTGACTTGCCATGTTTGTTGAAGAACTTCTTGAACTTTCTTGTGAACAATGCCATCTCCTCATCATCATCATCTTCTTCATCATCGGAGTGGTCTTTCCTTCCAACCAAGGCAATCCCATTTCTCTTGGATCTATCCTCCTCCTTTACTTCTCTCCTTGTGGCAACTTCAAGCTCATGAGTCACCAATGTGCCATGGAGCTCATCAAGATCATAGGAAGCACTTTCTCCTTTGTTGGACTCGATGATGGCCGTCCTCTTGGCATCCCATTCCTTTGGTAAGGCTCTTAGTGCTCTCCTCCATATTTGCTTTGGAGGATACTTCTCTCCAAGTTGGGCAAGCTCATTTATGATTTGAGTGAGCCTCCTAAACATGGAATCCACATCTTCTCCGGAGTCCATCTCAAATGTTTCATACTTGAGTTGCAATAGATCAATCTTGGTCTCCTTTACTTGATTAGTGCCCTCATGACAAATTTGCAATTTGTCCCAAATTTCCTTTGCCGTTGAGCACATTGAGATCCGGTTGTACTCCTTCATATCTAAAGCACAATGCAAAATATTAATCGCTTTAGCATTTTGTGAAATTAATATCATATCCGCTCTAGTGAAATCGTCCATATCTTTGGGAACACTAATTCCCCCAACTTCCTTTAAAGGAATATGTGGACCTTTCACTATGATTTTCCATAGATCATAATCTACGGATTGGATGTATAGAGAAATTCTATTCTTCCAATAACCGTAGTTATCACCCGTGAAAAGCGGAGGGCGATTCGTCGATTGACCTTGAGCAAACTCATTTGCTAGATTAGCCATATAAAAATTTTGATTTAAAACAAAAATCAAATGGCTCTGATACCACTTGTTGGAATCGAAGAGGGGGGGTGAATGAGATTCCTTGGCTACTTTAGCGTTTTAAAATGAGTTTGTAAAAATAAAATATTTTGCGCTTTGCGGAAGCCTTTAGTCAATCGATAAATAAAAAGAATAAATAAATAAATTCGTAATGAAAAATAAAGCAATAAAAGACAAGGATATTTGTTATAGAAGTTCGGCGATGAATCGCATACGTCTCCTCTTCCCGGTTAGATAACCTCCAACCGAGGTTCCACTAGAATAAATGTTCTTGGCCTTGAGGGCTCCAAGTAAGCCACAACACAACTCTTCCCGAGTTACAACGCTCTTCCCGAGCACACTACTCTTCCCGAGTACACAAGCTCTTCCCGAGCACAATACTCTTCCCGAGTATACAAAGCTCTTCCCGAGCTACCAACACTCTTCACGAGTCTTCTTGGCCTTAAGGGCTCCAAGGATAGCCACACAATTGCACCAACAAGACTTGTTGATGTCTTTACAATATTCCAACTTGCTTTGGTGTTGGAGGACCTTTACAATGAATTGTACCAACAAAAACACCTTCACGGTGTACTCACACGAAGACAACAAGACTCAACAAATGAAACAATCACAAGCTCCAATACAACAACAATGTATGGAGAGTATGATATAATTTGAACCAACAATTGATCAACACTTTGTATGAGTTGTAGACTTGTTCCTTAGCTTCAAAATGCTCCAAAGCATCCATATTTATAGTGTAGAAGGCCTCCAAGGCTCCTACTAGCCGTTGCACTTCAAAAGGCTGAAATCACTCCTGGATCGCCTCAGACATCGCCTCAGGCGATCACCCATCGCCGCGTTCCAACGGTCAAAAATGCACAGATCGCCTCAGGCGATCGCTGGATCGCCTCAGGCGATCAGTGGCTAAAATCAAGGTCGTAGCTTCAGCATGTCCAAAATTTGCATCGCCTCAAACGAACTCGACATCGCCTCAGGCGTTCCAGACCATCGCCTCAGGCGTTCATGCCATCGCCTCGGGCGAACTCCCCTGCGCGCATGCCCGCGCCAAGCTCGGCGTCGCTTCAGTCGATGTGCTGGGGCGAAGTCCCTGTGGCTGCCATCGCCTCAGGCGTTGGTCACCATCGCCTGGGGCGATCTGCCCCGCATGCTCGCCTAGCCATCGCCTCTGTCGATGGGCGTGGCGATCCTCGCCTGGCACCCATCGCCTGGGGCGATGGCACCCATCGCCTGGGGCGATCCGTGTCTTCCAAAAGACAATTTCTTTGGCATTTTATAATCTTCAACTTTGATCATAATTTATGCTGCATACTCAATAAAAACCATTAGTACAAAATGTATAGGTTTTGTAATCATCAAAACATAAACGATAATTTTATTTAAAATAAAGGAATGAGAGTTGTAGCGTTTTAAGGCGCAACACTTTCCATACCAGATAATCACATTTTGGTGTTCGAAAAGTGGTTCGATTTTGATCTGGAACGATGAAACTCGTGCAGACTAGGGTTTGAGCGATTTTGGTTCGATTTCTTCGAATATTCTACGAATTGGACGAAGCCATATACCAAATCTCTTCTCCTCATCTGGACAATACTTTCTACACCGGCCGCCACCTCTATCGCCGCCGGAGCCCGCCGGAATCGCACGAAATGCGTGCGTGAACTGTGTGATTCTTCATGATTCTCAAGATGTCGGGATAGCCCATCATGTTGTCAACTATAAGGTACAACAGGTACTAAGCTACTTTGGGATATTGGTTCGAGCTTGTTGGATCATGCTGCGTCCATAAGCGTATATGAGTGGGGGGTAAATAGTATATGCTATTTATTCAGTTAGATTGGTATTCATTTATTTGTTGCTCGTATGTGAGCAACTGAAAGCATGTATATGGACTGTATAAGGGTGTTGAAGCCCACTTGTGATGTCTTCTTATTCTTAGGATGGTGGTTTCCCTGGCGGGGAATTTACGTAGTTTCAGTATTCTGTTTTTGTAGTGTGTTTGTCCCTGGTTGGGAGTTCTATTGTGTGACGTATTTTTATTTTGGGATATCTCAATTTATGGGGAGACTCTGCCCAAATGTTTATTCAAACCCACAATGTAAAAGTGGTGTAATGTGGATGATAATGGGTGAACCTTGAGTCTTATTGCTGAGTATTCTTGATGTCATTGATAATATGTGAAGCATGGAAGGATTCTTTTAATGAATGAAATTTTTTTTAGTACTCATACGACGTAATAAATGCACGAAGGACTAGTATAAGGGGTTGGGGTCTTACACCAACAGAGTACTTTTTGAGCATAACCATAATACATTTTGACCATAAAGTTGGTACATTGAATACAAACCAAGTATCATTCTCTTAACATTTATTTTATACCACCAACTGCCTTTAAACAGATCAACCGAGTACTTTTTGAACATAAGTATGTTTTAAATTCGAAATGTCAAGTGTAGATTTGATACATTCTGAATGCGGATACATTTTGAATTCCTAATAGGTATCAGAAGAACCCAAGAGTGATCCTATGTTAGAAGTGTCACACACCTTATAGAAAAATGTTATGTTGAATTGTCCATGTCAAATACTATAATGGTTGGAGTGCACAATTGAAGATGCCAAAAAATGATGTCAACATATACATTAGTACAACAATAATGGTTGCCTATTGGTCGTTTCCCTATTGCTCAGTGATTCGTTACTGGGTTCTAATGGTGGTCAGCCTATGCTCTTTTTCTTCTTGGCAATGGTTGCGCGCGAACCCCATTGAGCGCCATGACTATTCTATGTTGGTTTGCGCGGGATTGGGGAGCATCCCGTGCATCATTTTGTGCGCGACTGTCTAGTCGCGTGAGCTCCTCCCTTTCGGTGGTATTATATGTTTACCTTTTCTATACTTATATCTTAAATGTGTTTCGTGGTAGCTATGCTTTTGTCAGGTTTTATCATCGGGTGTATATCTATCGATATCTACCTCTTTTGTGCTGGATTTGGAGGCTTTTATGTGGATATTACTTACTCTTTTGTATCCACGGCCCTCTTTGTATGGTGAAGCTATTTTGGTTTGTTGTGGATGGTTAATTGGCTCTGTATCACTAATGGATTATATTTTGATCTTTGACTGTCGGGTTTTTTGGTTTCGTACGCCACCCGATGGAGCTCTTTGATTGTGGGCATTCAGTATGTGACTTGGATTCGAGAGCTTGCTACCTTCAGTTCTTGGAAGTCATTTGTCATTTTCGGCCATCTCCCGGGAACCATGGTTTGAATGGATCAGATTTAGCTATGGTGGCCCTTGCGCTCTTTTTGTCAAATCTATTTGCTTATATTGTGATGCACATCTCCATTATACCATTTTGTATGCGTACATTTAGGCATTTTCTCTTCACTAGCCCAGAGTGGCTATTAAATCTGTTGTACTAATGATTTTATTAATATATATATCCATTTTCAAAAAAAAAAAAATCTAAAAGATTGATTTTATGGGTCTTATAATATTAATGGGGATCTTACTTTTCTATTATACTTACAATCATAATTTTACTACACCAAATTAAACACAATATTAAAGAATAAGAACCTTAATATCAAAAAGCAATTCATCATATAATTATAGATACAGTCAGTCTCAATTATTTAAATTAAACATATTATAATTTATCCATCAATATTTCATATCACACTAATAATCAAAATATAATTTATTAATATTATCATATTTTTCGAAGTGAACGCAACCAATAAATTTTCTGCTAAAAGGGTTCATCATAGAGATGATTAACACAATATACATCCCGATTAGGTCTTTATTGTTTTCTCTTTAGTGTGGAGAATTCAAGAGAGTCTGCATCCAACATGTCTATATACAACCTAAGATATTCAACATACAAAAATGATGACACATATATTTATGGGAAAATTTCGGGCCGATACTAGGAGGATAAAGGTTTTCAGCCCAGTTTACCAAGATATTTTGCTTTCAAGTAGGACCATTTAGGTCGAAATGACCAAAATATACAGTGCATGTAATTTACATGCACCACTAGACACAAGAGATACATGTATATTATATTTACTTGCACTGCATGAGTCTAGACACAAACGGTGCATTAAAATATCACATTTGATTGTAAACTACATGCACCACTAGACACAAATTTAACGAGAATCCCATCAATTTCTGCCGTTCAACGTGGCCAATATCCTGTCTCCATCACACCTGTGCGTCCTCATCCATCCATCCATTATACCTCTGTCTCTATTTTCTATATTCCAAGGATAAATTTATCACGTAATGTATCACCAGGCTATTTCTGCACCTAAAATTTGTGTATGATCATTTCCTCCCTGCAACAATAACGAGTACAGTCAAGTGGAAAAATTGATCCCCTCTCTCCCAAACTTAACGAAACTTAAAAAATGACATTGCATGTGAAAAGGTCCATAGCTTCGCTTGAAGCCCAAAATTCAGGAAGAAATAGAGGCTTTCGTACGTTCAGATTCCATATGGACCATATCCCTAATTTTGTGCTATGCTGCACGAAAATGGATATGGAGACACGTGTATAACACGACACGAATTTTCAAAAAATTACAGGACACGATATTTATAGGATACGACAATAAATTTTTATTTTTTTTATATATATTCTATGGATTCATTATGTTCTAATATACTAAAATTCAAGAAAAACTTTAATCATCAAATATTTGAATAATAAAATTGAAAATGATGTAAAGTTTTAGACACTTCATTCACTAACTAAAACATATAAAAAAAGTTATAATGTTTTTAACATTTTTGTAAGAAAAAATTATAAAATTTGTTTAAAAAATTATTTTTTAAAAAATAATTATTAAAAATATCATTTTCCCCTGTCCAGCCTTGTCTAGTTGTGTCCGAAACGTGTCAGATTTTTTTTTTTTAAAAAAGATCCACACATCACGTGACGTGTGCGACACCGTGTCGCACCCGTGTCCGTGTCCACGGAGTATCCGACACTGCATTGGGTGATTTTTTGGAGTGTCGATACAACATAGAATTTCTGTATTCCAATTCATTTCCCAGAAAACAAAACGATTTGCACGAATGTTTGGTAGAATTTTTAAATTTAATGGCGAACAAAATTGAGGAAGAGCAAGGTTCGCGATGGAATTTCTGAAACGATCATTCTCGCTGCAGCTTCTTCACTGAAGAAGTTGGTGTTGCCATGACAAGGGGTATTTAAAAAAAAAAAGACTTGTTAGATTAGGATTCCCGAAATTGGACTTATTTGAAATAAATTTCTAGAATGTGTTTTTGGTTGAGAAGAAGAATTTTAAGAGATTTAGTTGAAAAATGTTTTGACAAGTGGTACATTTATGTAATTTTGCTTCGCATAATAATGCAATAGGGTCTGATGATGTCATATGCCATTATTTTGGTGAAGTTTTTTTCCAAACCCAAAAATGTCGTCTCCAACATTTTTATTGAAACTTTTTTTTTATTGTTACACATGTTTATTGGCCGTCCTCATTTTTTATGAATATTGGTTTCGTATTTTTTAACTCTCGAATCCACTTCTCCCTCTTAAACACTACTGCATGTTTATTGGCCGTCCCCATTTTTTATGAATATTGAGTTCGTATTTTTTAACTCTCAAATCCATTTCTCCCTCTTAAATACTACCGCAAGCGTGGACAAAAATTTTAAGCTCCTACACCATCACGTTTATTTTATCTACGATTCTCTACTATTTTTCTGGTCTCTATTATTTTAAATTTTAAATTGAAACAAGGTTTTTTTGGGTTAGGACGAATCAAATTAGGTTAGTATATATCATATCAAAGAAACATTGACAAATTCCACAAATACTTTATGGACGAACGTGCATGCTACGTTGGCATAAATATGTTTTGGTTTTGATCTTGGGAAAACAGAAAGCTGCGGAAACTGCCCAGATAAGCAATTAACGCCGTCGTTTCGAACGCATCGATATTCATTCTTTTCTTCAAGTTTTCTTTTCTCAATTCATATTCTCGGAAAGACACCTCTCATGTCGGTGAGTATTGTATTCATCTTAAGATTTGCTTTTTGTTTGTCCTTGCTTTTTGGGGATATCGAATGCTTATTTTTGGGGGCTGTGCATGATTTGAGTTTCCAGCGTAATTTTTGTTGATGTTATGTAGTTTATTCGGCTTTCTGTTGGATTCGTTTTGAATCTGATGAAATATTTCAGATTTGTATTGGTTTTCTTGAATTGCTAATTCCTTTTGTGCTGCGGGATTAGATGAATTTTTTTGTGTGTTATAGTTTTTTTCACGTGGCTAGAGATGTCAAATTAGATTCTTTTAATATTTTGAATAGAAATAGCTTATGACTTGTGAACACAAACCACCAATTCACGCGTGAGGAGGGTAAGAATTTTTTGAAATTGGGATATGCTGTCACCTGGGATGGGATTGGAACATATGATAGGCTGTCACCTGGGAAGGTAAATTACACAATAGTTTCATTGTGTAATTTATATAAAAATGTAATTTTTGCGCTCGCACCACACCGTTTTTAATGCAAATGTACTAGATATCGTGCATGAGAATGTTCCTCATACCTTCATTATTGAAATAATTGTTCCGTCTATGGCTTTCAAAAGGTGTGATCTTAGTTGCAAGTTTTAATTTTGTGATGCATTTGTAGCAATGATTACCTAGGTTAGTTATCACGTTCTGTGACTCTGTGATTGTGATTGAGATTGAGATATGATGACTTGTTTGTGGAGAATATCGGGCTTTGAAGTTGCCAAACTTGGCCAAATTGTTTGATCGGGTAACGACTCTGGCAAATTGTATGCCGGTTTCTTCTAGCAAGCTTCTGACTGGTTTGTGAATTCGTGACTGCAAACTTTAGAGCGTTGTATCGTGTATTCAATTTGAGGCTTTGGTGGCCTTGACAAAGTTGTGTAGTTTGTTTGACTTTTAGTTTTTTGGATTACGAGTGAATTGCAACCTAGGATCATGAGTATCTGCACGTTCATTCTTCTGAATCGAGGCAATGATTTGTTTTTAACTTGCTACAGGCGGTAGTAATGGGTTATAATCGTTGCCCGGTGCATTATCCAAACATATGGAGAGCAAGCTCAACTAGAAGTTGCATATCTGGTAGAGGAGATTGACAATTTATTAAACCTTAAAAGTGACTCAGTATGTTCGTTCCCATACCATAAGCCTCAGAAAATATTGGAGTTTATTTACCCACATTAATTGTTTCACTCATGTACAAGTCAAATACCTAATTTAACCTCTACAAATACATATTGTTTAACCTCTACAAATGATATGTTACCTGTGTTCGTGTTTGGCATGGGATGTGGCAAAAAGGATCGATGGTGTTACCGTGACCATTTATTTGAAATTTGTATTGATGATATACTGAAGAATGAATCCTCTTATTGATGAGCAACCCTTCCTTCTGCATGCTTGTTTAACGAAAGATCTGCCTTTTCTAAATCTTTGTGGGAAAATGCATATAGTGTCGTGTATAGTGTGGATATTGGCGCGGATTGTGGTTTTTGTATATAAGTGTTCTCTTTTCTGTGAATCATAATTTTTTCTGAAAATTTAATTAACTTGACGATGTTTACTTCACTTTTATGCGATAGATGACAACTGTCAAGGTCTGCAATCTCTCTTTGGGAGCATCTGAACCTGATGTCCAAGAGTTCTTTTCTGTGAATCATAAGAATTTTTGAAAATTTTATCAACTTGAGTACTTGACGATGTTTACTTCATTTTTATGCGATAGATAACAACTGTCAAGGTCCGCAATCTCTCTCTGGGAGCATCTGAACGTGATGTCCAAGAGTTCTTTTCTTTCTCTGGTGATATAAAATATGTTGAGATGCGAAGGTTTGCTCTGTTGTTTAATGTTTTCTCTGATCTACTTTTTATAAAAATCATACCTGCTTTCTGATATCGACAATTATCATATTTGTTTTTGGCTTGTGCAGTGATACAGAAAGATCACAAATTGCATTTGTGACCTTTAAGGATGCACAGGGAGCAGAGACAGCGGTTCTTCTTTCGGTGATTTCTCTGAGTCTTTTATATTTGACTCTTTAGTTCATTCTTCAATGCTGTCCTGATAAATATGGAAAGTATTTTTTGCTGTTGCCCTTCTCCAGATTTGTTCCTTTTTCCTGGTTAGTCATTATTGTACAGTCGTTATTGAGAAAGAAACACTTGATAACTTTAAGAACAGTGCTTATAGTTTTAAGCCGAGGCTATCTTATTGGTAAAATTTCGATAGAACGTACTTTCCTGATTTATAAGATTCTATGTGATTCCAATAATTTCTTTGATCACATTAATGTTTAGTTTAGAACTTGGTCTTTTTATTGGTCAAATTCGATTTACTCCTGGGCAAAGTTTACTTTATGACGTAATTACTTTATCCTTGAGCTTCATTGTGTGAGATTCACTGAATAGCATGATAAAATTCAAATGTTCTGTTATTAATCATGTCCATAGGAATGCGAGTAATACCAAAACATTTGTATTTTTTACACCCTCAGGTGGCGGATGGATGTGTAGGTGTAATTTTTTTTAAGTGCCATCCTGATGTTGTGTTTATTTTATGTATCACAATTTGCAACCATTATAATCCTCCACCATTTCATATTGGATTTCTCCCACGCAAAATATTAAAATCAAACTTTAATTAAAAGGCAATGGATGAGCCCTCGTTTCCATGCTTTTTTGAAATCAATTTTCTTTTTCCCAGTTATCTTGTGTATGGAAAATTGCTATTAGACAAATCTCAGCTAACAGATTTTTCAAATTACTTTCAGGGTGCTACCATCGTTGATATGACTGTAACCGTTACTCTGGATCCGGATTACAGCCTTCCTCCAGCTGCTTCTGCACCACTCCAGGTGATAATTCTAGATATAATTTATGTTTACCCTTGAGGATCTTCTTACTTGATACTGCTGCAACTGTACAGCCATCTGATAAAAAAACTGAAGGTGGTCCGGAAGCTGCTTTGCGGAAGGCTGAGGATGTTGTAAGTGGCATGCTTGCTAAGGGCTATAACTTAGGGAAAGAGTCTCTTAACAAAGCGAAGGCTTTTGATGAGAAGCTTCAATTGACTTCGACAGCCAGTGCTAAAGTCGCTTCATTTGATAAGAAAATTGGTCTGTCTGAGAAGATAAGTATTGGTACTTCAATTGTTAACGAGAAAGTTCGGGAAGTAGATGAGAAACTCCAAGTTTCCGAGAAAGCAAAATCCACATTCACCGCTGCTGAGCAAACAGTTAGCAATGCTGGATCTGCCATTATGAAGAACAGGTACGTACTTACTGGTGCTACATGGGTGACAGGCGCTTTTAACAGAGTCACTAAAGCAGCGGGGGAAGTTGGCCAAATGACTAAGGAGAGAGTGGGAATTGCTGAGGACGAACATAGAGAAAAAAAGGCGGATGACTTCACTCGAACTCATTCACCTGAGTTGCCTAAAGTCTCTGATTCCGGAGAGCAACATCCTTCCAAACCTGCTCCTGCACAAGGTTTAATCCTCTGATATGCTGCTTTGATTTGTACTTTCGCATACCTTTTGAGCCCTATATTGCTTTACTGTTTACCGAATCCTTGTATGTTTTGAACTGTTATGCTTACGAAGTTTGATCAAATCAGCGAAAGCATTGAATCTTAAAACATGTATTCCATGTGAAGATGTGTTTTCTTCTTGTTTGTAGTATTACATTGTGTAAAGTCAACTAAAAATTACAAGAGGTTATAAACTAAAGTTCTATGTTGATTTCTGGGACGAACTTGTTCCTACTGATAACCTGACTGGCTAGGTTTCTTGGACATCTACGAAATGAGATTGCGGGTGGGATTGTGGGAGATTCAGCATGCTATCTTTGAGTTTTTATTGCTCTCTCTTCTGAGTTAAAACTTTACTATTTCCTGATTTGTTGGTAACTTTTGAAATCAAATGGAGGTTGACTTCGAATTATTCTTGACTATCTTATGGGACACTATCCCAAATATTGATCAATGTCCCAGATTTATCAATGTCGCTTTTTATGTGAGACTCAATGCATTCATAAATATGAGATATTGATTCACCATATGGGGCACTAGTAACCGTTGACTTCTGACTAGAGTCAGCTGCAAATATAATTCGATTTGAAAATATACAGGTCAATAATGTGCTTCTATTTAATTAAATCGCACGAAATATATTAATGGCTGCTAAATAAAACAATATTTTCACCTTAGAAATAAAGTAAAAATAATATAGGAATTTTGGTCGTGAATTGTGTGAAGTTTTCTTTAAGTCGATTATTATAAATTACGTGGCATTGCGAATTAAAATATACGGACATGCCTTGATCACTTTAGGGATAATTGTCCGAGTTTGTTTAAAAACTAGGTGAGGTCCGTCGCGCACTGTGTGACGAGTATCTCTAGGCCAAAATAAATATCTATATATTTATATTAAACGAATGCAATCATAGAACTTAATTATATGATTTTGATTTATGAAATAGTACAATATATATTAATGTGAAGGATTAGCATTTATTAATTAAGTATATTATCAAAGAACACTGTGTGAACATTAAATCTGAACCGTGGATTTAAATTTGATAGAATGGAGAATTTTTACAAGAATTCAAATGGAATTTTATATGTATCTGGAATTTCATAGAAGTTTAAGTTAAGTGTCTGAAAAGGCAAGTCTTTTGTGAACATCATATTAACAGCATAAAAACTTCATTATATAATATAATGAACATATAACATTATACAAAAAAAAAAAAAGGAAATGATTTGAAAACTTAGATGTAAAAGACTTACAGTAACTAAAAAGAAAAATGGCGAAATTAAGTTCATACTATATGCAAAATTCCTCTACAGCGTAGAAAAACAGATATGTAAGACTTAAACAAGTGCAATATGGCAAGCAAGACGTATTTACATAGCAATATTGGCTACTATTGCAAGAAGTATGAGATAGTTTGGGAAAGACGGGAGGCAAAAACTTAACTCCAGTTCTCAAACACATGCAACCAGTCATCTCTGCTGATGTTGTGCGCCTGTCCTATGCGCTACATAAGCATATACTTTTGATTATGTCGTGGTTTTTTACAAAACATGGGGCAGAGCCTCCCCTTAAATTGGAATATCCGGGAAAAAACATAAACATAACAATATATATCTTTAACCATAAAAACCAAAAGACATAAGTAACTAATCACTATAATCAAGCAGATGAGATTACCCCTAATGAAACTGATTGAATAGTTTCACTTGTGATGTTGAGAGATTTAGATTCATCTCACCTCAAGTGAGAAGACATGTTTGATGGATTTAAATTTGAAATTCCATCGATCCAAAAGCATACCAAGGAATTCTTGAAAATTTCCATTATTGAGAATCGACTTTTATCCTCGTCATTGTGCTTTATTCCAAATTTGACCTATTGGCGTTGATTATAGTTAAGAATTTCGTTGTTGTAGCATCGAGTTGTTCTATCAAATGAAATCTTTACATTTCCAAAAGAAACATAATATCTTGTCTGTTTAATTCAATAGAAGATTGTGATTCACTCTACCATTACAACTTGTAGTATGATTTTTAATCATTGTGTCTCATCACTTGTCTATGATTGCGATATGTATTGGTTGTTGTCTCTTGTTTGTTTAATCGTGTCTAGTGGCTTTTGCCGAATCTGTTTGTACTTGTTGTTCATTTAATATAATTCATGTTGATGCTAAAAAACAAAAAGAAAAACAAATAGAAGGAAATGAAATTGAAACCCTAACTGCTAATATATTAATGCAAAAATTTGTAAGTTTTGATTAGTTGTTAAAAGGAAATGACTCTATGGGTGAAGGAATAAAATCAAGAAAGTATAACTTAAATTCACTTTCACCATAAGACATTGGCTTCAGCATCTTACAAAGCACATAAAATATCAAATAATAATATTTAACAAAAGACATAAAACGACTAAAGTGAATATATTATATAACGCTCAACATTCAATCACATATGTTGTTTGGAAAACAAAAATACACAATACCGAGTGCTGTAGAAGGAACTGCATATTGGTTATCTGTTGGGATCGGTCCGGAGTGTTTAGAGGGGGGGTGAATGAACACTCCTTGTAAAAATTAATCCCTTGTGATTTCTTTCGGTTTAGTGAAAGAAATCTATTTCTTAATCAACTCTTTTATAGAACAGACCACTGAATGTATAAGTGCGGAACGGTCTGTTTATATTTGTAAGAGCGGCTCGATGGCTTGAATGAAAGAATGAGTGCAGAAAGATAAGAACACAGAATATGTTTCTGGAAGTTCGAAGGTGATGTAATCCTTCTACGTCTCCCCTTCTTCCAATTAAGGAAGGTTTATACTAGAAGACTTTGATTTATACAATCCTGTTGTACAAACCCGATTCAGGCTGGATTTACCTCACTACCAGTCTGAAACTCCTAGTCACTCGATCTGCTCAGACACACTCTGTCTGACAATTACAATATGTTTCTCACTTCTATTTTTCAACACAGAATACACAAGATGCGCACAGTGATCCTAAGTGATCAAATGTTACAAAGTAATCGTGCTTAAGAATAATTTCAGCTCGAGAGCTTCTGAGCTTGTAAGCTTGTGCTGTTTTGCTTTCTTGTGCGTTTTTCAATTGATCAGCGAGAGTCATGTATATTCCTTTTGTTGCATCCTTTTATAGTTGTAAGTACCAACGACATTATTTCCATTAATGTGCAACTTTGACTCTGCTTAAACTCTGAGTAAGCTACAGTCTTCTTTTTCAGGATACTTGCCGTTCTGGTTCATACTTTCGGCGACTGTCAGGTAGGCTCTTCTTTGTCTTCTTACCTTTTATGGCAATCTTCAGTCTTTGGTCCTTTGTAGCATTAATTACGACATTAAATGCTACAATAAATAGCCGTTAATGATTCGGACTGAGGAGCCATTCTTTATGTATCATTGACTGCTCTGATCTGATAAAGATTGAGATCGATCTGAAGCATCAATTTAGTCAGTCTGAAATCCATCGATCCGGTCTGATATGCTTTGTCATCTTATCAGCTTGATCTGTTTTGGGCGATCGATCTGGTCAGTCTGATTTCACTCGATCTGGTCTGATATGTTTTGTCATCTTTAAAATCTCATCGATAAGGTCCGGAACTAACAAATTCCCCCTTTTTGATGATGACAAAACCTAGCTTCTAAGTCTTTTTAACCAGCCTGATAGGAACACTGAAGCGTATACTTTCAGATCGATTACTTCTTCTTGTACAAAATAAACGAACATTATAAAGTTGGATCGATTAAGCCTTTTATTATAGTTCAAAATAAATGAACAAGGACTTAATTGAAAGGGGATTTTTATTGATCACCAAAAATCCTAAATACAGACAGTCTGATAATTCTATTTTCTAGAAGACTGAGACTGATGCGGCCTGAAGTCTTTTTTCTTTCCCCCCCTTTTGTCAGCAGCAATCTCTTGGAGAAAGTCTACAACTTGTGCTAGCTGAGCGCTGATAGCGTCAAGACGAACGTCTTGAGCGCGGAGGGAATTGTTGACGGATGCTCTGACTTCAGTGGCTAGCTCGATCTGCTCTTTTCTCAGGCTGTTCTTATAAGTGGCTTGCTGAGAAAACAGATCATTTATGCCTCGCTGAAGGCTGCCGATACTGGCTGTCATCTTCTCTTTGAATGAATCAAAGTCCAAAGCTGTAAGCATCTGACCTTGATGAACTTCTAGAACACGTTGAGAGAGTGACATGCAGTTGTCCGAGAGGTGCTGAAGAGTCCTTGCCAGAAATGGAGGTGCATCAGATTGTCGGCTTGGAGAGTGATCTGATGACGACAAGGCATGATCATCTTCTTCAGCAATCGGCACAAGTGAAGATACAACAGCTTGGTGACTTTCGGACCGGATCAAGGTGACCAGATCCGAAGAAAATGCTTGTAATAAAGCCATATCTTCATCTGATTGGACTGGAGGAGTGCTGGTGTGATGTCTCCGAAATGGTTAATTGTGTTTAAGGCATAAATTGTGTTCGTATGATCAATTATGATTAATTATGGTGGTAATTGCATTATGTGCTAGAATTAATTGCCATGTGGAAATGCTTGGTCATGTGGGCTGGTAGAGCATTTCAGGGTACACGTTATGCATGTTGGGTAATCGGGTGTTTTAATGGCTTACATGTGCAAGTAGTCATTTATTTGGTAAAACGTGCATTTAATTGGTATTTGGCGCATTGTGGTGAAATGTGTCTAAAATACAATGTTGGGCATAATTTGCATCATGTTAGGAAGTGGGGTGTAAAAATTTAATTAACTCCCATAACCCACTATAACCTCATATCATCCTTACCCCCCTCACATTACTCAACCCCCCAACACTTTTCAAACCCTGCCCTCCTCCTCTCATTTTCGAGTGGGACTCCAAGGTGGAAGAGAAGTTCTTGCAAAACTTGATTCTTGTGATTTCTTGGTAAGATTTGGGGCCTAGGATGTATATATATATCATCCCTTGTTGTTTTGTGAGGTTTATTGTGATTTTTGGGTGGTGGTTTGGAGTATGAAATGGGTTTATTTGGGTTGGTATGTTTTGTGGTTGGGTGTGGGATTTTGGGGTTGTTTTATGATGTATATTGAAGGTTTAAAGTGTTTTTGTGTTTTGGGTTTGTTGGTATAAGTGTTGTGGAAGTTGGGAAGGAATTTTTGGTGTAAAAATGGTGGAAAACGTGTGCCTGTGCGAGGCGATCGATCGCCTGAAAAGAGGCGACCGATCGCCTAATGGCAGTGGGCTTCTCGCAGGGCAGGCGATCGATCGCCTAAAATGAGGCGACCGATCGCCGAGAGGCAGTAGCCAAACCAAGGGTTAGGCGATCGATCGCCATGTTTGAAGCGACCGATCGCCGCGGAGGAAAATTTGAGGCGATCGATCGCCTCAGTGGAGCGATCGATCGCCAGCTGAGGAATTTTGAAAAATGTTGAATTTTGTTAAATTTTTGGTATTTGGCTATTGTTTAGCTTCTAATATTGATTTGTATGGTTGTGTAGAACCATCCCAGGTACCAACTACATCGAGGAGATAAAGTTATACAACTTCTCCACTTTTGAAACCAAGGTACGTAGTGAGACGTACGAGCATCGGGCGGTAAATCGTATTGCAACTTTAATGATGCATATTGTGAATAGTGTATCCATATATGTGATGGAATATGTGAAATGATAGTGTTATATCATGATATTGGAATGGAATCAAATGTGTTTGATTATTGTGGTAGAATTGATGAATGTTCCGGTAGCCTTTATCTCCGAGCGAGGGAGGTACTTGCCGCTGTCATATGAAGCGATGGTAGTATGATATTTGCCACTGTCATGTCTAAGCGAAGTAACATGCCGCTGTCATTGTCGAAGCGAGGGATATCATATGATGCCGCTATATGTCGAAGCGAGGGGTCCTAAAAGTCCGCTGTTGTATTGGGACCGGAACAGTCACAATTCTAGTGATTAATGTGAAATCTTGTGGATATAATTGGAAACGCGTTATCATCACTATGTCGTGAACTAATGATTTTGTGCATAAATTTGTGAAACAGGAACAACAGTGAAATGTGCTAATGTGGTGATCAAGGAGCATATCTATTATTTGCCGCATGCACTTAATTATTTTTGTTAAGTTGAATTGTGATTAAATGGTGATATTTATATGCTCATGGTGAGTTGTTCCTGTAGGTACGCTTTTGGACAAAGGGGCTCAGGGTTGGGTTGAACTGTGAGCTGAAAGAGACTTGAAAGAAGTTAGATTACAGGATTTTTGTTAGTCTTATCATTCATTTTGGGAATGTAATTAACTAAATACTGAAGTTTTATTTTTGGCCTGTAATTATTTTGAGCTCACATAACAACCAGAACTCTAACATGTATCTATTACATGTTTAGCCATATTTATATCTTGATTTCACCGTTAAGGAACTAGGGTCCTTACATTAGTGGTATCAGAGCAGTGGTTAGAGAACCCGGGAACGAGTGAAGGGTAGCCTTAGCAATAAGTTGGCTAGGCGTCTACTTTTAAATAGGTTGTGCGCATATGAAGCATGTGACTGTTATGCTAACGTGTTATGGTTTTCTAACGATGTATTATGCGAACTGTTTTGTATATTGTTGTTAACCCTTGTGTTGCAGTATGGCAGCAAACGTCGATGTTGGTGATGCTATAAGTGTAAATGCTAGTGCTAGACATACAAATCCCCTACCGCCGCCAGCCTTGGGCGAAGAGCCGTCTGAACAACAGCTATTACCGGGAGAACTGAGTTTGACGCAATTTCTAGCTTATCGGCCCCCGACTTTTGAAGGACTGAAACAGGGGAGAAGGCTGAGGAATGGCTAGAGAGGTTGGAGCAGATATTTGTAGCTGCCCCATGTGCAAAGACAGCTTGGATACGGCTAGCAGAATTTCAATTGGCCAAAAAGGCGTTGATGTGGTGGAAGACCACAGTGATTGAACAAGAAGCTCAGGGTCAAGAAATAAACTGGAAGCTGTTTAGGACTCGATTTCTGACCCGGTACTTCTCAGCAGCTGCACGGCAGGCTAAAGAGGATGAATTCAATAGCTTGAGGCAAGGTACTATGCCGGTGTCTGACTATGCTCTCCAGTACTGTTCTTTACTCAGATATGTGCCTCATATCGCCTCTAGCACCCAAGCAAAGATGAGGAATTTTATGAAAGGCTTGAGGCCGGAGTTGTATGATAGGGTGATCACTTATGGCCCTACTTGTTTTGATGACGCTCTAGCACGAGCTGAATTGGTAGAATTAGGAGTGGGTGCATATCCGACTGTGGCACCGCCTCCAGCACCATCTCAGAGGCCGACCCCTGAGAACTTGAAACCAAGGGGCGACCATTTTAAGCCAAAGGGAAACTCATCATCTTCCAGATTCGGTGGTAGGTGGCAAGATGCTCGTGGAAGGGGTGGTTGTGGGAGTAATGCTCCGTCTCATAGGGGACAGTCTCAGGCTAGCAATTTTGAGAAGGTTAAGTGTTTTCTGTGCGGGGGACCCCATTCAGTGAAAGTATGCTCTGCTTGTTATGAGTGTGGGAAACATGGGCACTTGGCCCGAAATTGTCCTAATCCGGGAGGACCACAGAATACTATGGGGAGACCTTCAGACAGGCCAGCACAGCAGAGACCACCATTTGCACCGAGGCCATTGGGAGGACAGCCGTTGGGGCCACCTCAAGGGCAAGTGTATGCCCTCACCAGGGAGCAGGCTACAGCAGCTCCAGAAGAAGTGATAGCGGGTACGTGTTATTTATTTACGCACCCTGCTTATATTTTGATAGCTACAAGTGCGTCACACTCCTTTGTGTCGACGAGTTTTGTGGAGAGGCACCGTATATGCACGACTCCGTCACCCACGCCTCTTGTGGTTTCGACACCCGCTGGAAAGAGTGTGATTGCAGATCAGTTTGTTGATGACGGCCTCATTTATTTTGAGGACCACGAGTTGAAGTCAGATTTGATTGTTCTGGGGATGTCGGACTTCGACTGCATTGTGGGTATTGATGTGCTGAACAGATACCAGGCAGTAGTGGACTGCAGTCAGAGGACAGTACGATTCAGATCTGATTTAGGGGATCGGTGGACTTTTTATGGGGATGGTTCCCGCTCAAGAATTCCGTTGATATCGGCTTTAAAGATGACTCAGTTATTAGAACGTGGGCACGAGGGTTATCTTATTTATGCCATTGACATCGCTGGCAAGAAAGAAGAGTTAAGAGTTGAAGATATACCCGTGGTTGCCGAGTTTGCCGATGTATTTCCGGAGGAGATTCCCGGATTCCCGCCGGTTAGGGAAGTTGAGTTTGGGATCGAATTATTACCGGGGACATCCGCTATTTCTCGTGCCCCTTACAGGATGGCACCAGCGGAGTTAAGAGAGCTGAAAGAGCAGCTGCAGGAACTACTTGATAAAGGTTACATATGCCCCAGCGTATCACCTTGGGGTGCGCCTGTGTTGTTTGTGAAAAAGAAGGATGGATCGATGAGATTTTGCATCGACTACAGACAATTGAATAAGGCCACAGTGAAGAATAAATACCCTCTTCCGCGGATCGACGATTTGTTTGATCAGTTGCAGGGCACGAGGCTGTACAGTAAGATTGATTTGAGGTCGGGGTACCACCAGATCCGTGTTAGAGAGGATGATGTGCAGAAGACGGCCTTCCGGACCCGTTATGGTCACTATGAGTTTTTGGTCATGCCGTTTGGAGTGACAAACGCCCCGGCTGTGTTTATGAGCTTGATGAATCGAGTGTTCCAACCCTTTTTGGATCAATTCGTCATCGTATTTTATTGACGATATACTTATCTATTCTCGGAGCGAGGAAGATCACAGGGATCATTTGAGGACAGTGCTCCAGATTCTGAGGGACAATCAGTTGTATGCTAAGCTGAGCAAATGTGAATTTTGGCTGAGCAGCGTGGTATTTTTGGGGCATGTGATCTCTAGTGATGGAATTTCTGTAGATCCCAGGAAAGTGGAAGCAGTGATGGATTGGTCTGCGCCTACATCTGTGCCCGAGATCCGTAGCTTCCTCGGTTTAGCGGGTTACTACCGACGTTTCGTCGAGGGATTCTCTAAGATCGCTAAACCATTGACGCAGTTGACTCAGAAGGGTGTTCCGTTTTCTTGGTCAGAGGCATGTGAGCAAAGCTTCCAAGAGTTGAAGCACCGGTTGACTACAGCACCTGTTCTGGTGATCCCTTCGGAGAACGAGAGGTTTGCTTTGTACACGGATGCATCACTGCAGGGATTGGGATGTGTACTGATGCAGGATAGGCATGTGGTGGCTTATGCATCGAGACAGTTGAAGCCTCATGAGACCAGGTACCCGGTTCATGATTTAGAACTGGCAGCCATTATTTTCGCTTTGAAAATTTGGCGGCATTATCTTTATGGTACTTCCTTCACCATTTACACGGATCATAAGAGCTTGAAGTTCCTATTTACCCAAGCGGAACTGAATATGAGGCAAAGGAGGTGGATGGACTTGCTCAAGGACTACGATTGCGAGATAGAGTACCATCCAGGGAAGGCGAACCTGACAGCTGACGCCTTAAGTAGGAAGGTGAAGTGTACGACAGATGATGTTATTCAGTTGTCGGCCTTGATGACCTCTTGTTGTCATTTAGGATATGATTTTGATTTAGATGTATCGCCGGTGCTGGTATCGACCCTATTGGCAGAACCGGACATCTTTGAACTTATTAGGAAAGCTCAGGTGACAGACGCTGAGATACAGAGATGGTTGTCATATTTACGTCTGGGTCAATTATCGAAGTTCAGAGTAGCAGAAGATGGTTCCTTAAGGCTTGGTAACCGTTGGGTAGTGCCGAGGGCACCAGAGTTGCGTCAAGGGATCCTGCATCGTGCTCACAGTAGCAAATTTAGCATCCATCCAGGTGGGAGAAAGATGTACAAGGACTTGTGTGATCAATTTTGGTGGAGACGGATGAAGAGAGACGTTATGTCATTCGTTAAGAAGTGCCTGATTTGCCAACAAGTGAAAGCAGAGAGGCAGAGGCCCGGAGGCGAATTGAAGAGTTTAGATATACCAGAGTGGAAGTGGGAGCACATCTCTATGGATTTTGTGACCCACTTGCCAAGGACTGCCTCGGGATTTGATGCGATCTGGGTGATTGTAGATCGACTGACGAAGGTGGCCCACTTCATTCCATATAGTATGACTTTCACATACTTAAAGATGGCCCAGTTGTATGTACGGGACGTGGTGTGATTGCACGGCATCCCAGTCTCGATTGTGTCTGATAGGGACCCGCGGGTCACATCGCACTTTTGGGAGGGTCTTCAATCGGCCTTAGGTACAGAAGTGAGGCTGAGTACGGCTTATCACCCTCAGACAGATGGTCAGACAGAGCGTACCATACAGACGCTTGAGGACATATTGAGGGCGTGTGTTTCGGAGTTCGATACTCCGTGGCAAGATTCAGTGCCACTAGTGGAGTTCTCTTATAACAACAGTTATCAGGCGAGCATTCAGATGGCTCCATTCGAGGCCCTTTACGGTCGACGATGTAGGTCACCGTTGTACTGGGAAGATTTGACTAGTAAGGCGGTCGGAGGACCGGAATTGATTCGTGAAATGGAGGAGAAAATCAAGGTGATCCGTCAGAAAATGAAAGCGGCTCAAGATAGGCAAGCGGCCTATGCTAATAAACGACGGCGACCATTGGAATTCCAAGTAGGAGACAGAGTCTTTCTGAAAATCTCACCTTTCAGAGGTGTAGTTCGTTTCGGTATGCGCGGGAAGTTGTCTCCGAGATATGTTGGGCCGTACGAGGTATTGCAGCGCATCGGCACTTTGGCTTACCGTTTGGCCCTACCGCCGTCCTTGTCTGGTATACATGATGTCTTCCATGTATCTATGTTGAGGAAGTATGAACCAGACCCGTCTCATGTGTTGCAGCCTTCAGAGGTTCAGTTGAGTTCAGATGTATCCTTTGTTGAACGGCCAGTCAGGATTCTGGATCGTGAGGATCGCAGACTTCGAAGCAAGGTAATACCGATGGTCAAGGTTCAGTGGGATCGTCGGGGTGTCGAAGAGGCCACGTGGGAGACGGAACGGCATATGGTGCAGCACTACCCGGAACTATTCTCTGGTATGTGTTTATGTTTAGTTCCTTTTGGGGTAGGTGCATGCGATTTCGAGGACGAAATCTTATAAGTAGGGGAGTGTTGTGATGTCCCCGAAATGGTTAATTGTGTTTAAGGCATAAATTGTGTTCGTATGATCAATTATGATTAATTATGGTGGTAATTGCCTTATGTGCTAGAATTAATTGCCATGTGGAAATGCTTGGTCATGTGGGCTGGTAGAGCATTTCAGGGTACACGTTATGCATGTTGGGTAATCGGGTGTTTTAATGGCTTACATGTGCAAGTAGTCATTTATTTGGTAAAACGTGCATTTAATTGGTATTTGGCGCATTGTGGTGAAATGTGTCTAAAATACAATGTTGGGCATAATTTGCATCATGTTAGGAAGTGGGGTGTAAAAATTTAATTAACTCCCATAACCCACTATAACCTCATATCATCCTTACCCCCCTCACATTACTCAACCCCCCAACACTTTTCAAACCCTACCCTCCTCCTCTCATTTTCGAGTGGGACTCCAAGGTGGAAGAGAAGTTCTTGCAAAACTTGATTCTTGTGATTTCTTGGTAAGATTTGGGGCCTAGGATGTATATATATATCATCCCTTGTTGTTTTGTGAGGTTTATTGTGATTTTTGGGTGGTGGTTTGGAGTATGAAATGGGTTTATTTGGGTTGGTATGTTTTGTGGTTGGGTGTGGGATTTTGGGGTTGTTTTATGATGTATATTGAAGGTTTAAAGTGTTTTTGTGTTTTGGGTTTGTTGGTATAAGTGTTGTGGAAGTTGGGAAGGAATTTTTGGTGTAAAAATGGTGGAAAACGTGTGCCTGTGCGAGGCGATCGATCGCCTGAAAAGAGGCGACCGATCGCCTAATGGCAGTGGGCTTCTCGCAGGGCAGGCGATCGATCGCCTAAAATGAGGCGACCGATCGCCGAGAGGCAGTAGCCAAACCAAGGGTTAGGCGATCGATCGCCATGTTTGAAGCGACCGATCGCCGCGGAGGAAAATTTGAGGCGATCGATCGCCTCAGTGGAGCGATCGATCGCCAGCTGAGGAATTTTGAAAAATGTTGAATTTTGTTAAATTTTTGGTATTTGGCTATTGTTTAGCTTCTAATATTGATTTGTATGGTTGTGTAGAACCATCCCAGGTACCAACTACATCGAGGAGATAAAGTTATACAACTTCTCCACTTTTGAAACCAAGGTACGTAGTGAGACGTACGAGCATCGGGCCGTAAATCGTATTGCAACTTTAATGATGCATATTGTGAATAGTGTATCCATATATGTGATGGAATATGTGAAATGATAGTGTTATATCATGATATTGGAATGGAATCAAATGTGTTTGATTATTGTGGTAGAATTGATGAATGTTCCGGTAGCCTTTATCTCCGAGCGAGGGAGGTACTTGCCGCTGTCATATGAAGCGATGGTAGTATGATATTTGCCGCTGTCATGTCTAAGCGAAGTAACATGCCGCTGTCATTGTCGAAGCGAGGGATATCATATGATGCCGCTATATGTCGAAGCGAGGGGTCCTAAAAGTCCGCTGTTGTATTGGGACCGGAACAGTCACAATTCTAGTGATTAATGTGAAATCTTGTGGATATAATTGGAAACGCGTTATCATCACTATGTCGTGAACTAATGATTTTGTGCATAAATTTGTGAAACAGGAACAACAGTGAAATGTACTAATGTGGTGATCAAGGAGCATATCTATTATTTGCCGCATGCACTTAATTATTTTTGTTAAGTTGAATTGTGATTAAATGGTGATATTTATATGCTCATGGTGAGTTGTTCCTGTAGGTACGCTTTTGGACAAAGGGGCTCAGGGTTGGGTTGAACTGTGAGCTGAAAGAGACTTGAAAGAAGTTAGATTACAGGATTTTTGTTAGTCTTATCATTCATTTTGGGAATGTAATTAACTAAATACTGAAGTTTTATTTTTGGCCTGTAATTATTTTGAGCTCACATAACAACCAGAACTCTAACATGTATCTATTACATGTTTAGCCATATTTATATCTTGATTTCACCGTTAAGGAACTAGGGTCCTTACATTAGTGGTATCAGAGCAGTGGTTAGAGAACCCGGGAACGAGTGAAGGGTAGCCTTAGCAATAAGTTGGCTAGGCGTCTACTTTTAAATAGGTTGTGCGCATATGAAGCATGTGACTGTTATGCTAACGTGTTATGGTTTTCTAACGATGTATTATGCGAACTGTTTTGTATATTGTTGTTAACCCTTGTGTTGCAGTATGTCAGCAAACGTCGATGTTGGTGATGCTATAAGTGTAAATGCTAGTGCTAGACATACAAATCCCCTACCGCCGCCAGCCTTGGGCGAAGAGCCGTCTGAACAACAGCTATTACCGGGAGAACTGAGTTTGACGCAATTTCTAGCTTATCGGCCCCCGACTTTTGAAGGACTGAAACAGGGGAGAAGGCTGAGGAATGGCTAGAGAGGTTGGAGCAGATATTTGTAGCTGCCCCATGTGCAAAGACAGCTTGGATACGGCTAGCAGAATTTCAATTGGCCAAAAAGGCGTTGATGTGGTGGAAGACCACAGTGATTGAACAAGAAGCTCAGGGTCAAGAAATAAACTGGAAGCTGTTTAGGACTCGATTTCTGACCCGGTACTTCTCAGCAGCTGCACGGCAGGCTAAAGAGGATGAATTCAATAGCTTGAGGCAAGGTACTATGCCGGTGTCTGACTATGCTCTCCAGTACTGTTCTTTACTCAGATATGTGCCTCATATCGCCTCTAGCACCCAAGCAAAGATGAGGAATTTTATGAAAGGCTTGAGGCCGGAGTTGTATGATAGGGTGATCACTTATGGCCCTACTTGTTTTGATGACGCTCTAGCACGAGCTGAATTGGCAGAATTAGGAGTGGGTGCATATCCGACTGTGGCACCGCCTCCAGCACCATCATAGGATAACATCAGATTGACATGGATCGGTCTGAAAGTTTGACCGGTCTGTGTCTTTCTGAACATTGTATTATCGATCTGTGGCAACAAAAATCTTTAAGAGCGAAAGTAAGAAAACATCTAAACTATTAAGATAAGTCAATTAAACCAAGAATTTGACGGAAATAATTAAACTTAGCCTCTGGGAGCGGTTTGGTGAAGATGTCTGCTGCTTGATGCTCTGTTGAGATGTGCTCGATCCGAATTTCCTTTTTGCCAATAAAATGATGTCGTATATCAATATGCTTTGTTCGAGAGTGCAGAACTGGATTATACGTTATAGCGATTGCACTTATGTTGTCGCAAAATATCGGAGAGTCAACAGCTTGGATGCCATAGTCTTTGAGCTGGTGTTGAATCCAGAGCATTTGAGCGCAACAGCTTCCAGCGGCTAGATACTCTGCTTCAGCTGTAGATGTGGCAATCGATGTCTGCTTTTTACTGAACCAAGAGATCAATCTTTCACCTAGAAATTGACATGTTCCACTGGTGCTTTTACGATCAATCTTACACCCAGTGTAGTCTGCGTCTGAATATCCGATCAAGCTGAAGTTTGAATCTTTGGAGTACCAAAGACCAACGTTCTGAGATCCTTTTAAGTATTTCAGAATACGCTTGGCAGCAATAAAATGTGATTGCTTTGGTTCTGACTGAAATCTGGCGCACATACAGACTGAGAACATAATATCAGGCCGGCTCGCTGTAAGATACAATAGCTATCCGATTAGTCCTCTATACATGGTTACTTCAACTGCCGTTCCCCCTTCGTCTTTGTCTAACTTGATTGTTGGACTCATTGGAGTTGATGCAGTTGAGCATGTTTCCATTCCAAATCTCTTGAGGAGCTCTTTGGTATACTTGGTCTGGTTGATGAAAATACCATTGTTGAGCTGTTTTACTTGGAGACCCAAAAAGAATGAAAGTTCTCCCATCATGCTCATCTCAAACTGTCCCTGCATTAACTTAGAAAATTTCTCGCACAATTTGGGGTTAGTTGACCCAAAGATTATGTCATCAACATAAATCTGAACTAATAGGGTATGTTCCCCCTTAATAAATTTAAAGAGAGTTTTATCTACTGAGCCGATCTGAAAATCATGGTTCAGCAGAAATTGAGATAGAGTGTCATACCAGGCTCTTGGAGCTTGTTTCAGACCATACACTGCTTTATTCAGTAGATACACATGATTGGGATACAAATGGTTCTGAAATCCAGGTGGTTGCTCAATGTAGACTTCTTCCTGAAGCTTTCCATTAAGAAAAGCGCTCTTGACGTCCATCTGATATACTTTGAAGTCTTTAAAGGCAGCATATGCAAGAAAGATTCGGATAGCTTCAAGTCTGGCGACTGGTGCAAATGATTCATCGAAGTCGATTCCTTCTTCTTGTCTGAATCCTTGTGCCACCAGTCTGGCTTTGTTTCTAACCACAGTTCCATCTGCGTCCAGCTTATTTCTGAAGACCCATCTGGTTCCAATAACAGGCAGATCGCTTGGTCTGGGGGTTAGACTCCAAACTTGATTTTGTTCGAATTGATTAAGCTCTTCTTGCATTGCCTTAATCCAGTTGAAATCAGTCAACGCTTCATCGGTCTTCTTAGGTTCCAGAGTTGAGATGAAAGCAGCATGTGTGAATTCATCCATCATCTGTCCTCTGGTTCTGATCGGTGCAGAGGGACTACCAATCACTAGATTAGGTGGATGCTTCTTAGTCCATCTATAGCTTGACTCTGGATTGTCTGGTCCGATCGGATGAGTAGTAGCAGCATGATCAGCATCTGCTTTAACATTTGAGTGAGGAACATCCGGATCAGCTCGATCTGAAGAAGCTTCAATGCCTTGATCCGGTCTGTCTGGCACTTCTGGTTCTGGTGGATTGTCTCTTGACCTGTTAGCTACAATCTCATCATCACTGTTAGCTTCGAGATGGATATTTTCCATCTGATTTTGAATTGATTCTTTGTTGCCCTCAACACATAAAGATTCATCAAAAACTACATGAACAGATTCTTCTACAGTTAAGGTACAATTATTGAAAATTCTATAAGCTTTACTAGTTGATGAATATCACAAGAATATTCCATTATCTGACTTAGCTTCAAATGTTGTAAGATGATTCTTACCATTGTTATGAACGAAGCATTTGCAGCCAAAAACATGAAAGTGAGAAATAGATGGTCTGTTACCAGTCCATATTTCATATGGAGTAAGGTTCAGCTTCTTGTTGATCATAGACCAATTTTGAGTGTAGCAATCAGTGTTTACAGCTTCTGCCCAGAACTTTTGCGAAATACCAGAATCAGCAAGCATTGTTCTTGCTGCTTCCTTGAGCGTTCTGTTTCTTCGTTCTGCAACTCCATTCTGTTGAGGAGTTCGAGCGGCTGAAAACTCATGCTTGATTCCATGATCTTCTAGAAAGGATTCAAGATTCTGATTTGAAAATTCAGTGCCTTTGTCACTGCGAATCCTGTCTATGCTGGATGATTTCTCATTCTGAGTGCGTTTCAGCAGCTTGATCAACTTCGGACCGGTCTGATCTTTACTGCTCAAAAATATAGTCCATGTAAAGCGTGAGTAATCATCAATAACAACAAGAGTATACCGCATTCCCCCTAAACTTGTTATTGGTATAGGACCAAACAAGTCCATATGCAGTAGTTCTAAACAACGGGAGGAGGATTTGGCATTCTTGTTTTTGAAGGATGATCTGATCTGTTTGCCTATTTGGCAAGCTTCGCACATCTTATCCTTAGCAAAATCGATCTTGGGCAGACCGATAACTAAATCATGTTTACACAGCTAGAGATAGTCTTAAAATTGATATGATTCAAGCGTTTATGCCATAGCCAGTGTTTATTATCATTGTTAGCGATGAAGCAAGTAGGATTATCAGATTGAGCATGATTCCAGTTAATCTTATATGTATTTCCATTCCTGATTCCTACAAGCATGGTTATACCGTCTGATGATTTAACAGTGCAAGTGTGTTTGTGAAATTCTACAGCATAACCATTATCACAGAGTTGACTTATACTAATCAGATTATAGCACAGATTTTCAACTAACAGCACATCAATGATAATAATGTTACCATGGACAATCTTACCCTTGCCCACGGTCTTACCCTTTGAGTTATCTCCGAAGATGATCTTGGGTCCACTACATTCTGTGACTTCAGACAGCAGCTCGATGTTTCCAGTCATGTGACGAGAACACCCACTGTCCAAATACCAGTCTGATGCGAGTTTCTTCGGTACCTGTCATCAAATATAATTATTGTTGGTACCCAATCCTATTTGGGTCCAGAACGGATTAGCCCTTTGGGAACCCACACCTGTATCAGCTTCAATGGCTTGTGTGTGTAAGGTGTGCTGTGTGCTGGTCTGTTTCGATGTTGTGTATGATAATGTGTGTGTTGTGGAAGCCTTTGATTCTCATAAGGTAGTCTATATCTTCGTTGAATCGGTTTTGAATTATAGTAATTGTATTGTCTTCCTTGCCTTCGATCTTGCACCCTTAGATTTGGTCTGAAAGACGCAAAGCTTGCTGGTGCCTTTTCTTTGGCTTGGTTGACATATCCAATTCATTTTCTCAAACCTTGATTCACGAAAGAGACTCCCGTTTGAATCGTAGGTGCTTCAGTCTCATATACTGTGCTGGATTTAACAAATGTCATTTGTTTGATTTTGTTCTTTACCAGCAACAGTTCAGATTCATCTTTGGTGGATTCTTTGGTGTCAAAGCCTATGCCGGTGAAATCACCAACGTTTCTTTGTACCTCTTGTAATTCTTCCAAAGATGTTCTGGATTTTGTCCATGTCTTGAATATATGAGAAAGCTTAGCATTTTGTGTGCTAATTCTCTTATTTTCTTCATGGAGCTGATCGTAGGAGATTTTCAGCTTATTCAGCTCGATCTGGAGATTGTTGCACTCACCCTGCTCAGAGCAGCTTGATTTGTTGTGCTCATCCATTTGATCACTGATTTTAGCTTTATTCTTCTCAAATGATTCAGCTAAGATCCTGTAATCATTAGCCATGTCTTGCAGTGCGGACATGAGCTCTTCACGTGTAAATTCATTTGAGTCAAAGTCAAATACCTCGGCTGTCTGACTCATCTCTTCATCTGCCATTAGACATTGAATATCTTCTTCGCTTTCGCTGGAAGAATATTCGGAGTTGTCTGAATCGGAGTCAGTCTGAGCCCATTTGCTGTTACCTTCTTCAGCTACTAGGACCTTTTGGGACTTTCCATGATTTTTGCGGTCTTTGTAGTGCTTCTTTTTCCTGTCATCGCGATGCTTCTCCTTCCGTTATTCTTTCTTCGGTCTGGTGCAATCTGCAATGAAATGTCCGGTCTTACCACAATTGTAGCAAGTCTGATCATTAACAGCATCGTCCTTTCTTGGCTTATAATGATGAGAGGGTTTAAAGTTCCTCTTATTTTTAGACATGAATTTACCGAATTTCTTAATAAATAATGACATAGCATCATTACTTATCTGTTCAACGGATCGGTCTGATGTTGAGGCGGTCTGGTCTGGAATGGCTGCCAGGGCCTTGTTTGGTTGAGAGATGAATGGCTCTGCTTCACCTCTGCTTATCAGTTCAAACTCATAGGCCTTAAGATCTGCAAACAGATCATGAAGTTCAACCTTGTTAAGATCTTTTGATTCCCTCATGGCAATGGTCTTAACATCCCATTCCTTTGGCAGAGCTCTCATAACTTTCAGAGCGATCTCTCTGTTAGAATATTCCTTCCCCAGACCATTCAGTTCATTTATGATGCCAGTGACTCTTTCATCAAACTCATTTAGAGTTTCTCCACTCTTCATCTTTATGCTCTCAAATCTTTCAAGAGCAACAGTTAACTTGTTTTCTTTGGTCTGGTCGTTGCCCTCACATAGATGTGCTATCTTTTCCCAGATTTCTTTGGCAGTAGAGCACATTTTGATTTTGCTGAACATGTTCTTGTCTAATGTCTTGAACAAGATGTCTTTGGCAACATTATCGAGATTTGCTTTCTTTCTTTCCTCATTCGTCCAGAGGGATCTGTCCTTTTCTACCATTTGTGGTTCACCACCAGTAATGGCGACTGCTGTATTGACTTTCAGAATCTTCATTGGTCCATCAGTGATGACGAACCACATATCGTCATCCTGAGCTGCCAGATGAGCTTGTATTCTGATTCTCCAGTCATCATAGTCTTCTTTTGAGAACATAGGAATTTTGTTGAATGATGCCATCAGCTCAAGTGTCTTTGTGCTGATTAAGATGACCTACTCTGATACCACTTGTTAGGATCGGTCCGGAGTGTTTAGAGGGGGGGGGGGGGGGGGGGGTGAATGAACACTCCTTGTAAAAATTAAACCCTTGTGATTTCTTTCGGATTAGTGAAAGAAATCTGTTTCTTAATATTTGTAAGAGCGGCTCGATGGCTTGAATGAAAGAATGGGTGCAGAAAGATAAGAACACAGAATATGTTTCTGGAAGTTCGAAGGTGATGTAATCCTTCTACGTCTCCCCTTCTTCCAATTAAGGAAGGTTTATACTAGAAGACTTTGATTTATACAATCTTGTTGTACAAACCCGATTCAGGCTGGATTTACCTCACTACCAGTCTGAAACTCCTAGTCACTCGATCTGCTCAGACACACTCTGTCTGACAATTACAATATGTTTCTCACTTCTATTTTTCAACACAGAATACACAAGATGCGCACAGTGATCCTAAGTGATCAAATGTTACAAAGTAATCGTGCTTAAGAATAATTTCAGCTCGAGAGCTTCTGAGCTTGTAAGCTTGTGCTGTTTTGCTTTCTTGTGCGTTTTTCAATTGATCAGCGAGAGTCATGTATATTCCTTTTGTTGCATCCTTTTATAGTTGTAAGTACCAACGACATTATTTCCATTAATGTGCAACTTTGACTCTGCTTAAACTCTGAGTAAGCTACAGTCTTCTTTTTCAGGATACTTGCCGTTCTGGTTCATACTTTCGGCGACTGTCAGGTAGGCTCTTCTTTGTCTTCTTACCTTTATGGCAATCTTCAGTCTTTGGTCCTTTGTAGCATTAATGACGACATTAAATGCTACAATAAATAGCCGTTAATGATTCGGACTGAGGAGCCATTCTTTATGTATCATTGACTGCTCTGATCTGATAAAGATTGAGATCGATCTGAAGCATCAATTTAGTCAGTCTGAAATCCATCGATCCGGTCTGATATGCTTTGTCATCTTATCAGCTTGATCTGTTTTGGGCGATCGATCTGGCCAGTCTGATTTCACTCGATCCGGTCTGATATGTTTTGTCATCTTTAAAATCTCATCGATAAGGTCCGGAACTAACATTATCAGAAAACCAATTCTTGACAATACCCTGAAATGAGTTATTCGGGATTGATTCGGGCCACTTATCCACCAATTTGAAACCATATCCTGATACAACAGAAATTAAAGATAGCTCGTCAACTCTGCGCGAAACGTGGCATAAAATAAAAACTGGTTCTTGATCCTTTTCCATAATTCTGCCGGATGACATCAATTCTCGTGCAGTAGCATACATGGGATTAATCGCCTCAGGAATATACGTTACATCCGTGCCAATAGTAACATTAAAACCTTTTTTGTTTAGTTTCCTAATGGCATCTATCTCAGTTTCATTCCCCCATTCTAGTTTTCTCACGTGTAATATATCGAGAATTGGTGATTTGAGGTTTGAGGATACATTTTCGGCCACGAGTTCGAGTGCTTTTGTGTCACCTCCAGTGGCGATAACGAGGTCGGCTTATCTAGCAGCAATCATTGAACAGATTCCACTGCAGCCACATCCAAGTTCTAAGACCCTTTTACCGGAGACAATTTCTTGATTTGTGGCAAGTACATAAGACATTAACCTAGCTGACTCCCATAGCATTAAGCCGGTAGATGTGCAGGTATGATTGTACTCTTTTGAAAGTAGTTTTATCTAGAAATACAAATCCTTTATTTCAACATCAACAACCTAAGAAAATGATAAAGATCTACTCAGGCTAAGGCTCGTAAGACGGAGGAACAAGTTCTACATTAAGATTCATGTTTCGTGGTACGTCAGATGTGTGTTGACAAAGTGAGTTAAGAGAAGCAAAGGGTTGTGATCTAGTACCTCTTCGCAGGAAGATGGTACACAAAACATTTCAACAGCCATTCCCTCGGCAATTTCAAACCCATTTTTGACATCTTTCCGTTCATCATTATCCCCTTGTAGATGACTCACTGCACTTCCAATTATACAATAAGCTGCTTGAAATACAGCTTGAACCCATCGCTTGCATGGAATGATACAAAGTTTCTTCTATAAATAAATACAAATATACACAGTCAAGATGAAAGAAATAAGTTCGGAATTCAAAAAATCCTTATATGGCATTTTATGAGCGGGTTTATATGTGTTTTCATGGTGGCGTTTGGAAGCAGGGAAATGATATAAAGGAAGCAAATAATCTATTAACTGTACTTTTTGTCCTCCTCACTTATGTTTGTTAGGAAATTTTTCCATCTACTAAATTCCACAATAACTAAATTAAGAACGGTATGTTTCTGAATCCAAATGTAAAGCTGCACATTTTTCCAATATCATCAAGCTAAGCACCATCGATCTCCTCTTCTAGGGCAGGGCATTTCCCCGACGAATACAAAATCAGATATGCAGAGGAAAGAAATACATGGGGTTTGTGATATTTCAACAGATTATAGTACATGCCAGCGCCACCATCATGTATGTTTGCTCCACGTAAATGTAAGAACATTCGCTACTTTTAACAATTGAATTCAGTAAAGATCATCACTACAATATGATACTAACCAGCACGAGTTTTTACCAAAATAATCTCAAATAATTTACCTATTCATTACAATCGCTCTCGATCTATCTTCCACTGCAGCACAAAACACGTTCTTTCACGTGGAATGCAGTTTCTTTGAAAAGATTTTCTAAGAACTCAACTGAGAAGTAGAAAGCTCGTGAAGGGGATAATCAGACGAGAAAATGAGATGAAGGGATGTAAAAAATTGAAGAGGTAAATCAAATGCATTTGGCGAAAGCAATCTGGATTGGGACTGTCGAATTGGAATTGTCGGTTGATTTGATGAAGAAGAAAATCCAATGGCATTTTAGTAATAAGGAAGCAAAAGCTCAATCGAAATCAGCCGACAATTTAGCGCGCTTATATAATGTTAAGAATTAGAACTATCCTTTCTCGTCTCTTAAAAATTGTATTTCCATTTTTATTGGTTTTATTAAACATAATTCTTTTATTTTTTTCTCTCTTTAATTTATAATCCTATTAATGAAGTAGCAATCTACGTCAACACAAAGTTGGTCTTTTTTAATTATTTAACCTAAAAAATAATTTTATTTATAAAAATAACTCAATTTTAAAACTTTTATCAAAATAATCGAAGTTGCTGTGAGGTGTCGATATATAAATTCAAAAATCATAAAATCTCAACCATGTGGTTGACATGTAAAATTTTCAAAGAAAAATAAAGTAGAAACACAAATGTATGTAATCCTATCATCAATTAAACTTAAATTAAAAAAAGGGGAAATTGCAAGGAAGTGCTCTTTTGGGAAACTTTAATCACTTAAGTCTTGGGAAAAAACTTTAGTGCAAGAAAATCCAAGTTGGAGAAACTTCTATTCAAATAGGTCCAATTTTCAAATTTTCAAATCAATTTGGTGTTTTATTTGACTCTTTTACCCCTCAATTGTTAGGCGAGATTGCATTCTATTCCCTAGGCTTTTGTTTAGCTTACAAAATGGTCTCTATATAATATTTAATTATCTTTTATATTCTTATATTTATAAAACATTGGCATTTCTTTTCTTCTTTTTACAAGTCTCCGTTTTTGCGATCCTTGGCACAAAATGGTATCAGAGCCTATGTTTATTCTGGAAATACTATGATAATATCTTGAATATTAATTTGTAACCTATTCGGAGGAGACGATTCAAGAAAAATATGGACCCGAACGAATGTTCGAAGTGTCACTCTTACATGGTATTTCCAGAAATTGGAAAGACTAAATCAGAAGCATATGGCAGAAGCTCAACACTTTAGCCATAAGTGGAAACAATTACGAGGAACAGGTTTATGCACTCCATGCATAAATCATTACAAGAAATTGGAAAGGATGGCTAAGAGGCTTCATCAAGTGAACCTCAAACTTCAGTTCCAGTTAGCCGAACTTCAGGAGGACGATCATTCTGAACACGAGGACGTTGTGCCAGACCCCAATGATCCAACAGGGCCCGGACCGGATGATTAAGATGGGTGAGCCAACCTTTCGTGAAATCGAGCCAGATTCTTCTAAGATATCCCAAGATCTTAGAGAAATCCAGAAGACATTGCAGCGTTATGGTTACCTTCAATACCATGTCCCTGCTCAGATCCATCAGATTCAGAGCCAGATGGAGATTATGATTAAACATCAGAAGGAGATTCTTGAAAACCTTCAAGATGTTCAAGCCCGAGTGAAGGAATTGGAGTCAAGGCCAAGTCCGACAGGAAGAAGGAACGGCGGATGGTTGCCACCATCTTACGGAACAGAACCCCTTTTACACCAAAAAGGGAAAGCAGAGGAGGTCCGGAGGCCTTTGACGGAGACCAAAAAATGATTAGAGTCCTACAAGAAGAACCATTACATCTCACAAAGTAATGGAAAGAATCAACCTGGAAGATCTTCATGATCTTGCTAATTCATTTACGGGATTAAATCTCGTAGAAATCAAGACAGGAGAGCTTGTACAAAGACCTCCACCACAAGAGAGCTTTGGGTCACACAATCCACCCGAAGGAGACCAAAGTATGCCACACAGGGAAGATTTCACCTCAGCAACTTTGGATCCCCCAGTTGGAACAAGGAACCGTTCCCGAAGGCCAGATATTCATCAGACGCCCTACGGGAAATCTCAGCTAGATCCAATCCATCCATATGGACTTATGCTCAACATGGATATTTTTGATTTTAAAAATAGAGAAATTCTTATTGATGAATGGGCTTCAGCAATGAGAATTGCAGCAGAAACACTTGACTTAAGCAAAGAAGGATTCATTTTACTTCTAAAAATGAGTCTGGAAGGATCAGTCAAGATTGCCTGGGATCTAGGAGACCCAGGAACCAAGGAAGAAGTTTTAGCCGGAGAGTCCCTAAAAGAGATCGTGGACAAGATGGCGAGATTCTTCAAAATCTGTTTCATCGGAATAAGCTACTTCGAAGGAATGGAGGAAGAGAAGGCTAATAAAAACAGACAAGCTCTAATTAGCCTGGAACTACATGACATCTGCTATGTAGACGAATACATCAAACTCTTTACAGAGTATCGATGGAAGTCGAAGATAGCGGAAAAGGATGCAATAGAGTTGTTCTTTGCCAAAATTCCCAGCCTATGGAGAGAAATGCTTATACAGGAGTATACACCGCATGCAATCGAAACGGTGTCCAGGAGAATGTCATTTCTCAAAATAAAGCTGGCGGAGTGGTGCTACCAAGCAAAGCTCCAGAAAAATTTCAAGAAACTCAGAGGAATCGATAAAATGGATCCTTTTGTTGTACGGGAAATGATATTCCTACAATTATCGGAAACTACCCACAAAGGCTGATCGCTTTTATTTTAAACAGTTTTTTCGAGTGTAGCGATTCTATACCGCAAGTGCACGGTGTCAAGTTTTAGTGTAAGGGTTTAAAAGTAAGGAGTGTCGTACCCACATGGACTAGTAGTAATTACCACGTTCGATTAGAATTTCTATATTTAACCTACGATTATGAAATGATTATCAAACTAAATTGACTTAAGCACAAAATTAACCTAACCAGCAATGATGGATAATTGAAGAGAATTTATAGACGAATGTAGCAATTCATGTGCATATAATGAGAATCATTATACTCCCTTTAGGTAAGGATGAATTCTTTCAATTTAGGCTCATAAATGTGGGTATAATGAGTTGCCAAAAAAATGTTGAATGGGGGCTAATAGTATGTTAAACACACTCCATTCTTTTTCAATTATGCTCAAAATTGGATATTAGGGATTAATGTAAACATGGTAAGCTTGAAAGGCTCAAACGGTCCAAAGATCGCCTAGATCATCTCCTAATCAAGTTCATGACTATAAAATTTCGCCTTGAAGTGTCGTCATCAAATAGTTTCTAAGGTACTCTAAGATGCTGAAAAACAATTCATTAAGTTCACAAAAATTTCACTAGTGCAAGTGCAATTCACAAGATTATGACTCAAATGTGCTCAAAATATTCATCATCTTTGACATGCTACTCAAAACAAGATATTCACAAACAAGTCTTACAATCATCAAAACTCAAGTTGACATGCATAGTGAGATTAATATCATCATGGAATAGAGACCACTACTATGATTCATTCTTATCTTACTAAATGAACTCATTTTCAAAAAAAAAATTGTTGGTGCTCAATAAACGATCAATTTCCAAATAAGAAGCATGACACAGTCTTTAAACAAATTTAACATCACAATCTGAAATAAAAATAATCAAGTTCAGAAATACTAAGATAACGAGGATGTCGCTCCGTGCGTCTCTCCGTTCTTCCGTTCCTTGCGTTGCTCTTGCTCTTCAATGATTTGTGGTGGTGCTTTTGATGGAGGAGAGGCTGCTAGGTCTCAGTAAAAATTGGCAAAAGTCCTTCAAAATTCGTCCCTAGGTCTGATATATAGGGCAACAATAATTGGGAAGGAGTCCCTCTTGAACCAAACATGGAAAGTCTTTAATTTTCCACAAACTCTTCGCGGCGATCGATCTTCGTTCTTCCGCGATCGATCTTCAATCTCTACTGGACATGATACTCAAAATAAACAAATCCGCAATCGATATTCGTTCCCTCGCGATCGATCGCGAGTCTTCACTGTATATTGGAGATCGATCGCGAGTTCTTGCCGATCGATCGTCAATGTATTCTGTTCAACATCACTTTTTACAGCTCGGCGATCGATCGCGATGTTATTGCCGATCGATCGCGAGCTGTATAAAAATTCATACTTCGAGATTTCAGTCCATTTTCTCACGTCTTCGCTCGGTTTGGTCCTTTTTCAACATTATTAGTTTATTTCCTCCCCTTTTATCCCCTTGGACCTAGATTCCTGAAATACACAAAAATATACCACAAAGCGTAAAATCATCCAGGAATCAAAACGAAAATCAATACAAAAACATAGCAAAATAAGTGTAAAATTCACACTTATCAACTCCCCCAAACCTAAACTTGATCGTCTCGAGCAAGAAATAAGATCAAAAAGTAGAGTTCAATATTTGAAGATTCAAATAAACCAATTTGTAGTCAATCATGTAGCTCAGACATCTCACTTACAGACGAACCATAATAAATCAGAAAGTTTAACAAGTTGTGTTTTCTCATAGATCAAGCAACACGTCGCCAAATCAGAACGTGCATGTGTGTTATTGGCACTTTCAAGTTTCATACAATTTTCATAGATAAAATCATGCTAGTCAATGAAAAGTAAGATTATCATTGAGCACCCCAAAATCCTATTTTCAAACACTTCTCCACTAATGTAGTCACTCCATTGACGTTGATCACTAGGTCTTTTTAAGCTTGTAGCGTTAGGCCTAGGTGTTTGGCTTCAAAGAAAGGATAGGATAGCACAAAGAATAGAGTATAATCATGTAAATTTCAATTTGTTAGCATAACTTGAGCTTCTCTTCTTTTTCTTGTAGCTTTGGCCACTTTGGGTCTTAATTAGATAATTATATATATATATATATATATATATATATATATATATATATTTTCAAGGCTTTATCTATCTTTTTCTTTTCTCATCATCAATTTTTTTTCAATAATAAGCTCATCCAAATGTAGCAATTCATGTGCATATAATGAGAATCATTATACTCCCTTTAGGTAAGGATGAATTCTTTCAATTTAGGCTCATAAATGTGGGTATAATGAGTTGCCAAAAAAATGTTGAATGCGGGCTAATAGTATGTTAAACACACTCCATTCTTCTTCAATTATGCTCAAAATTGGATACTAGGGATTAATGTAAACATGGTAAGCTTGAAAGGCTCAAACGGTCCAAAGATCGCCTAGATCATCTCCTAATCAAGTTCATGACTATAAAATTTCGCCTTGAAGTGTCGTCATCAAATAGTTTCTAAGGTACTCTAAGATGCTCAAAAACAATTCATTAAGTTCACAAAAATTTCTCTAGTACAAGTGCAATTCACAAGATTATGACTCAAATATGCTCAAAATATTCATCATCTTTGACATGCTACTCAAAACAAGATATTCACAAACAAGTCTTACAATCATCAAAACTCAAGTTGACATGCATAGTGGGATTAATATCATTATGGAATAGATACCACTACTATGATTCATTCTTATCTTACTAATTGAACTCATTTTCAAAAAAAAAATTGTTGGTGCTCAATAAACGATCCAAATAAGAAGCATGACACATTAATGCACTCCCCCAAACTTAATTCATGCATTGTCCTCAATGTACTAGGCATGGAAAATGAGACAAAACATTTACCTTTGACAACGACCGTCAGTGATCGTTGTCCAATTCCTCATCAGCTCATGGGGTATAATGTTGGATAGATCACAGCACGTATGGAGTCTCGCCACAATCAAAAATAAAAACAAAACAAACCAAAATAAACTAAAAACAAAGCAAAGGGATAGGAAAAAGTTCTTGATTTATAGTCCCAAGCTGAACTTATTACCAACATCGCTCTAACGGTTCGGAGTATGTGGATTAGTGTCATCCACGTTGCAGTACCTTAACCGCTGATCATTTACCACGTAAGTGCCTAGAATAGGATCACTTACCTTAATTGCTCCATGAGCATAGACGGTGGTTACCATGAATGGTCCAACCCATGACGCCTTTCGCTTGCTTTGGAAAATGCGAGGTGGTGGCGCTTTATGCAACTGCACTGTCTCTCCCTTCATGAATGTCCTTTTCTCCTTGAGCTTCTTAGCCTTTTTTGACTTGACCATGTCATGGCTCTTGCCTTCCTTAGGCTCTAGCTCAGACTCCACGTTCACCTCATTAGTACCTTGCACCACATCAACAAGCAAAGTGTCGTTAACTTTTAGATAATCATGCTCGTTGTGTGCGCGTGTTGAAGAATTGAACATATTGAATGTAACACGATCCTCTCCTACACGGAGGATCAACTTCCATTCTTCAACATCAATGATGGCTCTTCCAGTAGCCAAGAATGGGCGTCCCAGGATCAATGGCATTCTCACATCCTCCTCCATATCCAGCACTAGGAAATCCACTGAGAAGGTGAATTGATCTATCTTTACTGGCACATCTTCAATGATTCCTAGTGGGTAGGTGATAGACTTGTCTGCCATTTGCAACACTACCCTCGTGGGCTTCGGCTTTCCTAATCCAAGTCTCTGAAAAACAGACAAAGGCATCAAATTCACACTAGCACCCAAATCACATAATGATTTCATAGAAGAAATAGGCCCAACAGTGCAAGGAATAGAGAAGCTCCCTGGATCTTTTAATTTCGTGGCCGATTTCTTTTGCACCATAGCACTACATTCCTCAGTCAAAAAGACGGTTTTGTGCTCTCCCAATTTCTGCTTCTTAGACAACATTTTCTTTAAGAATTTGGCATAATTAGGCATTTCTCGTAATGCATCAATAAATGGTATATCGATATGCAAATTTTTAAGCATGTCTAAAAATTTGGCAAAGTTTGAATCAATCTTCGCCCTATTAATTGCTGCAGGGAATGGGAGAGGAATGTGTACCTTTTCTTGTGGTGAGATCGGTCTAGTGGCTCCAATGGACTTACCCTTGTTGCACGGTTGCTCCTTCTCCTCTTGCTTCATTGAAATCTTTTCTGTTTCCTTCTCGGCACCAAGTTCCTTTCCACTCCTCAAGGTCACGGCATTGGCTTGCTCCCTTGTATTCTTCTCGGTGTCACTCGGCAGAGTTCCTTGTGCTCTTCCGGCCAAGATGGTTGCCAATTGTCCGACTTGAGTTTCCATTCTTGATAGATGCATCCTGGTTACTCATCCTTGTCTCAGTAGATGATATAAACTTGACAAGTAATTCCTCCATGCTCGGCTTTGGTTGGTAAACCGGTTGTGGTTGGGGGTTCAAAACATTCTTTTGGTCGGACCAAGAGAAGTTTGGATGATTCCTCCACGGTTGGTTATAGTTGTTGGAGTAAGAACTACCCTGTTGTGGCCTGTTTCCTACAAAGTTAGCATTTTCAGTAGATTGCACAAAAGGATTACCTGCCTGGCATTCCGTGCTCTGATGGTTGCCTCCACACAAATCACATATGACCACTTGAGCTTGCATCGCTGTCATGCTCAAGCCATCCATTTTCTTATTCAACGCCTCCAATTGAGCTTTTATTGCTGTTACCTCATCAACTTGGTGCAACCCAATCGGTCTTTTGGGCACATTCCTTTCGGACTGCCACTGGTAACTGTTGGATGTCATTTCTTCCAAGAGTGTGAAAGCTTCCTCAGGTGACTTTCTCATAATGGTACCTCCTGCTGCTGCATCAATCATGGATCTATTAGTAGAATATAAACCATTGTAAAATGTTTGTACCTGAAGCCAAATATGAAGGCCATGATGTGGGCATCTTCGAAGTAGATCCTTGAAGCGCTCCCACGCTTCATATAGAGTCTCCGGATCATGTTGCACAAATGTGGTGATATCATTGTGCATCTTAGCTGTCTTGGAAGGGGGAAAGTATTTTGATAAGAATGCTTGCGCCATCCCCTCCCAGGTAGTGATCCATCCTGCAGGCAATGATTTTAACCAACTCTTAGCTTTATCATTTAAAGAAAATGGAAAGAGTCGTAACCTGATGGCGTCGTCAGTGACGCCATTTTGCTTGAATGTGTCGCATATCTCCAAAAAGTTGGAGATATGAGCATTAGGATCGTCAGTAGGCGATCCTCCGAATTGCACAGAATGTTGAATCATCTGAATTATGGCAGGCTCGATCTCGAAGTTATTAGCCTGAATCCTTGGTCTAGTGATGCTAGACGTGGTGCCTTGAAAAGATGGTTGTGCATAGTCCATCATGGACCTTGTAATTGGCACTTCATCATTGTGTTGTTCACCATTCCCTCGATTATTCTCAGCCATCTCTCTAGTTTCTTTCCGAAGTCTTCTGCAAGCTCGCCCAATCTCTAAGTCAAGTGGCTCTAATATAGGTCTGTCACTTCGTAGCATGCACTACAAAGACAACTCCCTGCAAAATTCAACACAACGAATGAACAACAGTGGTGAAATCGTATAAACCGTAATAAAAGTAAAAATAAAAAATATGGCTAAATTATAGTCAACTAATCTCCTATGATATTACTTAAACTAGTCCCCGGCAACGGCGCCAAAAACTTGATCGCTTTTATTTTAAACAGTTTTTTTCGAGTGTAGCGATTCTATACCGCAAGTGCACGGTGACAAGTTTTAGTATAAGGGTTTAAAAGTAAGGAGTGTCGTACCCACAGGGACGAGTAGTAATTACCACGTTCGATTAGAATTTCTATATTTAACCTACGATTATGAAATGATTATCAAACTAAACTGACTTAAGCACAAAATTAACCTAACCAGCAATGATGGATAATTGAAGAGAATTTATAAACGAATTATCAAGACGTCGGTTCACCCATGTAATCCCCCAAAAGTTGTCTATTAATTAAGATTCGATGTTCTATGTTCTAGGGTGACGAGTTTTCCTCTTTCATTCGTTATACCTTCGTCCGGTTATAACAAGTCTAGCATTAATCTATAATAAATCACTCCCATGTCTTTATTGAATGATTAATACCGAAAAACGCTTTGTGAAAACTACTAGCCTTCGATTTTGGTAAATCTATTGCTATCACACGTGTGCTAGATTTTACTTGGTCCGTCTCAACCTAAAACCCACGGCCTAATTTACTACGTCGTATAGTAATCTCCTATGGTCAATTCAATTACGATTACCAATATCATGAAAAAGGTAGCTAATCTTTTACAAGCATTAAAAACATAAATTATGCGCAAAGATCATAGAAATTAAATCAAAACCGTTAATTAACTCAAGGGTTCAAACATGGGATCCCCTATGTCTTGACAAATATTTTAGCCAACAACCATAATCAAATTATAATGTAAAAACATGTCTTTAAACAAATTTAACATCACAATCTGAAATAAAAATAATCAAGTTCAGAAATACTAAGATAACGAGGATGTCGCTCCGTGCGTCTCTCCGTTCTTCCGTTCCTTGCGTTGCTCTTGCTCTTCAATTATTTGTGGTGGTGCTTTTGATGGAGGAGAGGCTGCTAGGTCTCAGTAAAAATTGGCAAAAGTCCTTCAAAATTCGTCCCTAGGTTTGATATATAGGGCAACAATAATTGGGAAGGAGTCCCTCTTGAACCAAACATGGAAAGTCTTTAATTTTCCACAAACTCTTCGCGGCGATCGATCTTCGTTCTTCCGCGATCGATCTTCAATCTCTACTGGACGTGATAGTCAAAATAAACAAATCCGCGATCGATCTTCGTTCCCTCGCGATCGATCGCGAGTCTTCACTGTATATTGGAGATCGATCGCGAGTTCTTGCCGATCGATCGTCAATGTATTCTGTTCAACATCACTTTTTACAGCTCGGCGATCGATCGCGATGTTATTGCCGATCGATCGCGAGCTGTATAAAAATTCATACTTCGAGATTTCAGTCCATTTTCTCACGTCTTCGCTCGGTTTGGTCCTTTTTCAACATTATTAGTTTATTTCCTCCCCTTTTATCCCCTTGGACCTAGATTCCTGAAATACACAAAAATATACCAAAAAGCGTAAAATCATCCAGGAATCAATACGAAAATCAATACAAAAACATAGCAAAATAAGTGTAAAATTCACACTTATCAACTCCCCCAAACCTAAACTTGATCGTCCCGAGCAAGAAATAAGACCAAAAAGTAGAGTTCAATATTTGAAGATTCAAATAAACCAATTTGTAGTCAATCATGTAGCTCAGACATCTCACTTACAGACGAACCATAATAAATCAGAAAGTTTAACAAATTGTGTTTTCTCATAGATAAAGCAACACGTCGCCAAATCAGAACGTGCGTGTGTGCTATTGTCACTTTCAAGTTTCATGTAATTTTCATAGATTAAATCATGCTAGTCAATGAAAAGTAAGATTATCATTGAGCACCCCAAAATCCTATTTTCAAACACTTCTCCACTAATGTAGTCACTCCATAGACGTGGATCACTAGGTCTTTTTAAGCTTGTAGCGTTAGGCCTAGGTGTTTGGCTTCAAAGAAATGATAGGATAGCACAAAGAATAGAGTATAATCATGTAAATTTCAATTTTTTTAGCACAACTTGAGCTTCTCTTCTTTTCTTGTAGCCTTGGCCACTTTGGGTCTTAATTATATATATATATATATATATATATATATATATATATATTTTCAAGGCTTTATCTATCTTTTTCTTTTCTCATCATCAATGTTTTTTCAATAATAAGCTCATCCAAATGTAGCAATTCATGTGCATATAATGAGAATCATTATACTCCCTTTAGGTAAGGATGAATTCTTTCAATTTAGGCTCATAAATGTGGGTTTAATGAGTTGCCAAAAAAAAATGTTGAATGGGGGCTAATAGTATGTTAAACACACTCCATTCTTGTTCAATTATGCTCAAAATTGGATACTAGGGATTAATGTAAACATGGTAAGCTTGAAAGGCTCAAACGGTCCAAAGATCGCCTAGATCATCTCCTAATCAAGTTCATGACTATAAAATTTCGCCTTGAAGTGTCGTCATCAAATAGTTTCTGAGGTACTCTAAGATGCTCAAAAACAATTCATTAAGTTCACAAAAATTTCTCTAGTACAAGTGCAATTCACAAGATTATGACTCAAATGTGCTCAAAATATTCATCATCTTTGACATGCTACTCAAAACAAGATATTCACAAACAAGTCTTACAATCCTCAAAACTCAAGTTAACATGCATAGTGGGATTAATATCATCATGGAATAGAGACCACTACTATGATTCATTCTTATCTTACTAATTGAACTCATTTTCAAAAAATATTTTGTTGGTGCTCAATAAACGATCAATTTCCAAATAAGAAGCATGACACATTAATGCACTCCCCCAAACTTAATTCATGCATTGTCCTCAATGTACTAGGCATGGAAAATGAGACAAAACATTTACCTTTGACAACGACCGTCAGTGATCGTTGTCCAATTCCTCATCAGCTCATGGGGTATAATGTTGGATAGATCACAGCTCGCCACAATCAAAAATAAAACAAAACAAACCAAAATAAACTAAAAACAAAGCAAAGGGATAGGAAAAAGTTCTTGATTTATAGTCCCAAGCTGGACTTATTACCAACATCGCTCTAACGGTTCGGAGTATGTGGATTAGTGTCATCCACGTTGCAGTACCTTAACCGCTGATCATTTACCACGTAAGTGCCTAGAATAGGATCACTTACCTTAAATGCTCATGAGCATAGACGGTGGTTACAATGAATGGTCCAACCCATGACGCCTTTCGCTTGCTTTGGAAAATGCGAGGTGGTGGCGCTTTATGCAACTGCACTGTCTCTCCCTTCATGAATGTCCTTTTCTCCTTGAGCTTCTTAGCCTTTTTTGACTTGACCATGTCATGGCTCTTGCCTTCCTTAGGCTCTAGCTCAGACTCCACGTTCACCTCATTAGTACCTTGCACCACATCAAGAAGCAAAGTGTCGTTAACTTTTAGATAATCATGCTCGTTGTGTGCGCGTGTTGAAGAATTGAACATATTGAATGTAACACGATCCTCTCCTACACGGAGGATCAACTTCCATTCTTCAACATCAATGATGGCTCTTCCAGTAGCCAAGAATGGGTGTCCCAGGATCAATGGCATTCTCACATCCTCCTCCATATCCAGCACTAGGAAATCCACTGAGAAGGTGAATTAATCTATCTTTACTGGCACATCTTCAATGATTCCTAGTGGGTAGGTGATAGACTTGTCTGCCATTTGCAACACTACCCTCGTGGGATTCGGCTTTCCTAATCCAAGTCTCTGAAAAACAGACAAAGGCATCAAATTCACACTAGCACCCAAATCACATAATGATTTCATAGAAGAAATAGGCCCAACAGTGCAAGGAATAGAGAAGCTCCCTGGATCTTTTAATTTCGTGGCCGATTTCTTTTGCACCATAGCACTACATTCCTCAGTCAAAAAGACGGTTTCGTGCTCTCCCAATTTCTGCTTCTTAGACAACATTTTCTTTAAGAATTTGGCATAATTAGGCATTTCTCGTAATGCATCAATAAATGGTATATCGATATGCAAATTTTTAAGCATGTCTAAAAATTTGGCAAAGTTTGAATCAATCTTCGCCCTATTAATTGCTGCAGGGAATGGGAGAGGAATGTGTACCTTTTCTTGTGGTGAGATCGGTCTAGTGGCTCCAATGGACTTACCTTTGTTGCACGGTTGCTCCTTCTCCTCTTGCTTCATTGAAATCTTTTCCGTTTCCTTCTCGGCACCAAGTTCCTTTCCACTCCTCAAGGTCACGGCATTGGCTTGCTCCCTTGGATTCTTCTCGGTGTCACTCGGCAGAGTTCCTTGTGCTCTTTCGGCCAAGATGGTTGCCAATTGTCCGACTTGAGTTTCCAAATTCTTGATAGATGCATCCTGGTTACTCATCCTTGTCTCAGTAGATGATATAAACTTGACAAGTAATTCCTACATGCTCGGCTTTGGTTGGTAAACCGGTTGTGGTTGGGGGTTCAAAACATTCTTTTGGTCGGACCAAGAGAAGTTTGGATGATTCCTCCACGGTTGGTTATAGTTGTTGGAGTAATAACTACCCTGTTGTGGCCTGTTTCCTACAAAGTTAGCATTTTCAGTAGATTGCACAAAAGGATTACCTGCCTGGCATTCCGTGCTCTGATGGTTGCCTCCACACAAATCACATATGACCACTTGAGCTTGCATCGCTGTCATGCTCAAGCCATCCATTTTCTTATTCAACGCCTCCAATTGAGCTTTTATTGCTGTTACCTCATCAACTTGGTGCAACCCAATCGGTCTTTTGGGCACATTCCTTTCGGACTGCCACTGGTAACTGTTGGATGTCATCTCTTCCAAGAGTGTGAAAGCTTCCTCAGGTGACTTTCTCATAATGGTACCTCCTGCTGCTGCATCAATCATGGATCTACTAGCAGAATATAAACCATTGTAAAATGTTTGTACCTGAAGCCAAATAGGAAGGCCATGATTTGGGCATCTTCGAAGTAGATCCTTGAAGCGCTCCCACGCTTCATATAGAGTCTCCGGATCATGTTGCACAAATGTGGTGATATCATTGTGCATCTTAGCTGTCTTGGAAGGGGGAATGTATTTTGATAAGAATGCTTGCGCCATTCCCTCCCAGGTAGTGATCCATCCTGCAGGCAATGAATTTAACCAACTCTTAGCTTTATCATTTAAAGAAAACGGAAAGAGACGTAACCTGATGGCGTCGTCAGTGACGCCATTGTGCTTGAATGTGTCGTATATCTCCAAAAAGTTGGAGATATGAGCATTAGGATCGTCAGTAGGCGATCCTCCGAATTGCACAGAATGTTGAATCATCTGAATTATGGCAGGCTGGATCTCGAAGTTATTAGCCTGAATCCTTGGTCTAGTGATGCTAGACGTGGTGCCTTGAAAGATGGTTGTGCATAGTCCATCATGGACCTTGTAATTGGCACTTCATCATTGTGTTGTTCACCATTCCCTCGATTATTCTCAGCCATCTCTCTAGTTTCTTTCCGAAGTCTTCTGCAAGTTCGCTCAATCTCTAAGTCAAGTGGCTCTAATATAGGTCTGTCACTTCGTAGCATGCACTACAAAGACAACTCCCTGCAAAATTCAACACAACGAAGGAACAACAGTGGTGAAATCGTATAAACCGTAATAAAAGTAAAAATAAAAAAATATGGCTAAATTATAGTCAACTAATCTCCTATGATATTACTTAAACTAGTCCCCGACAACGGCGCCAAAAACTTGATCGCTTTTATTTTAAACAGTTTTTTTCGAGTGTAGCGATTCTATACCGCAAGTACGCGGTGTCAAGTTTTAGTATAAGGGTTTAAAAGTAAGGAGTGTCGTACCCACAGGGACGAGTAGTAATTACCACGTTCGATTAGAATTTATATTTAACCTACGATTATGAAATGATTATCAAACTAAACTGACTTAAGCACAAAATTAACCTAACCACCAATGATGGATAATTGAAGAGAATTTATAAACGAATTATCAAGACGTCGGTTCACCCATGTAATCCCCCAAAAGTTGTCTATTAATTAAGATTCAATGTTCTATGTTCTAGGGTGACGAGTTTTCCTCTTTCATTCGTTATACCTTGGTCCGGTTATAACAAGTCTAGCATTAATCTACAATAAATCACTCCCGTGTCTTTATTGAATGATTAATACCGAAAAACGCTTTGTGAAAACTACTAGCCTTCGATTTTGGTAAATCTATTGCTATCACACGTGTGCTAGATTTTACTTGGTCCGTCTCAACCTAAAACCCACGGCCTAATTTACTACGTCGTATCGTAATCTCCTATGGTCAATTCAATTACGATTACCAATATCATGCAAAAGGTAGCTAATCTTTTACAAGCATTAAAAACATAAATTATGCGCAAAGATCATAGAAATTAAATCAAAACCGTTAATTAACTCAAGGGTTCAAACATGGGATCCCCTATGTCTTGACAAATATTTTAGCCAACAACCATAATCAAATTATAATGTAAAAACATGTCTTTAAACAAATTTAACATCACAATCTGAAATAAAAATAATCAAGTTCAGAAATACTAAGATAACGAGGATGTCGCTCCGTGCGTCTCTCCGTTTGCTCTTCAATGATTTGTGGTGGTGCTTTGGATGGAGGAGAGGCTGCTAGGTCTCAGTAAAAATTGGCAAAAGTCCTTCAAAATTCGTCCCTAGGTCTGATATATAGGGCAACAATAATTGGGAAGGAGTCCCTCTTGAACCAAACATGGAAAGTCTTTAATTTTCCACAAACTCTTCGCGGCGATCGATCTTCGTTCTTCCGCGATCGATCTTCAATCTCTACTGGACGTGATAGTCAAAATAAAAAAATCCGCGATCGATCTTCGTTCCCTCGCGATCGATCGCGAGTCTTCACTGTATATTGGAGATCGATCGCGAGTTCTTACCGATCGATCGCCAATGTATTCTGTTCAACATCACTTTTTACAGCTCCGCGATCGATCGCGATGTTATTGCCGATCGATCGCGAGCTGTATAAAAATTCATACTTCGAGATTTCAGTCCATTTTCTCACGTCTTCGCTCGGTTTGGTCCTTTTTCAACATTATTAGTTTATTTCCTCCCCTTTTATCCCCTTGGACCTAGATTCCTGAAATACACAAAAATATACCAAAAAGCGTAAAATCATCCAGGAATCAATACGAAAATCAATACAAAAACATAGCAAAATAAGTGTAAAATTCACACTTACCAAAGGCGAAAGATGAAGAAGCACAGAAGTCATCCATATGCCCAAAGAGGTGGTTCAAGAAGAAGTAGGTCTTCATGGAGACCTAGGAAGTTCTGGTCAAAACAGAAAGCCCGAAGCTACAGATCGGGGCAAAGATCAGGACCAACAAGAAGTAGAATCTCGTCGACATGTTCTAATCAAGCTAGTTCTAGCAGAGCACCAACGAAGAGGACTTTCAGACGCACACCTACTCGTGCAAATGAGAGTTTCAGAGATTGTAACTGCTGGACATGCGGAGCAAGATGACATATCTCTACAGATTGTCCGGAAAACCAAAGCCGAGGAGTAAGACAGTTTGATTTCTGAAGGAGTCGGATAACTGGCAGACTAACCTCGCCCGTGTGCTGAGGTTGGATGGTGAGGAGCCATCCGTAAAACAGTCTGGAGGCAGTAAGTTTTCGACTCGTGGAAGTTGCGATTCACCTCACCCGGTGCCGTTATGGTCAAAATGGTATATTTCAGTTTGCTACAATTTTATTGTAATACGGAAGCATGTTGGGCCTTTTATTGTTTTTTAACATGATCTTCAAATCGGGTTGTGAATTATAATTAGAAGAACGTTATATGAACTGTGAGTCCTTTACAAAAGTATGCTCTTGGGTTCACCCGAGATGACAGAAACTGAAGGATCTCATGTTCATAAATGCTACTGTTTTATGAATAATAGGATAAAGAAGATGATAAATAGTATATAGAAGCTTATTTGTTCTTTAAACATTTTCTTAGGGTTAAAAATGCAATTTTATTAAGAGTTGGTTGGACCATGTGGACCACGTGGACCACTTGGACCACATGGACCACATGGGGGTTTTATAGTCATTTCAACCAAGAATGAACCTAAGTGAACTAAGGCTTTTTAATTAGACTATGATGAATTAAGTTTCAGGAAAGGGTACCGGCCCGCGATTTTCCCATTAAAAAACTCTTAATTTCTTGAATTTTAGAAAAAGGGCTTTAGATAAATGGAAGTCATCAAATATATTGATCAGGTTGAATAGATAAGCCCAACCCAAAATTATATTAAGCCTCAATCAACTTGTTCAGGTTAAATAGTTAAGCCCAACCCAAAATTATATTAAGCCTCAATCCACTTTCTAGTTAATATCCCTAAAACCGAAAAGTGCCTCGCTTGCCACGTCACCGGGAAATCACCGAGTCCTTAAAAAAGGACAACTCTTAACACGTAACTCGAAAATAGGAAAATTTCCAGGGCTCGATTACTTCGGATCACTCCGCGATGGCTATGCAGGCTGGAATAGGGATTTCGAGAATAATCTTCATTGTCGGAGCAGGTATCTTTAGATTGTGCGTGTTTATGTGTGAGCTGTTTCGTTAATTATTATTTTGATGTTCGAGTTTGATCCGACTTTTTGCGAGAGTTTTGCTTGCTTTTATTTGGTTCAATCAGGTTATACGGGAACGATACTGCTGAAGAATGGGAAATTATCTGATATATTGGGTGAGCTACAGGTACTTAATCTTTAATCTTTCCGCCGCCTTTTGGATTCGGAATTCAGCTTTATACAGTTAGAGATTATTTGAAATTCATCTGTTCGTTTATTTTTATTGAGCTTAGTTTAAACTAGGAGCGTAATTTTGTAGTCGTGGAGTTTTATCGTCTTTACGTTGAAAATTTATGTTTTTTTCTAATTTTTTTAAGACTACTAATTTATTTGTTTGGGGATTAGGAGGATCTGATTATGATAATTCTGGGTTTGTTGGTGGAGAATAATTAAATGTTATCGTTTTTTGTTTTCTGATCTCTTCTATCAAGTCGGTATTAAATTTGACTTAATTTGTAGATAGTCGTACCAGTACCTAGCTTATGTTCTGTTTATAGTTGTTAATGAAAGGGAGACCTATTTTGAAAATGAGAATCAATAACGGTTATGTACTTTAATTCCCACGCCTTCTTCAAGAGATCTCGAGGTGTTCAATAAATGTTTTTATTGGGAGCATTTCACACGCACAATTTGATTAATCTCCTTTTCCTGGTAGCATCCTGTGCAATTGTATAGTTATTGAAGGATTAGAAAAACTATTTATTTGTGTATAAGATAGGCCTCGCATAGTCATTTATGATTCCTGGGATGCAAATTAGTGTCTATTAATTGATACAATGGTTATTTCATATTTTCACTGTGTTAAATGTTGGTATGAAATGTCTTTTTTATGGTAAAGCTACCTTGAGTTGCAATCTGTTCACTGTGCATGTGTCTTGTTGTACCGTGCAATTTGATGAGTTTTCCCTTAGTTGTTTTCAAAGTTCTTTTGGCTTGTATTTGGCAGAATCTTGTTAAGGGGCTGGAGAAATCAGGAGAATCAGAAGGGGATTCTGATGTTATTTCCAGCCAGGTATATCATAAACTGATTAAAGATTACTCAAAACATTATTCTACTGTAGTTTTATTTTCTATTATCTTTAAATTTAACGGATTTGCACGATTGGTCAACTCTTACGTCCTGATCTGGTCTGCTCCTGGATTTCCTTTTTGTGTAAAACAAAAAGAGAATTCTATCATTGTTACTTTGATGCCACTCCCATTTTATTGTTCTGTGAGAAATTTTTTTGATGCTTTCTAGTGAGAGGGCTGGCTTTGGGGGTTGGGGATATCTCTCTGCCTGGTGTATATTAGTAAATTGTGCAGTTTTCCTTTCTAGCCTTGTATGGTATAGAGTTACTCTTTCGTACTTTTTACTTGCGAATCTTTGTGGGATATCTTTTTTTATATGGTCTCATACCTGTGAACAAAAATATCGAACTTTAGCTGAAAATATTTCAAGTTTGATAAGTGTGAATGACTGCAACTGTAAACGTGGATAACTTGGTGATGTTAAATCTTCAGCATTAATTTGTATATGCTTAATTCTTTTACAGGTTCGTAGGCTAGCCATGGAAGTTCGCCAATTGGCCTCATCTAGGCAGATTACTGTTCTAAATGGGAGCTCTGGACAAAGTTGGTTCCTCTTCTTTATGTGAGACCATTTAGGATTTATGGCTGTTTAAATAATTCCCTCCCTTATTCTTTTTTGCAGGTAACTTAACATCTCTAATAGTGCCAGCAGCTGCTTTGGGAGCTGTGGGTTATGGATACATGTGGTGGAAGGTAGAACCACATTTCATTATACTCATTTTGTTGCCTTGGAGGTTTCACATTATTCTTATTTTATGCTGTTTTTATATAATTGGCTGAACCTTTTTCTTTTGTGTGCTGGACCTTTCGGATTCTCCTTTTGGTAGGGTCTTTCAATCTCAGACCTGATGTATGTAACCAAGCACAATATGGCAAATGCTGTTGCCAACTTGACAAAACATTTGGATAATGTGACGGATGCCCTTGCAGTAAGTATCTGTTATTTCTTGATTATTCGATTATTTATCGTACTGATACTGATTGCGGAATTCATTAACTGATTGCGGAATTCATTAAGCAACTTTATTATCTTATTAATTTTTTTTATTTTATTTTAAAAACCTGAGTTACTATTCGCAGTTGTTTTGTAACTATTACCTTTTTCTTTTTTTTTTTTAAATCTCACCATGTTTCAGTTTCTTTTAATTTGTAGCACTGAGCCTAAATACAACATATTGTAACAAAAGTTCATTGTTTCCGGTAAATTTGCTATGAATAAAGTTGCTTTTTATCAGATTGGGTTACTATGCTTTATTCTGGCAGAAGTCAATTTCAGAAATTGTGTAATGATTTCCTTTTTAAGATCCCAAAAGAAATTTTAGTTTTTTCCAATGAACCTCAGCAACGGAATATCCTTATTAAATTTGATTTTATATGGATAGTGGAACTTCTTAACAAATGGGATTTCCTTATATTATGATTTTCATTTATGATCTTCCGATCAGGCGGCAAAAAGACACTTGACACAGAGAATCGAGAACTTGGATGGGAAACTGGACGAGCAAGTAGAAATTTCCAAATTAATTAGGAATGAGGTATATATTTAGTGCGATAATTTTAGCTTTGCTATGTCGATCTCAAAGCTATATCCCTAAAATGTGATGTATGAGATATTTGTCATTGGCTTCCATTGTAGATTGTCTCTGAAAGGTATGATTTATCTCGTTTTGGCCAACAATCTGAGTTATCGGCATCTCGGAGTAGCAAGCTTAAGAAAATATGTTTTGATTTGAACATCATTCATAATAATTGTTTTAAAAAAGTTAACTTGTGAAACAGGTTAACGATGTACGTGGTGATGTTTCTCAAATCGGGTTTGATTTGGATGAATTGCAGAGGATGGTTTCTGGTTTGGTAGGTTATATTATCTTAATGGTATATATTTGCTTATAGGTTACTCTTCTTTTGTTAAATCATTTGGGAAGAAGTCATGAGATGGGGGTTCTGTATTTGGTATATTGTAGTTTCTTGTGAAGACTTATGCTCTTGAGTAAGTGCTAAATTTTAGAAGAAGCAATATAAGTATGATGTTTTTGAAGTTGTGAATATTTCTGAAAATGGCTCAAGTAAACTACTCCTTCGAGGAGCAGGCCTATATCATTTGGATTTCTTGTATTCTATGTGAACATGCACTGCTGTCTTTTAGGGCATTCTGTATGACATCTACAAAATGGGTATCATACTGAAATACAATAATATTTAATAATATGCATTGTCGGTATTTACTAAATCAAAGGTTTAAGTAATGCAAGGATCATAATATTATTTTAAGGTATAAAAAAACAATTTTTTGAACTGCTAAAAAATCCCTTCATCAATTTCTTTTGTTTTATTGTTTTTCTACCTTCTCATTAGTCCCATCTCCTTTTGGAGCAACCACTGCCCTGAATTTCTTTTCTGCCCTTTTTTGTTTTTATCCTAGTCACTCTTTCAAACTTCTAGTTTTTCAACTTCCTGCTTTCTTTACGCACGAGTAGCTCCGTGGTATCTCAACCACCTCTCTACCGTTAGCTCATTAGCCCATTATTATCTTCTTTATCACCACCTTAGTGCCATTGTTGATTTCTTCACTTGTTGTCTTCAACAGTTTGTAAAAGAGTATGATAAGTCTATATTTTTTATTTGAACAATTGAGTAGTTCCAGATACTGGAAAAAGCTTGGTTTAAGATCCCTCTCGGGCTCTTCTTTTGGCTTATTTTAGCTTCATTGTTAAGAGTAGTGGTAGCTGTCAAATAAAACCATCCATTTCAAGTTTAAATTGTGCCCACAGCAATAACCTAAATTGCCAAGCAGTTACTTACAAGTCCCCTGTTCAATGGCATCCTGCTTTAGATTATGACAATGTTGAATTTAAATTGGCGTTTGATGATTATAAAAATATAACCTTTGTTGGTGAATATCTTGGGATCTTAATATTTTTTTGGAACAACTTGGGACCTTATATTTTAGGGATACTTCAGATGTGTCATTTGACTCATTGTATGTTCTTCGCTTATTTTAAATTAATCTCATGATTGTAAATAACTTTTGACTGCTTATTACAATCAGTATTGTTGGTTTCTGGATGATAAATATATCTTATATATTCCTTGTCTATCCCTTTTCTCATAGTAAAATTCTAAATTGCAGGATGGCAAGTTACTCTCATTAGAAGGCAAACAGGTGAACTAACTTTTACATTTTAAATTATATTAATTAAATGAATAAGCCTCCATTGCTTCATAATCTCTTCAACATTTTATTGTACAATAACTTTCTGAGTACAACATTAATTTCTCAAGACCTAGTAATGATGGTAAGTGTTTGATTGTTTATCAATACATGGATAATAGGAACTTGCAAACACTGGGGTTATGTACCTGTGTAGCATTGTCAACGGAAGAAAGATGAAAATGCCGGATTTGCTTCAGGTTCGAACTTGTTACTTCTCCTGTTTCTCTAATTTAGCTATGCAGTTGATTATATGTTCATATTGTATATCCTGGATTAAAATGGGCTAAAGTTATTGCTTTAGGAAATAAATTGTTTTCTTTTTGCTAATGTATGTTTATTTTGAATTTTCCATTTTCACTGTTCATACATGCTACCATTTGAACATCTTTTCATTTTTTTTTGCAGGATCAGTTTAAAATTGCTGGAAACTCTGCACCAAGTCTGATGGTACCTCATCTATTTTCTATCGTCGCTTTCTAGCCACAATAAATTGGAAAGCAGAAAGGAAATGTAGCGAAAACTAACAAACAAATAATTCACTCCCATATTAATATGTTCATTCGAATTTTCTGCTTTCAAATATTGTATTTAAGTGAACATTTGCATCTGCTTATGTGAAGGAGAACGGGAAAGGGAGACAATTTAAAGGATTATGTTGATTCTTAAATCTAACATGATGATTAGGGGCTGGCGAAATTTAATTCTGGGCGCGCCTCGGTGAAATTTTCATTTTCGAAAAAATTGTTGTTTTAATTTGAAATGCAAGGCCCACCACTTGATATTAATTGTACCATTCCTATTTCTCAATTCAATCGAATCTGGTATAAACTCTCTTCCCTTTCATGTACTCCTGACACTCATATAGGGTCTCAAGGAGATTGCAGATTCTCTAGCTTCTGGAAATAATTTGTTGACTGACGGAAATGTGCGAGAGGATTCTGATAAGATGCCTCGAACGGTTTTAAGGTATTATTTTAAGTTTTTAAAGTTATTATATTAGGCATTTCAGTGGCAACGGGCATAGTTGAAGAGAGTTAAATAAATTTTCAGATTGCAATTGAAGTGCTTATTCTATTACAGACTTACAGTCAAATACATAGACTAAATTTACTGGTGTAAGTATTCATGGATTTGAGAAGATTTGTTGGAGAAATGGAATCGAATATAAGATTAGGATCTGAAATAATTGGTAAGCTTGTTGAAATTCATCAAATAAAATTGGTGGGGATTTGAAGTAGTTTAGATTAGAAACTAAACGAAAATGGAATTAGGGAATTTATGTCTCATCTAAAGTCGAGTTAAACTTTATATATTTCCGTACAGTTCTTGTAACTCTTCTTCCATGCAGGACTACTTCCAGCAAGTGCTGATTGTCTCCCTTTTCTCCTTTGGTGGTCTTGTCGAAGAAGTTGGTGTCCGTGTGCAACTTCACTTGATTTGTCTTAAATCCATGAGTCTGTTTTATTTGACCCCCGGAAATTTAAAACGGTGAACTTGTTAAAACTCATGGGCTACATAACATTGACGTGTTGGTTGAGTTTTGTTTCTGCCAATAACTTGTATAGATGCTTGCCTATAATTTCCATGATACTCTTTATCTTAAGCTAAGATTATTGCTGACTAGATACCAAGTCAGATAAATCAAGAATAAGTTGATTGTGGATTTTACATGTTTACGTTTTTAGGCTCGTTTTTTAAATGAATTATGTTAATTGACAACATATAGCATGCTAAAGTGTTTATTTTGAGGTTGTCTTCCTTAATTATTAAGGGCGAGTCTTGACGTAACGGTTAAAGTTGCTGTCATGTAACCTTGTAGGTCATGTGTTCGAGTTGCGGAAATCTCTTGCATTGCAAGAAAAAACTGCGTACATTAGTCCAAAGTTTCTCAAAGCCCACGCATAGTTGTCAACGTAGGAATTAATTTTTTTTTGAGTAGGGGCCAAAAAAATTTTAAAATAAAAATTTTAGGGGTCAAAATATAATTTAGGGTGGGCAATATATACTCTATAAAGAGGTAAACTATACTTTTTCAGGGTAAAATTGAAAGTAAATTTTTTCTATTTCTAATGTAATTTTTTGTTTTGGGCCACCCCTCTTTACATCTGCCTCTACCCGTGCATAACGGGAGTTCTGTGCATCGGGTTTGTTTTTGTTAATCACTACCGAAGGCAGGAAATAAGGTGCATGTATTAACTACTAAAGTGGTTATTACTGGCTGAATTTAATAAGTTAACGAGGTATTACACACACAATTTCGAGAAGGTGGGTATAAAATAATGCTAACTTTTTGAGAAAATATTCCTATATATAATGTATTAAATATTCGTAGTTTATCTTAGTTTAGCATATTGATTTTACTGCCTAGGTGATTTCAAGTTCGAACTCTAGCTCACTTAACTTTATTAGACTTCTCGAGCAGCAATATCAAACCTATTTTAAATTAACGAGCTCCCCGACCTTGTCGGAATGGATAAGAGCTCACATGTTTACTTTGGACAAGTTTAAGTTAGAGTCGCGCTTGACGCAAAAAATTGATTTAGTCACTCTCCAACTAAAAAAAACCTATTAAATTAATATTTTTGCTTGAATTAAAAATAAATATATTTTTACTGAACTCGGATATAATTCGTTTGCGATACTGAGTTCTACTAAAATCTATTGTTATTATAATTTATTCGTTTTTCACCAAAATCGTCTTTCTGGGACCTCAATGCGTGAGAGAATAATGTCTGAAAATGTTCCACGTGTATTAAATATATAGAAAATCGAAAGATTCGGACTAAAATATGACACGTATTGGGATGCATTTGCCTTCTTTATTTTTTACTGGATATCTCTGGAACACACAATTGAGGACATTTGCCTTTTGATCATTTTTGCTCTTTTATTAAATTTATAATTTAATAAATGGATAATAAGTTTAATAACCATAATAACTGTAATTTTTTTTTTTTTATAAGAGAGAGGCTAAAGATTTTTCCTGCTAAACTCGAATATGATTTTCTTCCGAAATAGAAGTGAACTTTACCAAACAATTTAAGCCCGAAATTACTGTAATAATTGTATTCCGAGAGAATCTTTCGAGGTCCACAGCAATAATAATAAAAAAAAAGCTGGAGTCACGAGTCATCCACTGTGCCTTTTCCAGTATTTCATGCTTTTGGCAAGTGCCGTGTCCCAGGAAAACGTCAAAAAAGAGAAGAAAAATATTGTTTTTGGTCTCACAGAATTAATTTATAATAATTTTTTGTCCATATTTCGTGGATTTCACTTTTAGGTACTCGGTGCATAGCAGGATTAATATATATCACAATACACTTTAATGTGTGTTGGTAGTGCATAGAAATGAAATCTATATTTTACTCGAACTAACAAGAATTTATTATTTTAATTACCTCTCCGGATAACATTCTTATATCATTTGAGGTTAAAAGTGATGTAAACTTAGAAAACATCTTACTTTAAATTAATAAATAAATAACGAGAATATAATTTTTGTTTTACACAATTTCAGTCAGTCTTCAAAACTATTTATCCAAGCAAATGAATAAAGAAAAACACCAATGGGCATCGAATCAAAGTAAACATTTTGTAGTGGGTCTAACAAAGCTGAAATTGATGTTACAGGCTATGATACAAGGACACATCGACACATAGATGACATGACACGGACACAGATATGACGACACATATTTTTCAAAATATACAGGATACGACATGGATGAGACATGCATGTATATTTTTATAGATATTTTATATATATTATATTACAAAATATTTCACATTTTTAAAATTCTAAAACATGTAAAAACAAAAAAGAAAAATATTCTTACCGAATTCAAAAAGTATATAAATAAATACATGTCACTGAAATCATCATAATATCACACATACCAACATAAAATGCATATTACATCAATTAACATAAAATTTAGTATATAACACCAAATATATTTTTGCCAAATTCAAGAATCACATAAATAAATATGTCACTAAAATCATTATAGTATCACTAATATCAGCACCAAATGCATATTACATATAAAGTTTAACAAACAAATCCAAAGTTTATTTTAGTCAAAACTTTTAAAATTATACAGTTAACCCCAAAAAATATCACTTTTAGTCGGACACATCCATCTGAAGTATTCAACACGAGTGTTCGGATTAATTTTTATTTTTAAATTAAAAACATGCCACATTGTATGTCCGATATATGTTCGAAGGACATTGATGTTCTAGAAGTGTTTTGACAATGTATCAAATGATTTTCATAAATGTATGTACATCATATGTTACAGTTGTACAAGGGAAATTAGAACAGGTGAGCAGCTGACGACAGGTACCCAATTATGGGGTGCCACATGTAAATGTACTGGAACACACTACTCCAAAAATATTAGTAAAAATCGGGCTTGTTCATATGAAATCAGGGAAAGCAGAACATTTGAACCGACAGTAATTCATAATTATATTTTTTTCACTCAAATTGAAATGCATAGTTGGTCACATGGATGTCATTTTTTTAATCACGAGATATAATTATTATTTATAAGACTCAAACTTGAATCAATCTTATTTTTAAAATGATGATAATCATTAGATTAGACCTCGTGAAACATTAAAAATAAGAAAATGCATTACAAATGAACTTTTTTTTTATCACAAAAATACTAAATATGATTATAAAATATTTATAAATTTAAGCTTACTTTGCATTTGAGAAGAACCTCTCTTCGCAAACGCTTTAAAAAATATTATTGGCAATAATTAATTCTTATACTCATGACATAATCTTCTTACCCACTTTCACACACTGACGTAACTGACGTTCTGATTGTGAACTGACAAATCAACCGATTATGCATCATTAAGTCACGCATTAAATTTTATTAACTGGTCATTTATCCGATGTATTGAGTGCATGTGAAATGCTTCACGCTAAGTTTTAATACATCATAAGCTTAAATTTAAACATTCTTAATTCTTCGAAAATAATGTAAATTATTTTTAATAAATTCATACTATTACAAAACATATTAAAACACATAATTAATATTTGGTTTTATTTTTCGAACACATTTTAGATATGACCATTATCATGTGACTTGTTAGCTCATGATAATACAATTAATATTTACCCCATTACCAAAGAGCAAACGAGCAAGAAATACAGCCAACTCATACCCCTAAGCAATCTCTACTTCTTGTGTTTCTGATTTCACTTATTACCTGGAAAATGAAAAGGAAACACCTTTGACCACAAAAATGACGCTAAACAACACTTCCGTTCTAAATTTCTAATTGTTTCAACATATATTAGTGATAATCATATATATTAGTTCAAATTCCAAGGACCCCTTGAATGTAATTAATGGCAGAAAATGACTTTGAGTTCGCGTGGAGCCGAGCACTCACGAATCACCAACGGATTATCATGCGCGTATGTGAACGTAGCTGGGCAAGCATGCTTAAAGAAATCCGAGTAACTCGACGCCCGACATGTCTGTGGGCTGTTGTAATGGTTCCGGCAGCAAAGCTCATCTGTTCCGAAGGCGGTGCAGCCACTCTTACACCCCACCACTTCCGCATGCGAATCTCTTAACTGTAGCGCACCGGGGCACGTCGCCAGCAAATCCGACCGACAGCCCACCACCGGACATTGGCCCTTGCCTTCGTGTGGAGTCACGGTCATGGGCAGGTTGAAGCCATCCACTAGGCTGACACCGTACGAGGACAGGTCTGTGTCGCCGTGGTGGAGGGTGAATTGGGCCAGGGTCGCGGGGGCAGCGCCGCCGGCTCCTTGGCATTCTAAACGGCCGCCGCAGTCACCTGTTTCGCAGGAAAAAAGGCCATTCCCGTGGGTACAGTGGGTGCGGGCCCAGAGACGACCGGACCATTGGGCGGTGGGAGCGGGGAATGAGCGGTGGGTGACGGTTGTGAGGGGGAAGCCACCGCTCTCAAGTACAGGGTGGCCGGCGTTGGGTTGAATGGCGGGCCAAATAGTGAAGGGACAGTTGTTGACGACTGTTAAAATTAGCCCCGGGTACGTAGCATTGGCGAAGGTGAAGAGGATGGACATGAAAAAGAGAGAAGACAGATAGTTTGCCATTTCGATTTTAGAGATTTATGCGGATAGGCTTTTGGGTCATTGATACATATATAGACAAGGAGAAATTGGCTTTCAGACAAATCTGCCCAAGTGAATAAAGAATAAATCCAATATAGGAAGTTTCCGCTGTGTGTGAGCCACTTCGAATCTAATGTAGGCAACTAAATCTCACCAAGAGAATATTCTGTTTTATTTCAAGAACAAGTGGAATTTTAACCTCTGTAGTATCGATAATAGACATTTTATCACATGTGTGTCAATAGATATTTTACCCACGTGGTATCGATAATAGACACTTTATCTTTTTGTTTGTAAATAGACAGTTTACTCCTTTTGATTTTCAAGATAGACATTTTATCCCCTGCGGTATGCAAAATATAGCATATACGGAGGGCATTTTTTACACTTATTCATAAACTATATAGGGTAAACTGTCTATTTTCACAAACCACATTGAGTAAACTGTCTATTTTTAAATCATATGAGGTAAACTGCCTATTTTGAAAATCACGAGGTTTAAACTGTCTGTTTTCAAGCCACAGTTATGTAATTTGTTTATTTGGAAAATTGATGAGGTTCTTGCAAATAACCTTTTACGGTTCTCTTTAAATGGCTCCCACTACTCGCCCTTACATTCCCCAAAAGCCTTAGCATAAATCCCCCAAAAATGAGCAATCCAATAACTTCAAAGGTTACACAAAACTTCTTTGTTAGAAATAGTATCTTTTATTCATCATATTGAACAGCATATGAACTGAACTTGTACATAGCTATTCATAAACTGAAGCACTAAATAAACGAGGTGTGGGGATGGCAATGAGAGGAACCCTCTTCTTTAACACAATGCCGAACTTCTCATTAAGGTCTAGACTCTCTCCCTGGGGCAACTTCCAGTCAAAACTATGTACAAGTGATGCTAGAGAGTAAGTCACCACTCTCTCAGCCATAGGGATCCCAGCACAAATCCTTCGTCCCGAACCAAATGGTATATAACTAAAATCATTTCCACTATAATCTCCTTTACCATCAAGAAACCTCTCTGGTAAGAATTCATTCGGGCTTTCCCATATTGAAGAATCCCTATGTATCGCCCACACGTTCACGAATACACGAGCCCCTTTTGGAACGGTGTAGCCTCCTACAACGCATGGCTTGCTGGGGCAGTGCGGCACCATGAGAGGAAGAACCGGATGCAGGCGAAGGATTTCTTTTATCACGGCTTGGAGGTAGGGTAATTTGCCGATATGGGATTCTTCAACCATGCTGTTTTTACCCACAACTGAGTCAAGTTCGTGTTGCGCTGTGGTCATGATTTGTGGGTTGTTCATCATTTCGGCTAAGGCAAACTCCACTGTGCTTGAGGTTGTGTCCGTTCCTCCAACCACCATATCCTGTTAAAATTTTTATCCAATTAACATAACTTTCTAGACATATTTCTTCATAATATACACTCAGAACTCCTTTAAAATCTCAACATAACATGAGTATAGATATTGTGTAAATAGGCAATTATCATGTCATTTTCTCAGTATAGTTTGTAATAGACAATTTAGTTGCGTACCACTAGCAAGGCTTTAATATGAAGCATGGTAAGAGGAGTTTTACTCGTTTTAGCATCCTTTCCCTCATCTCTGAGCTGCATCAATACTTGCAAAAAATCCCTATTCATCTCCTCACTATTAGAGCTACTCAATTTTACCCTCTTTTCAATAATCTCATCAAATAATCGTTCAAGTTTCGTTATCACCTCCTTCATTTTCCTCTTCATTCCTTGAAGATCTAACCACGCAAAACTCGGGAAAAAATCCGACACGTTCGGCTTCCCCAACAACTCCGTAATCTCCGACACCACTTGTCTAAACTCTGCCCCAATGCTAGCCCTTTCATCACCTTTTACACTACCACCCCACAACATATTCGTCACAACATTGAGCATATTCAAGAACATTTGCTCCCCTACGTTAACCGGAGATCCCGATAAACTATAGAAATATTTTAACGTACTTCGAACTTCATCCCTTCTATAACAGTAGAATGCATCAAGGGTTGCAGTGCCAAGCATGTCGCGTACGCACACCTTTCTCAGCATTCTCCACTCCGGCCCGTAGGGGGTGAAAACTATGTCGTGCCCGTTGTATTCCATTGCCGTGGTCACGTATGGAACGTCCCGATTGGCGAATGTAACATCGTGTTCCTTGAGTACTTCTCGTGCCAAGGCGGGTGAGCTTATCACTATGGCTGTCTTGGTGCCAAGATTTAGGGACAAGATTGGACCGTAGATTTGAGCAAGACGTGCAAAATATGAGTGGAGTTCGGAGTCGAGATATGGGAGGCTACCTACAATAGGCAAGCCTCGAGGGCCTGGTGGCATTGGATGATGAGATCTTGTCAAGTGTTTGAATAGAAGCCATGAATACCATATTAGTGTAAGGATTATGATGGCGTACATGATAGGCATATGTGAGTCTCTTGAACTAATTTGGAATAGTTTTGAGAATATTGGTGGAGTAGAATTGTTGAGCAAAGTAGTTAGTTTTTTCATGGGATCGATTGAGCAAATGAGTGGATAAATACTAAGTGACAAGCAACAGCTACTTAATTCTAGGAATTTAAATAATTCTTCGCTATGCGAGACTGGCAACAAGGCTCCTAACAAGTGAAGTTGCTGGCATCCACCATACCTTGCTTCGGGGCCGATCTCTCCGACCCTTTATCATTATTCACTGTGGTAGGAGGCCCCTTGTTTTTTACTTTAAGTCTTTGTTTGACCCATTAGGTCGGTGATTACGACTCTTTTGGCTTCAGGAATAGAGGAAGCAACACCAGAACACCAATGACTTTTGATACTCTTAAGCATCTCAAACTAAATACTTGATGAAAAATATGAAATTAATTGAAAAACAATATAAGGAAGAAAGCATATATCATTTTATATTTGTATATAAAAATATAATATATTATAGAAAAATTAAAAATTTAAAGGCCCGATGTCCCTATTTGCAGCTCCTAGCACTATCAGTGGTGAAAATTCATGTAGGGATGAAGATAAACAAAAGAAAGATACATAGCCGGCCGAATAGTAATGACAAGGGTTGATTTGTAAGTATCTTCTCTTGGGTTCTACGTTTAGATGCTTAGGAATTCTATCATGTCATGTCATCTATTTTGATATATTGAACAACATTATTATATCTGCCTATAATTTTATTGTGTTTAAAATTTGACAAGTGATCGAATCATCGTAAATGGTTGGTTGGTTACTATTCCTAACAACAATGTTTTTAGAAATAGCTATCATTGGACGAGAATAGTCTTATCAAAGTTGAATGAAAATATTCTCATCTAATGATTTGATGTTTCCCTAAGGATAATGTACTTGGAAGCAGTGTCAAACCAACCATCGGAAATGCGCCTCGAGGTATCTAATTGGGCATAGATTTTGGATTTACACATCCGTTGACTAAAGCAGTGATTGTTTTCTTATGTGCAATTATAAATATTTCAAAAAGAAAGGACGGATATGGATACGACGATACAAATACGACACGACACGGACACGGATTTTCAAAAATTATAGGACATGATACGTCTAGGATACATCAATAATTTTTTATTTTTTTTATATATATTCTATATATACATTATTTCTATACTAAAATTCAAGAAAAAAATTAATCATCAAATATTTGAAAAAAAATTGAAAATGATATAAAGTTGTAGATACATCATTCACTAATTAAAGCAGACAACATATACCACTCAAACTACATAAAAATTAAAAAAAATATATTTTTTAATATTTTTTTCTTTTTTATACTACACTAAATACCACTCAGATTACAACAAATACAACTCAAAATACATAAAAAAAAAAGTAGTACTTTTTTTGACATTTTTCTATAAAAAAAAAGTTACAATGTATTTGAAAAAATTCTTTAAAAAAAATGTTTTTTAATAAAAAAATTCAATTTTCTTGTGTCAATGTGTCCACGGCGTGTTCAACATGTGTCGGATATTCTAAAAAATATAAATGTTGGACACGCCACGTGGAGTGTCCGACACCGTGTTGCACCCTGTCATGTCGCATCCGTGCCCGTGGAGTTTCTGTCATTTCTGACACTTCATGGTGTGATTTTCGGAGTATCGGTGCAACCTAGGTTATTTCAGTGTTTTTTAATATCGGACCGGGAAATTATATTCTGGGCTAAGTTTGAGGTCTCTATTAAAAGCCCAAACCTATTTCCAAGCACGTTGCGATGCAGGTTTACCCACCCCAACAACGAATCAGGAAGTTTTTTTTTTGTATTTGGAGTTCGATAATAAAAATCAAATTTCGATTATTTTTTAAGTAGAAATTGAGCTGAAACTTTTAAAAGGCATTTTCCGATTCCTTGAGCCTTTAAAAAAAAAGGTTTTTCAGTAGTCCGAAAATATTATAAATAAAAATGAGACCATAACTCGATAAACAAGATGTAGAATTTTTTGTTTTTAAAAAACTAACAGTAATGCAATTAACCATAATATAAAACATCGGGGAAATTTCAAAATTAATCCCATTGTATATGTGCTTAGTCAATAGTGATCCCAAACATTTATGATTAATCAAAATTTAGTCTTATAATCAATAGTAGTCTCAAACGTTTAAGACTAATCAAAATTGATCTCATAAATATATATATAATAAAAAATGGTCTCATAGTCCATTTAAGTTATGAGACCACTTTTGATAAAACACAATTTATTTGAGATCAGTTTTGATTAGTCCTAAACGTTTGGGGACTACTATTGATTAAACTAATATCTTATGGGACCAATTTTGATAGTCCTAAATGTCTGTGACTACAATTGATCAAAATTATATCCTACATGACTAATTTTGATATTTACCCTAAAACATCGATGCCTAGAGGAAGGGCTTTTATGTAGATCAAAACCCAATAGAAAAATACATTTAATGGGTTTTGTACGATCAAGATCAATAAAATTAGAGTTCTGCAGATTGAGGCGTTTGTAGCACAAGCGAAGGACATCATATTTAGAGATTGAAGATTTTACTCTAATTGGTGCCAAAACAACATGAAATCAGGAAACGACAAATACAAAGAAAATGGGATCATAGTTAGACTCTCACAGCACAGCGCCTGTTTCCTTGACACGAAAAACAGAAGGAAAAACGGAAAGAAAAAGATACGGTAGCAAGCAATAGTGTCAATTTGGTCCACCAAATTTACCCATCATCTTTCCAATAATTGGAGCCACCTTCGGATTAGCTTGATGCTTAGCCAAGTTAGCAGGGTTTTTCATTACTGCAAAACCACCAGATGGATCACAAATTAGCAAATATGTGAAACTAGTAACGTCACTTGTTCATGTTCACCATATCAGAGGAAAAAACCAAAACAAAAGAGAACCTTAAGTAAACCCATCAAGGGGCGTGTCAAGAGAGATAAGGGGTTGGCGCTTGTCTTTTTAAAGAAATTATATGCAAAATTTGAATTTGTTTCAAGACAAAGACTCATATTCAATAATTGGATCGGACAGACACACCAAATTAATACAGAAAAAAAATATTTGGCCATTGCTATGTCCAAGTTGTTAAAATTTATATTTGAGAACTCTATTTGTAAATGTTAAAAATATGGCAAAACGTACGACATGCAAACATGTCAACTTGGAATCTCTTTTCCATAACAGTGAGCATATCCGTTTGAATAGCAGAAGAAAGGCAATCGTTGACAAGAAATAATCAAGAGACCACATTTCCAAAAAGAGCGGTATGCATTAAACAAAGACATAGAAACCCGTACCATCTTGGAGTGCAGCCATGACTTCAGGATCTTTGAACGCTGCCATCATTTCAGGATCCTGTAATAAGTAAAGCAAATTAATAACTGAGAACTTTACTACGGCAATCACTCACACACAAGAACTATAATTGAGGTAGCCTGAGCCTCTGTCCGCAACCCTCGACAAGCCAAATGGGGTTATAAACGCCATAGTATTATCATTGACTATTCATCTATAAGTTTCTCAAGTCTGAACAAATACATGAGCAAAGGGTCATCACTTACGTTCATGATATTGCTGAAGTCAACATTCCCAGGCATACCACCAGGTGTGCTCCCAGGAAACCCACCCGACATGCCGCCAGGCATGCCGCCAGGAAAGCCGCTGGGCATGCCGCCTGGAAAGCCGCTGGGCATGCCGCCTGGAAAGCCACCGGGCATGCCGCCTGGAAAGCCACCGGGCATGCCGCCTGGAAAGCCGCCGGGCATGCCGCCAGGTCTTCTACTCGATGAGTGCTCTTGATTCTTAGCCTTTTCATATGCAGCCTTCAAAAATGCAAAACTGAAAATTAGATCATTTACAAAAAACAAAGGGCATGCAATAGATGGTTCACCTGAGCTTCAGCACGGCGCCGTTGTCGCTCACGCTCAGCCTTCCCGTCTTCTCGTTCTTTGTGAAGCCTGTCATATTTCCTCCGGTGTTCCTCAATCTTATGTGCATTGGGCTCAACCTAATGCCAAGAAGAATAAAATTAATCAACACAGAAGAGAGAAATTCACATTGCCTGCTAATGCTTTTTTTCTAACACTAATCCTTGCTCATAATTTTGCCTGCCTAATTTGTTTTCAGGCAGATTCGACTAAAAACAAAGTTGAAACATGCAGCTGAGGCATTCAACTTTCTCTCAACACACAAAACACACACAAATGTGTAAACACAAACCTTCTTAAGCACAGCACTGATTTCCTCATCATAATCCAACTTTGATGCCAAGTGAAGATCCTTAGCAGCCTCTTGCCATTGGCCGAGCATTGCTCTTGCAATTCCACGTGATTTGTACCCTTTAGCAGAATCAGGATTGATCTGTCATAGCATTAAGACTTCTGTGAATTCCTTCGTCCTCATAAATTGTGCATTAGAGCAGTATGTTTAACAGATCAATACAAAATGTATTGCATAGACCACCACAAGATATACTAAAGAGAAGAATCTACAGTATTCAAGGTGAGCAAACACCCATGCAGAACAGGTTTCCATGCAGGAGACAACAGTCCAGCTAAACTACATGCCAGAAAGTGATCAAAGAGTCAATAAGAGATTTCATATCCACATGTCTTGAAGAGGATACATTTTTTTCCATATTTTGTGAATCAAGGCAACATGGACCCAGCAAAACAAGGTGAAATGCTCCATTCATAGTTAATAAAATTCTAAGGCGAACAATTACTGTCAAACATCAAAAGGGTTAAAAAAGGGACAACCTCCAGAGCTGCAGTGGCATCCCGGATAGAAGCATTTGGTTTCTTCATTTTGATGTATACACTAGCTGCATGTTGGCCATCAAATAACCACATGAGAGTAAAAAAAGAGCAGAAAAGTGTACACAGAAACATTATCGGTATAAGACATTAGTACTATCACCAATAATAAAAGAGAGAGAATATAATATAGGGTTTACCTCGAGTTGCATACATAATTGCGGACGTAGGATTAAGTAGTACAGCTGTGGTAAGATGCTCAATTGCTTCCTCAAGCTTACCTGATCAGATTGCAAAGCAATTTTAGCACGTTATGCAGGATTGCTACAGAAAGAGCAATTACTTCACAGATTTTCACAGAACATGAAACACCTTCTGAAATTGCTTCAATAGCCTGATGTTTAGCCTCTTGAGCAGCATCGCGGTTTTCTTCAGTAACCTCAACAGAGGCATCTCCCATCTACAAGTTCCAGTATCCGAAAATTTGTATCACATTTGGAAATATCACAAGCTTAATTAACAAAATTTAAAAAAATGATGGCTTTTCAAACCTTCTGCGGCGGCTCATTATCAGGCTCCACAACATCACTCTCATCAAGCTCAATATCAGACTCAACTATTGCAGGCTCTTCTTCTTCTTCATCCTTGTGAAGTTGAGGCTCATCGTCAACATTATCCATGTCCTCATCACTCTCATCCATCACATGAGACTTCTTTACTCCATACCCAGCAACAAATTATATCATATTTCTAAACAAAAGTGAATGAAAAAAAAATCCATCCTAATTACAAAATCTTCGGTCGATAACCATGCCAAAAACCATGTTTCCTTCACAAAAATGGAGAATATCAAGAATATAAAAAATCTTTCAGTATTCCCCCGGTTCAAAACTCAATTTATGCATGAAATTCGCTTCTTTCGGCCTTCTTTCATTTCAAGGCAGTGAAGTTTTGGGAGTACAAATTTAAATTGGTATTGTAATCACATCATCAGATAAATTTAAATATACAGTATTGAGAAACGGAAATTTAAATCAGATCAAGAAACCATACCGCTTTATCACTGTCAGCCTTGTACCCAGACAAAGGAACCTTACCTCCAAGACTGCAAATTAAATCGAAAGACACGGTGTTAAGATAAAAAAACTCAACTAGTGTACCTAAGATGAACAATTTGATCCATACACCATATATTCTCCCAGTTAAATACTACCTCTCGATGTACTCCCGGAAGAACGAAAGAGAGGGATCCGCGAGAAGTGAGGGCTTGGATTTGCACAGTTCAACAAAGTGCCTCAGTTGATTTATCTTCGTTGCATCCATCGCAGAAAAAAATGACTCTTCGTACTCTCAATTCAGGAAAAAAGTAGTAAGGTTTTGCAAGATGGACTAGGGTTCTTGGGGATTTCGACTTTCGAGTGAGAAAGCTTCTAATTTTATTTATTGAAGCATTCTAGTAGCTTCTCTCCTGTATAAGTTTATCCGATTAATTCCTTTTCTGGTCAACACTTTTCTTGGATGAGGGTTAACTTGCGTAAAATAAAGGTTTATATTAATTTAATAATTACTAATAAATATGTTATTTAATTTTATTTTTCAAAAATAAATTTACTAATATAGTTAATTCTTTATAAATTAATAGATTTGGGATTGATGAAATCCTATTAATTTAGCAAATATTAAATAATTATATAGATCAATTATCATACTGGAATGGATGTCAAATATCTCGTGAACTACCCTGGAAAATTAACCCAATTGCAGAGAAGTTGACCGACGAGCAGATGAAGTTCTCTTATATAGCATCATTCTCGAAAAGAAACTCTTAAAACAGTAGTGACATTGAATGTTTTGTTAAAATATGAGAAGATCATACAAAAAGATCTTACTATATTAAAAAAAGCTAGAGATGAGATTTAAATTTAGCGAATTATTAATTTAAGTTGACACATTTCCCAAGAAACAAATAAAATTGAGTCATTTTTTATGGAATATTCATAATTAATCATATATGTATTATGTATCAAGGAATTATTAATTTATATATTGTACGGAGTCTATATGAATTCTCGAATATGTATTATCTTATGAATTTAACGAATTATTAATTTAACACATTATCTGTAAATCAGGTGGATATAAAATCTTGATTTTAACACAAAGTCTTGTAGGTGGATATAAAATCCTACCATTTCTATTATATCATATGATTTTGTATCACGATGTTGTGCTGCAAGCCTTGAATTCCAAACTATGAGTCTCGAAGTGATGTAGCTTGAGAACAAAAGGGCTAGATGGTCCCCAAGGTGGCCAGTTTGCGGAAAGCAAATGAAACGAGAAACATCGAATCGATTAATTTTCCACAATATATTTGATAATAATTGTATAACCTAGAATGTTTATAATCTTTTGGAGAATTACTTGTCCTTTCCTTTGTTGTTGGATGCTGCTATTTCTAGTGATATTTTCTAGACTAGTGACCCATCCTTCTTGGACCATGATCTGCCCATGATTCATCGTCGATCTTTGCATGATTTACCCATAAATCATTAATTGAACATAACTTGGTATAACAATGGCGTTTCAAGGGCACTTGCTGTTTTCGGACACACGTTTTGCTATTCACCATTTCTTGGTTGTCGTTGGTTAAAATCGTGCCATCCCTTCATATTTCGCTCGACAGGGAAGCTTTCTTGCATAGGTTTGGGGAGAACATTTTGCCTTTGGGGTTCAATAAGGTGTACTAAGGAAGAACAACTACATACTTGGTTAATTTTACTCTCATACATTTGTCATTATAGGAATAACTGGTTAAGAATACATGGAGTTCAAACTCAAAACTAATTGGTAATGAGTGACGTAACATATGTATCTAGGACTTGTCAATTTTTTTGTTTCTAAGACTTCAGCTGCATGCAACTATAATTTGATACATAACGAAATATTGAATCTTTCGTTATAACATAATGCCAATTTTACGATCGCATAATCTTTTATTGATTTTTGAATAACTAAAGTAATATAGTTATAGACAAAGATATGGAGTCAAAAGGGAATAATGAAAATATTCTGACTGAAAGAAGCTCTTGGAGAAGATCGACGCATGTGCTCGACACGACTTGATTATTTATGTAGTTTTTGTAACGTACTATAATCCATTGAGATTATATGCTTAGTTATTGTTGTTGTAAATTAATCTAGTTCTATTATGAAATATTCACTTTTTTAGGATTTCAGTGAATCCATCAAAGCATATGAATACATATTTTATCACAAAATCAATCAACATGGCCCGTGTATTTGCTATGTACTAGGTGACCAATAATCTTGTCTGAACTTTTTGTTGGGATTAATAAAAGAATAATTGAGTTTAATTATTAAAAGCCCAATAATATTATTAATTTCGTTAATGAGAACAAAATTATGGTAAATTAATTATGAATAGTCAATTAGGCTAAAGAAATCCCACATTGAAAAGTTGAGACACTTATGATTTGTTTATAATGAGATACAAATCAATAAAGTGTAGTTAAGCAGAAAACATGGGTGCCCCTCGCGCATCGTTCGTCCGTCCGCTCGTCTCGACTCGACTCGCTTCGCCGCGCCGCGTTCTGAAATGACTTTTCATCTACCTGAGTTTTCATATTATGCTGAGTATTAAGTTTGAGATATTTCACCTATCTGCAGAATTGATGTCAGATTTAAGTGTGTGACTTAAATCCATATTAATCTGATGTCAAGTGTTGAGACTTTTCATTTACCCCACTAAACATTACATTTAATTTTCTGAGACCTTTGGAGAGGTCCGCTGCTCAGCTATATAAGCTGCTCCAACCTTATGTTTTCATCATTGCGAAAATATGCATACATACATACAACATTCTTCTTTGAGGGTACTGCACACTACTAGTGTTCGAAGTAGTCTGCTCGGAGTTCTGCTTCAATCTGAGCAAATGTGATTGAGCGTTGTACCTTGGAACTCACTTGTCCAGGAGGCGAGAAGCTAAGTCGGGCAAATTTGAGTTTACGGGCACACAGCTTGTTGTGGCATCGTCCATAAACATTCCCAGATTCTTGCTGTTTTTCTTTACATTTTATAAACTGTTACTGTAAGTTCTACTGTTTTTTCTGTATTTCAGTGTAACTTATATCTACGATTATTTAAAATGATTCAATCTATATATTTAAATAAACATAGAATCAACAATCGTAAACTCAAATCTTTTTTGTTTTTGTTCCTGCTTTGGAACATAATCGGATTTTCGAAAAATTAAATTGTTGAATTTTCAAATAATCACTGTTTGTTCACTATCAAATATTTATACTGTTCGGTTTTACAATAGTTTGATATTGTTTGTGTTTTGTATTCTGTTTTTAGCTTATGGCTGACCAGATTCCAAACCGAGTTGCTGAGAATACTGAGATTCCAGTTATCAAAGCTAGGGCCGCTGAGGTCGTTATGCCAGTTCGGAGAAACCCAATGATGTTATCTCAATTTGAGAAACCGTAAAAGTTCAAAGGTTCCAACTTTAAGCGTGGCAACAGAAGATGATGTTCTTCTTGACCGATTTGAACTTGACGAGGTTTCTTAAAGAGAAGAAACAAGTGGAGGACAAAGATGATCCTCAATCTGCTGTAATAGTCGAATCGTGGCTGAGTGCCGACTACCTCTATCGTAACTATGTACTGAATTCTCTTGACGATGCACTTTTCAATGTGTATTCCCCCAAAGAAACTGCAATGGATCTTTGGGAGTCGTTAGAAATGAAGTACAAAGTTGACAAGAGCTGCAACTGATATATCATTAACTTGCTGCTGATGATATTGAGCTAAATGATGCTCTCCAAGTGGCAATGATGATTGAAAAATTACCGACATCTTGGAAGGACTTCAAGAGCTACCTAAAGCACAATCGAAAGATGACGAGTCTTGAAAATCTTATCAGAAGGCTGCGCATCGAGCAAGATAACAAAAGTTGACAAGAAATCATTTGGAATGATTTCCAAGGCCAACGTGGTTGAAGTTGGGGACAGCTTCCGTTGGAATAAACGCAAGCGTACTTTTGACCCCAATGGAGAACTCAGACAAGAAGGTTCACCGGTGACTGTTACGTGTGTGGTAAGCCTAACCATAAGGCCATGGACTGCACACAACGCCAAATCAGTGAGAGTAAAAAGAAGGTAGTCCCAAACAGAGGCAAAGGCAAGAGGCCTGCTCATGCCAAGTTGCTGAGGACAACCTAAGCTCAGACATGGATGACATGCATCTGACTGCAGTGTCCGAGGTGAACCTTGTTGGTGGAAACTCCAAGGTAAGGTGGGCGGACACTGGGGCTACTCGCCACATATGCGCCAACAAATGGATATTTAAGACCTATCAACTAGTCAATGATGAGCACTACTACATGGGAAATTCAGCAGTCTCAAAAGTTGAAGGCATGGGGACGGTTGTGCTGAAGATGACTTCCGGAAAGAGTTGACTCTTACCGAGGTGCTCCACGTGCCAGAGATCCAAAAGAATCTCCGGAGCAGTGCTGAACAAGAAAGACTTTCGGCTCGTGTTTGAATCAGACAAAGTCATTCTGAAGACTTTTGGCTCGTGTTTGAATCAGACAAAGTCATTATGTCCAAGGGTGGTATGTTTGTGGGTAAATGCTACTTGGCCAATAACCTCTTCAAGATGAGTGTAATGACTTTAGCTCCTAAGACTAAGTCTAGTGTAGAGGTTGAAGTTGTTGTTAATGCACCATATGAGGCTAGCACAAGTAAAAATAATGTAATGATTGTTGTCAATCTCGTTGTCCTCTGAACTGAATTACTATGGCCGATTAATCGTAATTTTTCATCAAATTGAACGACTAATATTTTTTTGCAAATTGAATACTGTGAACTGATTTATAATTGGTTACTTTGATCGATTCATTAACTAAACCTATAGCATGAAAAAAATGACAATAATTGGAGAGATCATATTTATAAAAATGTTTGAATAATATGTATCAATTAATACAGTTAATCTAATAAATTAATCATGAAAGTAAAATAATTGTATTCAAAATCTTCACAATCACTTGATGCCAAAATAGATCAATATAAAAAAATCCAAAAAATATAATTAGTCAACTTTTAATCGTTTAATTTAAAAAGTTCCACAACACCCCACTTGATATCAATTCTTTCAAATTTGCGGGGTGGGTGGATTTTTGTGAAAACCCAGTTTCATAGTCAGATTCAACTAGTTTAGTTACTTAGTCAAGCCAATTACCGAGTAGATGTAATATTGAAAGATGTGTTGTGATTTTAAAAGATATGAAATCCGAAGCAAAGACATAATTTGGGGATCAGTTTGAAAGATATATTGGATCTCAGAGTTAGTAAGGACCGAAACTCTGAATTTAAATCATAATAAGAGTGATTGTTTTTCACAAGATAGCAAAACTTAATTTTTACAAAAATTTTAAAAAATATAAAAACTTTCAGGAATAGTTGTTCCTGGTCATATCAAAGGTATCTGTTAGAAACCTCGTGAAAATTGAGAAGTTATGAAAGCCAATAAAATTAAAACTTAAAAAATAATTTATGGGTAATATCATTTTCCTTCAGGCAATTGTCCCTACGCTCGTTAGGGTTTGGTGCTTTCCATTGCTTTCTCTTTTCAATCCGAAGGCCTTTAGTTTTTTCTTACTTCTTTTTCTCGTTTTCCTTCGGCTTGCTAATGCTTTTTTCATGGTTGGGGGCTCTTATTTTGGTGGAGGGGTGTGGGGAGGTGGAGTTTTCCGTAGTGGCTTTGGGCGTCTTTGTGCGGTAGGCAGTGGTGGAGGTCTTATTTTGGTGGAGGGGTGTGGGGAGGTGGAGTTTTCCGAAGTGGCTTTGGGTGTCTTTGTGCGGTAGGCAGTGGTGGAGGTCGGTTTTCTGGGTGCTCTTGGTGTTGGGGGGGGGGGGGTGTTTTTGGAGGAGGAGGAAGGTTGGTCTGCAGTTTGGTTCATAACGACGGCTTTGGGGGTGGAGGTGGTGTTGTTGGTGTCGTTGGTGTCGTTGGTGGAGGTGGATTTGGGGGTGGCGGTGTTGATGTAAGTGTAGCTGGTGGCGGTGGTTTTAGAGGTGGTTGTGGGGCCATTGGTGTAGCTGGTGCCTGGTGGAGGTAGTGCAGGGGAGGTCTGGTGGGGTGAATTCAGCAGTGGTGGATTGCGAGCCTTGGGTCTTTTGGACCTTTTTTGGCGGGCTTCTTTTTTGGCGGTGGTTCACTTCGATCTAGCAGGCTTCTCATAGTTACTCTGCCCACATGCTTATCGTCATCCGTGTTATCAGTCTATGCGTTTGACTTATATAATGTTACACGTGATAAGACATATTGAGAATTGTCCTGCATTGATAGGTTAAAAGCTATGATAGCTCTTTATAAGATACATTGACTATTAGACTCATTATCAATTAGTTTTGAGTTGAAACCCATATACTCTAAACATAATTATTAAATATAGTGGAGTTGCTCCACGTAAAATCCTCATACATACACTCTATTGATAAAAGGTGTTTAATTAACCAAATTTCTAGAAGAGGAGCCTTTTGAACCAAAAGTTGATACACTGATCGTTAGACCCGACCACGGTTCAGAACCGTCGGTTAGACGGTTCAGAACCGTCGGTTCGACGGTTCAAAAAACATCAACCCTTAATCTTAATCTTCCTTGACGGTTACGGTTACGGTTCATGAACCGCCGGTTACGGTTACGGTTAACCAACGGTTACGGTTACGGTTTGACCCTTATTTTTTTAAAAAAAATTAAAAATATTATTAAAATTTGAAATAAAGTGTAAAAAGTGTATGAATGTGTTTTCATCCATGGATTAAACATAAAATAACGTGAAATAAATTCAAGCCAAGATAATCAAAATGTCTAGATATATTTGTTTGGTTGATTTATACTATATTTAGATCAACAACGCTCTTATAGCTTAGTGGTTGAAGTTAATTATTAAAGTTGGAGGTCATTAGTTCAAATATACACCATAACATATATTTTAAATTTAAAAATGTAAAAAAAAATAAAATAAACCCTTGAACCGTCGGTTAACCGACGGTTCACGGGTTAGCAAAATCTTGACCCTTAATCGGACCTTCTATAGACGGGCCGGTTACGGTTCCGACCCTTCGAACCGTTGACCCGGTTAACCGGCCCGTTGACCACGGGCCGGTTCCGGGTCGGTTCAGGGTCGATGATGACCCTTGTTCGGGTCTACTGATCGTTAGCTTAGTTAGTTGATCTGTCTTTGGAAACTTGCAAACTACTTGAGTTTAGTCCTTTTTAATATAAAATTTGGTAAAAAATTATGATATATGTTGATAAATTAAGTAATTAACTAAAAAAACACCAAAGAAAAAAGTCATTGCTAGAAAACCTGGTTAAAATTTTTTATTTTTTGTTTTTAAAATGTATAAAATTAAATGAAATGAGAAAAAAAATACACTATGAATATAAATATAACTCAAAACACATTTTTTAACCAAAATGTACAAAATACAAGGGAGAGAAAAAAAAGAGTACTGAACACATCGATTTATTGAATGAAGATACCAATCAAATAATTTTTAATAGTTCATGTAGCAATTATCAATCCTTCGTATATGAGTACCTGACAATTTAGTTTCACGTGGTATAACTAGTATAAAATTTATTGTAATGTGGTTTATATCTAGATATTTTACTTTCCTGTAAGTATCATGAACATATATTTTATCCCATGTAGTTGTAAATAAGCATTTTTGCCCTATATGATTGCAAAACATAGCATACTGTCATCACATAGATTATGTGTCTTGTATATATTTACAAATTATAAGGAAGTAAGCTGCATATTTTTCAAATCATACGAGAGTGAAGTGTATATTTTAAAAACTATACGAAGTGTTTGTTGCCCAAAACCCTCCATAGTCCCTTAATTAATATACTGTATCGTTGTCTCCTTCACTTCGTTCGTAGGGATGGCAATGGGACGGGTCCAAACCCGGACCCGCAATGAACCCGCCCCGTCGGGGCGGGTCTGGACCCGCTTCAACCGGGTTTGGAAGCGGGGCGGGGCGGGTCCTGGGATTGGCCGTACCCGCCCCGTACTCGCCCCGCAATACATTTTTAATTTATTTTTAAAAAAATATGATATTGATTATACATTTTACTTCTTTAATTGAACAATAAAGTGTCATTATTTAATTTTATATCAAAATTCATGTGTTCATGTTAAAGAAATTGGACATTTTGAAGGAAAAAGAGCAAATTAATAAATATTTATTAGTTTAAAGATAGTTTTGCAATGTTTATTATAAATATTTACTAGAGAAAACATAAAATTTAATCACAAAACTCAACTTTTATGTTTCAAAATTGATTTCTAGCTAATTTTTTTTTTTTAAAAATTAAAAAAAAAATTGGAACCGGAGCGGGGCGGGTAAACCCGCCGGGTTCGCGGATCTAAGCGGGACAGGGCGGGTCCGGATTTTATGTGTAGCAGGGCGGGTCCTGAGATTGGCTAAACCCGTCCTATACCCGACCCGTTGCCATTCCTATTCGTTCGCTACTGCTACCATCCTTTTTAATTTTGGGGTGGGTGGGTTTGTTCAACGATTCAACGAACAATTTTTTACTCCCAAGGAATCCTTTCTATACTATAAACATATACACATAAATAAATAGCAAGGTTGTAATGTAGTGCCTCTTCAAACAACAGTCGCCCCTTTTTTTACGCTTCAAAGCACGAGACCGTATGCTTGCACTGTTTTTAAGCAAACTGTTCCTCAGTCTCCTCCATTTTTTAATATGTTTTCATACTTCAAACCTCCCTTGCAAGAAAATCTTGGAGATGTCTGCTATATGTCTCCTTTATAAAATATGGGGAGTGTGACTCAAAGTTGACAACACACGCTAATTCTTGTTGATTTTGGGGCTCTGATGGGTAGCGCTCAAATTCCAGTATGGAAAAGGAACGTTTCAGAATGGCTTCAATATGTAGATCATGATGATGATGATGAAGTCAGGGGAAAATCCAGTTTACCTGTGATCACCGAGCCAGAAACTCCCAATGAGCCAATGGAGTTCTTGTCCAGGTCTTGGAGTCTCTCTGCAAATGAAATATCGAAAGCGCTTGATAAAAAGCAGATTCCGCCTGCATTTGACCACGGTTTAGGTGCAATACCGGAGACAGCGATGGAGAAACAATCTGTAAGTTAATCAACTTCAAATGTACCTCAATTATCTCTTATGGCTTATGGCTAGCGCGAGTTCCTTAGTTAAAACTCGGCTTGAGCTCTATAATGGAGTGAGTCCAGTTTAATGTACGGAGCCTTCTGTTTTCCGCAACTCGAACTCATTACTCTAAGGTCACATGACAACAACTTTAACACAATTGCGTCGATGCTCACCTTTAGTTTTACATAAATTAGTTACTCAAAAACTAATCATTATATCGTCCAACTGCGAGTTCAATCATGATAACTGGTTGAACCATGGTTTATGTTTAACGTATTAAAATATGAGTTGATGAAAAATTCGATCTTGAAAACTCTCTGCACATCATGCTAGAATAAAACGAGCTTATCGAGCTTGACTGGGTTAAGTATAGGCCAAGTCAAGCTTGAGCTAAAAATTAATCCAGTGCTCTCTCAAGCTCAAGTAGCAAATATTTTTCGAGCTCCACTCAATCTTGACTAGATTGGATGTGATTACACCCGATCCACATTCACTGACAATTTAGCAACTTCCTGCAGTCTGGCACGGTGAAGAAACCTGTGAAAGGTAAAATAAGATCCGGAGCAATTGGAAGGCTTTTGTTTCAGCACAAGGAGGCGTGTGATAGTGGTAACATGGTGAAGAAGAAAGACAAGGCACGCATGGAAAATGCTCACATGCATTCGGTTATCTCCGTTGCTGGACTAGCAGCAGCACTGGCTGCTGCTACTGCAACAGAGAATTTCAAAGCTTCGAGCTCGAAAATGAGCATGGCATTGGCGTCGGCCACACAGCTCTTGGCCTCGTACTGCATTGAGTTGGCTGAAACAGAGGGAGCAGATCACCAGCGTGTGGCGTCCATCATCAAATCATCCATAGGCATTTGTACTGCAAGTAATCTGCTGACTTGCACAGCTGCCGCAGCGACCGGTATGAGCCCTTCTCAGACAATTTTATTATATTTCAAAGGGATAGATTGATGTAAGTGATTTTTACATGTTTATGCATGAAATTTATTGGGAAATTAGAGTATTCAAAGTTGAAAATATCCTTCGGAATGGAATAAAGAGTGAATAAGTTTCATTAATCAGATGGGAAATTGCCCAACCTTGCTTGTATGTTTGAAAATTCAATAATTCCTCTGCCACTGATTCCTACAAAACTTCATACATATTAAATAGCCTTGCGTGGAGAAGCAGCTCTGAAAGCAAGATTGCCCCAGGAATCAAAGAGGAGTGCAGCAATAAGTCCATATGACAAGGGCATGGTAGATGCTCACAGCCAAATCCATGAAGGCTACATTCCTTGTGAAGGTGACTTACTGCAACACACCCAAGAAGGTATACCCTCAAGATCAAATACGTGTATCGTCGAATAATTTTAACACGAATTTCGAAACGTCTAGAAGCTTCTACATTCAAATCTCTCATTAAGTGTCAAACAAAACAAAGATTTCATAACTAATGGCCATAGTTCCTAAGTACACTATTTCCCACAAGTTGTGAGTAACAGTTATTCAAAGAAGCCTAATTAATTTGCCGTTTGTTTGAGTTCTTAGGTGGGCTAAGATGGAAACATGTCTCTATATACATCAACAAGAAATGCCAGGTGAACATAGAAAAATGTAGGTATATACTCAAACAGGGTCTCACATAGCTGACTGAAACTTAACTTGAGTTTGCAGGTAACAATAAAACTGAAGAGTAAACAAGTTGGTGGAGCCTTCTCTAAAAAGAAAGAAAGTGAGTTTTCTACTATTTTGGCATTCTCTATATTCCTTGTGTTAAGAATAGATGGGGTTCCAACTCAAAACCAGTTACCAACTGGTGATGAGTGGAGTAACCAATATATCTTATAAAGAGTTAACATAGCTTGTAAATTCTCAATGTGGGACAACTCTCAACATGTCATCTCACGTGTGACATTATATTAGTCAAACACATGGATTGATAATGCATGTGACAAGGAGCATGCAGGCTAAATAGTCAATCATATAAAAAACTTGCTCTGATACCATGTTAATAATACACGAGATTCCAACTCAAAACCAATTGGTGATGAGTTATAAGGAGTTAACATAACTTGTAAACTCCCAATGTAGGACAACTCTCGACATCTTGGTAAAATCATTAACTTAGTTTTCTCCTAATAATGAATATTTAGGTATCTTATACGAGGTAATTGATGAGAGTGATGGATGGCCATTCAAAAAAGAAAGGGAAAACATGGAAGTGTACTTCGGGGTTAAAACCTCTCGGGGTCTTATGGAGTTCAAATGCAAGAACAAAATACATAGACAGAGCTGGGTGGACGGTATTCAGAACATTCTCCAACGAAGAAGTTGCATAGAAGAAGCTGAGAATTACTTGAGAATGTTGAAGATTAATAACAACATTTGAATCCTTCGCAATTAATATTATTAAATTATATGGTTTATATAGATCAAATATGTTATTTTATTAGGTCATTCTTCTTCCTAAGGGTAACTTGCATATTGGTAAAAGATTGCTTAATTTATTAATTTTACCATAAAAATGATATATAATACAAAATTAAATAACTTTTAGATTACTTAAAAGTAATAAATACTTGTATGCATATTGTTTGAGCTCACTTATACACCAACTCAATATTAAAACACAACATAATCATATCGAATTGGTCTATAAGTAAAACATAAACCGACGCATACAAGAATTTAGGGAATCACATGTAGTGGTCGCACTAAGAGAAATTATGTATCGATAAACGACTTAGCCTAGCATAATAAAGTAAGAACAATGTTTTATCATGTTAAACAACAGAATAAACCTTGAAATTTGAATAAACAATCAAAACTAAGTTCAGAAATATAAAAAATCGCTAGGCATTAGACTCCTTTGCGTTGATCCGATATCCTTCGGTTCAAGAAATTTGTTGACCCATTCCAACCCATATGTTCCTTGTTCTACTTGTTCTTGTAAATCACAACTACTTTCCATTGACTTAACATGAGGGTGTTATTGATAAAACTGGCAATTTCTCCATTAATTTCATTTTCTTATACAAATGAGAATTCCAATAATTCTTTATCTGTTCTGACTAGAACTCTTCGAGGGTTTAAATTTCAAAATATTGTTAAAACCGAAAATTAGAATATCACCGGAGAAAGAAATCAATTTATCAAAATAAGATAATTCACCATCTGAAAAGGCGAATTCAAATATTTTTTTTTAATTTTTTAATGGATCGTCTTCTTGGAAGACGATTTCAGCTTTTTGTGAAATCGTCTACTTGAAAGACGATTTCAGCTTTTTGGTGACCGATACCGATTCTACCGCTCATTATGAAATATAAAAAAATAAAAGAATAAACTTTTGACTTGTGAACTCGGTCAAAAATTTGTTTTAAATATCAAATTTCTCAACCCATTTTTTTACATGTATTAGCACACATATTTTACACACACTTCTCATCCCATCAACTGCGGAGACGACGGAGGCGGCGGAGAAGGCAGCGACAACAGAGACTAAGGCGGCGGTAATTTGAAGGTATAATATAGTTCTTAAATTTAATATATTGTGTATTTTATATCATGATTTTACATAATCACATAGCATAATACATAGATATATTAAAAAAAAATGTATTTTGATCAATTGTTTTTGTCTTGCACACTACATATATTATTATAATATATATATTTTTAAATATTATATATATATATTTTTTTATATATACGTACTTAGTAAATATATATTATGCATATATTATATTATATTATATTTATTTGAATTGTAATAATAAATGTTGTGTATCATTTTGTGAAGTCATGGCACCTATGAAAAATGTGATATTGTCTGTCTATGCTGGGGGACTTTATCGCATGATTCTTGGTCTGTGACATATGACAGTCACCTATCAAATTATCCATGATACCACGTACAACAACATTTTCTGAATTGGTTTCGAGCTTGTATGAGTGGACTCATATTGACAGTGATGAGTTTTCAATAATAATATATGTCAAATATGCACATGAATGTTGGGACGAATTAAAGAACATATTGTAAATATCACAGATGACAGTACATACAAATATTCTTGAATCCTGATGTAGAATTTAATGAATTGGATATTTATGTTGAGAAAAAGAAAATAAATCCCGCAATTGTGTCTCCTCCACATATGAGGCACATATATATCACTTTTATTTGCAATTTAAGGGACGATCGGCCCCGTATAATCGGCCACGCCTGAGGTACTGAGACAGTTACAACACATGGGGTTTTATGGTGTATACATTTATGGTCAGTTCCCATATGATTTTCATCTTATCACTGCTCTAGTTGAGAGATGTCGTCCTGAGACACATACTTTCCCCTGAACATCCAGTCTCAGAGCCTCAGCGGTTTAGTGGGTCACTCGATGATACTTATACTTGTGTTGACATACCTACTACTTCGACATTGGCACTTCACAACATACTGTTGGAGGATTTGACAATGGAGCTCCTTCCACATCTCGTTGGACAGTCTCTCACGGTATGAGCACGATGGAGGAGGTTTATCGGCTGATCATAACATCATATGATGTTTCACTATTTACTCCACATGATGATGGTATACATACAACCTCGTACTCTAGATACATGGAGCTTCACTTACCAGCTTAAGTGCCACAACGTCCATATTTTATATCTCATATTCCATACGGTGATATGACGTGGGCATACAGAGATGTACCACAATCCACTTCTTCATCGACTCAAAATGAGGAAAGTGTGGATAGAGATCTACAAACAAACTTTAGTGCTCAGCCAATCGATCAGAGAGTTAGAGAGCCCATAATTACACAACCTACTACATGTGGCACTGGTGGCATTTAATTTATCGTCCATAAAAATAGTTAGATTCTACTTCTGAATAAATGTACAAAAATATTCCATATAAATAGTTTGAAATGCCATTTTTAAATTAATTTAAAAATAAATATATATATATTTAAACTAAAATAATTCGGGAAAAGAAATCGTCGTTTCGAACGACGATTTTAGAAAAAAATTATTTTTTAAAAAATAATCATTTGAGACGACGCTTTTAATTTAAAAAAGAGGTTACATCGCCATTTCTGAAGGCGAGTTACTGTAAATTCATAATAAAATACTTTTCCACTATTTTCGATTTTTTTTTCTTTTTACGATATTTTAATTTTTTAGTCCAGCAATCAATGACCACCTACATATTTAGAAATTAAATTACCAAGAAGCTTTATCAATTTAAATTATTATTATCTTATCAATTTAAATTTCTACATAAAAATAGATTAGCGAATGATTTCTTTTATCAATTTAAATTATTATTTTCATAAATAAAAATAATACAACTAATGAAGCTTTATCAAGAATCTGGATGTTTCAGATAACTAAAAAAGAAATTGAAAGGGTGAGGATGAGTAGACAATATTTAATGCTGGATTAGTATTGACATTTCTAGTTTCAACAGCAACCACAAAGAGAACATGTTCACCTATAAATTTTGTTAAGACATCGCTCTGTAATAAGTGGACAATGGTTTTCTTTTTCTCATTGATTGCATGATGATTTATATTGAGCGAGAGTGCTGATTCAATAGATGTTGAAATACAAATACAAAATTGATGTTTAACATATTCTTATGCATCCAAATACGTATTGAATTTTGCTTTAATTGATGCAAAAGCTTTCGATGAACATTGCTTTCAATTTAGTATTTTCTCATTTTGCCAAAAATACTATGTTATTATATTATATCTTTTTTAAAGCATAAACATGAAATATATTAAAATAACAACCAGGTACACGGATAACCATCCACAAGCTCCTAATACACAATAAAATAAAAGAAAAAATCAACAAACACATTCGCCTAGCATGGACTATGTCACATAAACATCTAGCGAGCGGGTAATAAAAGATGTAGTGATAACATAATTGATAATACGCTTTAAAATTATTAATGATCCCATTCAAAAAATAAAATAACCCACTTAACATGATTTCATCTCTGCAGCAACTTTTGCTTCCGTCCAAAAAAAAACAAAAAAAAAAAAACCAAAATCTCATTACCTCGTACATTTCCGAAAAACTCATTTTCTGAAAAAAAAAACCTCCAACACCACCCTAAACTTCCCCTAGATTCTCTTTAAATCTATATAAATTGAAGCCACTAATTTACAATAAGCCACCCACAAGTAGCTAGAGCCAAGATACCTGATTTGTTAGCCACTGATATCCACTTCCTTGGGCCATGTTTCTCTATGCGCTGAGCTAGTTTTCTATCCTCTTCAGCCGTTCAAGCTCCTTTGTTAAAGGATATTGATCTTTCATCCCCACAACCCATCCCAATTTTTTCTTCATTCTTTGCAGCCATGTTAAAATAAAATTTTTTGCTCAGGATTCTTTTCGTATGCTTATCTTTGTTATTCGTTAGTTCATTCTATGTTTATTTATGTAAAGCGAGTGATGCGTATATAATCGGAGCGGGGGTTGAAAGATATGGAAATAGTATTATATGAAGCAGTACGTATATAGCTGACTGGTTAGTGGGTAACGCGTGCGCATGTATGCATGTGCAGTGCACCTTTTATCCAATCTCACACAAACATGGTTCGCCGACATCGTCACGGAGGATGTCGTGGAAGCTGTTGTTTTATTTAGTAAATTGATATTATGCAGAACGATCGCGGTTATTGTCGCGAAGTTACACATCTATTTTATCCTGGAACTTTGCCATAGTGGTTGTCGTTCCCATTACGGAACGATCGTTCAAGGTGTTCCTCGACGACATTGCTAACCCATTCACCCAAACAACAAGATAATGAACTTCAACTACCATTTGTCATAAAGTTACCAAGGACGCGAATGAGTCAATTGGGTCCAGGAGTTCTACCAGACTTTTATTATTTGTTAATTAAAATTTACAACTTCCTAACTCGAGATATATTTTAAATGGAATTTGAGTCCTACTTGTTTTATTACTTATATATATTTAATGTACGATTAGTGACATTGTGTGGATATACATTAAATTTTTGTATAAAGTGTACTTTTAAGTATAATTATGTTGAATAATTCCTTTCCCATTATATGTTATGTCTCGGTTTTTATTTCATTATATTTTACTTTTCATAAGAAAACATATTTGGTACGCATAGATTACATATGATTATCAAGTGACTAATGGCTTAATCATTTGTTTCCTTAGTTTTTTTGTTAAACCCACCTTTTCCTTTAAACCCGTGAAAAGAGATGTTTATGAACTGGATATTAATCCAACTGGTTGCTATCAAAGTAAAGGTAAACAATATCCACGACAAGCACTGCAATTTACAAGAACACCCTGATGGTATGTTTTGTCTTCTCTCAGCAAACTACGCAACTGAAAAAGAGGAATGGTCGGGGGAAGACGAAAACTATATAGCAACTTTGTCTCTTCCTACTTCTCTTTTTCGCCAACATTTTTTGGAAAAACCCTCCTCTTTTCATTATATGTATGTATATATGTGTGTAAACGAATGCATACAAGTTGGATTACTTACATAATAAATTCCCAACAAACCTCATTTTCTCTTCTAGTTTCTCTGTTTTTCATGTAATCGAAATGTGAATGCTTTCTCAAAAGCCATGGATTAAAGCGATAAAACCCTTTATAATTCTTCTTTTTCTTTTCTTTTATGGCTGTTATTTGATAGTTTTCCTGTGAAGAAAGAGAGAATAATAGAGATGGGTGAACTTGGGGTGGTGAATTCCAACGGCGCTGCTTTGAAGGAGGAAGAGCTTTCAGCGTGAATGTTTGCTTTATCTAGGTTAAACCAGTGGTAATTTAGGGAAAATGCACATTATTCGTTAAAGTTATCCAATTCGTAGATTATCTTTATCATCATATATTTTATATTTTGTAGTCATTCTTTTTATCACTTTATTCCATAATCATTCAATAATCACATTCTTCAAACCAAGCGATACCTAGGGGTATTATAGAGGGATATTTTATTTTATAAACCAGAAGTAGGTTTGGGTGATAGGGTTTAGTTATCTTAAGATTAAATTATTGTCCCATGTTTGGTTTGGTTGATAAAAAAAATTTATCCCTTCATATTTATCTAATATTAATCCCAATTTACAACAAAATGACATATATATCACCTTTTTTTACTATTTCAAAATTTGAAACTCACGCCAAATTTTAACATTCAAATCTTCGAGCAAACATTATATAACTTACACATTATATTATTTATCATCATCTCATAATTTTAATCGTTATTTTACTTATCTCATCCTTCAAACCAAACTATACCTTTTAGTATAATATAGATATTTAAAATTAAGTAAACTTCTCGAAAGCCGAAGTTTAATTATTGGAGCCTCGTGAGCCTTTGGGTTGGACTATCGATTCCGACCCAATCAGGTATTCGAGGTCCTTTATTCTTTTGAAAAAATTCGGGTTTGGGTTTATATGAAGTTGCATAGTTTGGTGTCAGGTAGAAAAATCCTATATCGCTAACCCGATTGGGTTACCTGAATAAAATAATAAAAATTATATAATAACTATATTTCTATATTTAATCTTAAATTCCTCGACGCCTTCCAAAACTGACATCTTCTTCCTTGAAACACTTCTATAATATATATTGTGGGCATAGTATGTTCTAATAGCAACAGAAAACGGGACGGGTATTTTTTGGTAACCGGGTCGGATAACTTACTATTTTAAGAAGCCCGGTTCCTTAGTCCATATTCCAAACTCACCGCCCGTTTATACATCCCTATTATGGATGTCTGTCGAAGAGGAAATAGAGTTGGGCCCAAATAAAGCCCAAACAATAACTGGCGTATTAATAAAGGATTTGACCAAATCAAATATGTAGCTTTATTTTGATTTAAAAACACACATATATATATATATATATATAGTGTAGGAGGGGCTAAATCAATTTTTGTGCCAAACGCGACACAAACTCATGTCTGTCTAAAGTGGGTATGATCTATTATTCATCCCGACAAGACCGGAGAGCTCTTTGTATATATATATATTTATATTATCTTTGTTTATTTTAAGCCAATTATTGAAGCTTATTAGAGAAATTTTAAAACTTTTTAGTCAAATAATGAGATAATAATAATTATATTGTATAAAACATATAAACAAAATCCTGATTTTTATTTTGTTATTTTTGTCTTTTCGGTTTTAGTTTGGGTTCTAGATCCATTTCGGTTCGATCTTTTAGTTTAAATTGTAAAGAGATATATAGTTTGGTTTTGATTTAATTTGCACATTAAAAAACCTTCAAACAACAAATTAAATCAAACTTTCTTTTGGTTACAGTATGGAATCGAAATGGAATTAGTTTCTCGGTCTTTGATTTATTATATACAACCTAGAAATGAACACGAACTTGTTAATGCCAATAGTGGCGAACGCATATTTTTTAGTTGGGGGTAAAAAATTTTAACATAAAAATGAAAGGCAAAACAAAATTTATGGGTCGAAATATAATTTTAGGGAGACAAAATGTAATTTTTGAGGTCATGAGTTCAATGTACATCATACATATGTTTTAAATTTAAAATATAAAAAAAATTTAAAATAACATTTAATTTTTCTTATCTTTTTAAATTTAAAACATATGTAACCATCATGTTTATAAATGGGTCGGTAACGAGCCCAAACCATCGGATCGTTGACCCAATCAACCGATCTGTTGACCACATGTCACATGTCGATTCCAGTCATTCATGCCTTTGGTCGGGTCTACTTAGGTGGATCCACCAGTGGATGCCACCCTAACCATTGTACGTCTTTTTTTTTTTTCTTTTTTAAGAAACCTTGTTCGTTTTTTAGTATATACCATATATATTAGCGGTCAACCTAATAAGATGCGTATATATAATAAATCATATTGTTAAATAATATTTTTATTATTAAACTATTAAATATTTTTTCCCCAAAATTCATAACCGCATGTTATTAAACTATTTCCCTAAAATTCATTACCGCATGCATATGAAGTTATATTCTTAAGTACTATAATTTCTTTTATAAATTATTCAATTACTTATTAAAAAATAAATTTAAACAATATAATAACATTGATCATTTTTTAATATAATATATAGGGATAATCAATTAAAACATCTCTATACTTTGGACAAATTCACAGTAAAGTCCCTCGTCGGTTCAATCCCGAAAGTTTTATTATTTTGGCACGTTCGATCCCTGGCGTTAACTCTGGCATTCAATTTAACGAAAAAGGCATGTGTAAATCATGTGACTTCAAAATCATTCATACTTTAGTCCATCACTTTTTTCATGTACCGATTTAGTTCCTAAAGTTTTAAATTTTGCCTGATCACATCCTCGATTCTCTACATCTATTGGCGATTTTCAGATGCCAATTGGTGGAAATATGAGTTTGAAAGGGAAAAAATAATAGGACTGTCAACTTTTTAATTGCAACCATTTTGAAGGCCTCCGGAAAAAAATCGAACTCTCCCTCTTTTCATCCTTGTAATAAAAACAATTGTAGTACGAACAATAGAGGTAGAGAGTCGAGAGTTAAAACCCATCCCAGGTGCATTTTCTCTTATTTTTTATATTTTTTTCATTATGTATTAGGAAATTCAATTATTTGGAAGATTGTTTTTAATCTATATTTATCCAAAATTATGCCCCAATCCCACTCATCTTCTCATTGCTACACTTTTGACATGGTAAGAATTAGATTTTTTTATAGTTTGGATGTAAATACTCCAATGAAGAAATTATTTTAATTGAGGAAATTACGAGAATGTATCACTTTCCAAAACATCTTTCAACTAAATCTCCCATAATAATCTTCTTTCAACTAAATACCTCTTTTAGAAAACTTATTTCAAATAAGTCCATTTTATCAAATCCTGATCTAATTGATCCATTAACTATGATTAGAATGCCCCTTGCTCCATGATCGATCTTCGTCTCTTTTTTCAACCTTATTTCAAATTTTTTTTTTTATTAATTTGTTATCGTTCCTTTAGCGCTAACAATAGAGACTACGAAATAAAATATCGCATTCCGTGGAATACATGATTTTGTTAATTATGCAGTCTTTTAATGTACATCAAGTTTTTTGAAAATATATATTGCCTCAAAGGTCTATAACTCAGCCACGTGCTCCCGTATTTTCTTTTCTTTGTCAAAGGTCTAACTTTCCATGGTTTCTCTTTGCTGCAGAGATTGATGCCGACCCCGGTGTATTAACAGATTATGAATTAGTATACCGATTATGAATTAATATACCGACCTCGGCGTATTAACAGATTAAGAATTAATATACATGCACCATTTGTATCTAACGGTGCATGTAATGCTGCATAGATAGATGCCGACCCAGCCGTATCAACAGATTACATGCACGTTTGTATCTAGAGGTGCATGTAAATTACATGCACCGCTAGACACATCGGTGCATATAAATTATTGGCTCATGTGGGGTATGTAAAATTTTAATAAAATAGATGTGGTATTTTTAAACGCATCATTTCTATCTAGCGATGCATGTAAAAAATTACTTATGCAATACATGTAAAAATTGGCTCATTTGGTGCATATAAAAATTAAACATGCGGTCCATATAAAAATTTACGCATGCGATGCATGTAAAAATTGACTCATGCTGTGCATGTAAAATATACTCATGTGATTCATGTAAAAATCTACTCATGCGGTGCATGTAAAATTTGCGATGCATGTAAAAATTTACTCGTTCGGTGCATGTAAATTTAATCAAAGTGTGGGAGTTACTTTGATACTTGGTTAAATTTCATCCGAAAGAAAGAAGTTTCTGTCAGAGTATTGCATTTGTTTAGATCAACATTTTCATATCTATATATGCTATTTATTCATGAAAATAAAACTTTATAGCTTGTGTCTAGCGGTGCATGTAAATTACATGCACCGCTAGACACATCGATGCATGTAAATTATTGGCTCATACGATATGAGTGCATCACTTCTATCTACCGATACATGTAAAAAATGACTTATCCAATACATGTAAAAATTGGCTCATGCGATGCATGTAAAGAATTCTTTTTCATTTCAATTCCCCAAGCTATTGATCCTCCCATCTAACACAAGCAAAACACAAATTGTTATAAATTTCAAAAAATCAAGAAGAAGAAGAATATTTCCAAGATTTAATAAGGCGGTGCATGTAATTTACATGCACCGCCGAGTCTATCGGTGCATGTAAATCACATGTACCGTCGAGTCTATCGGTGTATGTAAATCACATGCACCGATCGACTCATACTGTCTTTAACAAAGAACATAGTAATGAAGCATCTTAAATACAATGTAGTTTGAGTTTTACATTCAAAATCTACAAAATACATTTCTTATTGAATAATTTTTTGCCAATTTCAATTCTCCAAGCTATTGCTCATTCCAACAAACCAAAGCTAAGCACGTATTTTAATGTTTATGTTTCGTGTATTAGTCATTTGCTATATAAAACAATAATTGTTAGCATACTGCCTGAGATAAAACAATAAGAACGCGTATATATATATATATATATATATATATATTAGAGATACTGTTGCTGAAGAAAAGAGCAGCTTAGGAGATAGAGGAGTAGGTCGCAAGGTCACAGTTTATTCTACGTAGTATCATTGATAGTAATTGAGGACATGGGTGATCAAGTTGAACTCGCTCGATGTACGACTGCCACGGTGAAAAATGAACTAAGATGTCATGAGAGCTCAACAGTGTCTTTCTTCTGCATTTGGATAAAATTTGGAGCTTGTGATTGATGTAAAGTGTTTGATGTATGCATTAGACTCCAGTTTACGAGTAATGCTAATTTCAGCTTGAATGGCAGTGCTGTAGTTTGCTGCCGAGTTTATCCACTTCAGAAGACGCGTGTTTCAAGCTTAGTAAATTAGGGTTACAGTAAATTAGGGGTAGTTTGGTCATTACATCCAAAATTAGACCTAGTTGAAAGAACTTTTTTTTGGTAGATTGAGGCGAAAAAAGTTTCTTTTAGCGGTACCGGCCCTAAATTTACCCTTATTAATTCAAAACTTTGGATGCCGAAGTACCAAAATTAAGAGTAGTTTCTTCGAAAGTTTGATGTGCCAAATTTACTCGTATAGTGATTTGTTAATTTGTTTTGTGTGGCCAAAAAGATTATTTAACTTCAATTTGGTGCTTTAATTTGGTGCTTTACACCACACATTCAATTGATTAATGGGTGTCATAATCATCAAATAGTAACCTTCTTTAAAATCACGTAATTTAGGGATAGCTTGACTATAGAGGATTTAGGTATTTGTGTAACAGGCTCAATTGTAAGTGGATCTAAGGCCATATAAATACATGTATATAGTTGTTTGTAATTTTGTATGATATGCTAGAAACATGGAAAAGAATAATTACAATATTCTTGACTAATTTACATAGCTAAGATAGTTAAGAGATTGACTTCCATGTCTAGAATGTTTCCTTAACACACCCCGCAAAATCGACTTATCATCGAGATATAGATTTTGGATCGTAGAAGAGCGAACCAAGTGCGATGAAGTGGTTTCGTAAGAAGATCGACCAATTGATCAGCCGTCCGGATATAGGATACTTGAAGATGACCCTTGTTGGAGAAATTACGAACAAAGTGTATGTCAAGCGAAATATGCTCAGTGCGACTGTGCAGGACGTGATGAATTGCAAGAAGTGTGGCACTGATGTTGTTACACCAAATGTGTGGCGGTGTACAAGGTCGAATACCAAGTTCATAGAATAAATTCAGAATTTAGCAAACTTCGGAGACAACAGTGGCTAGGGAGCGATACTCAGCTTCAGTGGAGGATCATGAAACACCTTTCTGTTTTCGGGAACGCCGTGAGATCGGATTTGAGTCAAGGAATACTAGGTAGGCAGTGGTGGATTTGCCTTCAGATGGATCTCCGCCACAGTCAGCATCAGAGTAGGCAGATAATGTGAGGTCGATATGATGGCGATGAAGAAGACCATGCTGCAGAGTGCCCTTCAAATAACGGAGGAATCGTTTGACGGCCGACCAATGAGATGGGTCGGGAGCAGCCATGCATTGAGCAAGTTTATTGACTGTGAAGGCAATGTTCGGGCGTGTAAGAATAAGATACTGGAGTCGCCAATGGCCTAATGATACTCAATAGGGTCGGCCGTAGTGTTTGAAGTCTTGTATGGATTGGTAGCCATTGGCAGTGGATAAGTGCTTGGATCCATCCATATTATGGCGATGCAGAAGATCAATTATGTACTTGTGTTGAGAAAGAAATAGACCTTCTCGGCAGGAAGCGACTTCAACCCCGAGAAAATATGAAAGAGCACCAAGATCCTTAACAACAAATGTGGTCCAAGATACTTGATCAGATCCAAGACAAGTGCATAGTCCAAGGCTCCAAGCTTGTAAGTATTAAGTCGTTAACATAGACAAGAACAAATAGCATAGTGGAGCCATAGTGAGGGATAATAAACGATGTGTCTGATTGAGACTGTATGATGCCAAAGGTCATAAGAGCAGTGCTAAGAATATAGGTGTCAAACGGCGTGCCGGCACGGTACTATTCGTGTCGTGCCGTGCCGGCACGATTAGGAAATGGGCCGTGCCGTGCCGGCACGGCCCATTTCAAGTTTTTTTAATTTTTTTTTATATTTTGGCTTACGCTACACTTAAAAAAAAAAAAATTTACTATTCGTGACGTGCCGTGCCGGCCCACGGGCCGGCACCCTATGGCCCGGCACAGCCCATGCTACAGTGCCGTGCCTCTCTGTGTCGTGCCGTGCCTCGTGCCGTCCGCTCCATTTGACATCTCTAGCTAAGAATATGATACCAAGCTCAAGGTGCCTACGATTTCTAAAATCGACAAGGGTGAGTTGGTAAAGATGGATCAACAAACATAGGAGGTTGTGACATGTAAACTTCTCAGATATTCGCCATGCATGAATGCGCAGCTGATATTGAGTTGGCAAATGGGTCACTGATGCATGAGAGCCAAGGATAAGATAGTACGGATGGTTACGGACTTCGCGATCGGTCTGAATGTCTTAGTGTAGTCAACACCTAGCGTTGATGAAAGCCCTTGGGGATAAGGCGAGCACTGAATTTGTCTATGTTGCACCGACACTCCAAAAAAACACCTCATGCAGTGTCAGACACACCGCGGACACGGACACGGCATGACATGGGTGTGACACGGTGTTGGACACGCCACGTAGCGTATCTGGTACTTTTTTTTAAAAAAAAATTCGACACTTTTCATACACGGGATGGACACGGCAGGTCACAGGAAAATGAGTTTTTTTAATATATTTTTTTAAAAAATAATTAAAATTATAATTTTTTTTACAAAAATGTTAAAAAAATTATAACTTTTTTGTATGTTTTAATTAGTGAATGAAGTGTCTACAACTTGCCATCATTTTCAATTTTATTATTCAAATATTTGATAATTAAAGTTTTTATGCATGGTTTGAGGGGGAAATCTTTTTATGCATTACTTGGTAAAACTAGTATGTACTACGCATTTGTTAAGGGAGAGTCTTGTTTACTCATATTTCATGCATATTACATCTTCAAATTTATCAAGTTTTGTGATCATCAAAAAGGGGGAGATTGTTGAGCCTTAAACACATTGATGAGTTTAATGCTTAATTTATTTCCGAATTATTTATGAGTTTTGATGATCAACAAAACTTGTGTTTGTTATACTAATGTGTCTACTTAGTGTACAGGAAGAGATGGTAAAAATATTCGATGTTCGATGATTTTGGTGTCCATGCGTAGCTAAGAGGATAAGCTACAACTTTGATGGTTACCACAAGTTCGAGAAACAAGATTAGGATGGTTGAAAAGTGGATTGGTTGAAGAAAATCAAAATATGCAAGGACTGGGCAGATCGCCCCAGGCGATGGTGATCATTGCCCCAGGCGATGGCAGTCAAGAGGGACATCGCCACGCACGTCGATTGAAGCGACGCCGAGGACCGCGCGCATGGCAAGATCGCCCGAGGCGATGGGTAAAACGCCCGAGGCGATGCAGAGTTCGCTTGAGGCGATGAAGTGATCGTTTGAGGCGATGAATATTTCTGAGCAACCGAAGCTACGACATTGATTTTTGGTATCGATCGCCTGAGTTGATCGGGACATCGCATGAGGTGATCAGTGAAGATTTTGACCGTTGGTGCGTGGCGATGGAGATCGCCCGAGGCGATGGCTGATGCGATCTTGGAGTGATTCAAGCCTTAAGTGTAGCAATGGCTAGTAGGAGCCTTGGGGGCCTCCTACAATATAAATATGGATGTTTTGGAGCATTTTGAAGACAAGAAACAAGACTATAAACTACAAGAAAGCTTTGCTCAATTGAAATTCATTCTAGCATTGCAAACTTCATACATTTGTGTTGTCTTGGAGTTTGTAATTTATTTCTTGTGTGAGAGTTTTTGATTCTTCGTGTTGGTACACCGTGAAGGTGTCATTTGATTTATTGTAAGGTCCTCCAACAACGACGCAAGTTGGAAATTGTATAAGTCATCAACAAGTGAAGTTGGTGCAAGTGTGTGGCTATCCTTGGAGCCCTTAAGGCCAAGAAGACTCGTGAAGAGTGTGGGTAACTCGGTAAGAGTTTTGTGTGGCTATCCTTGGAGCCCTTAAGGCCAAGAAGACTCGAGAAGAGTGTGTTACTCGGGAAGAGTGTGTTGTGGCTAACTTGGAGCCCTTAAGGCCAAGATCAAAGTTATTCTAGTGGAGCCTCGGTTGGAAGTTATCTAGCCGGGAAGAGGAGACGTAGGCGATGCATCGCCGAACTTCTATAGCAAATATTTGTGTCATTTACCTCTTTATTTAATTTACGCATTTATTTATTTCTTCATATTGTTTATTCGTCGATTGACATCAAGTCTTCCGCAGCGCAAACTAGACTTTTTGCAAATTCATTTTAAAACGCTAAAGTAGCCAAGGAACCTCATTCACCCCCCTCTTCGGTTCCAACAGATATGCTAAAAACAAGGAAAATAATAATTACAATATTCTTGACTAATTTACATACATCAAAGCCTCTATAAATTAATAATGTTGGGATCATAAAATTTTATTAATTTAGAAAGGTATTAATTAATCAATAAATTAATAATTTATCAATTTGAAGAGTTAAACCGCCTCAATGAACTTAAATGAACCAACTTGTGAAGAAGACTTTCATGAGTTTGAAAATATAATTAATGATATCGATTAACGCAATAAAATATATGTCAATCAACTGTTGAATTATCCAGGTGAAAATGATGATTTTCAGAGATCTAAAATCTTAGAAGAAATTGTGGCTAGTGTCATTGGGAATCTTGCTGATGATGAAGTTGATGATAACTCAGTACATTCGATACCAAATCACGCGAACAGAAGAACTCGTAGAGGCAATAAATCTTCACAATTTTTGTTGCATTTCACGACTCCAGAGCTTGCATTGAGAAAGTTAAATATTGAATCCACTTTCGAGAAAAAACAAACAATATATTACTAAATTGTCCTAGTCATGTTTTCAATTTTAGAGAATTATTAATCTATGATACTACTGAGACTATAGATTTATATAAGGGTCTTCCAAAAAATTATTATCTTATTAATTTATCAAAACTACTAATATTTTTTTTTAAACTGGCCCAAGTTCGGCGGGGAAAAATTTTATTTTAGAGAGGTTATAATTCATCGAGCGTTAATTTAAGAAGATTTTACTGTAGCTAAGATTGTGATGTTTCCTTAGTTAGGAGATTGACTTCCATGTTTAGGATGTTTCCTTAACATCGACAAGTAACCTTAGTCAAATATTCATTTTGATTTATGATTTTTTAAAAGTTTTATTTTCTTCCAAAATAACATTCAAACATATACAAAAAATAAAAATCAAAAAATTAAAAATATTATATTTCAAAATCATAGTCAAACAATGGTAGTTATGTAAATAATTCCATAACTTTATAGCATTTAAGATTGTGTGACTCGAGCGTCCAATGATTTTTTAGAAAGTCAATGACTTGATCATATATATATTGTTGGAAAAATGATGCATATCGAATTACAATTAAGCATCGGAGATCAAACGAAACAAATCTGTACGTCGGAGTCTATTGGAAGCCGCGATCGATCGCCGTATGTTGGCCGATCAATCGCGACTCGAATGAAAAACATGTTGAAACATTCTGCATGGCTCGATCGATTCGGTCAAAGGCGCGATCGATCGCGCCATGCAGAAAGTTGAAATATAAAGGGCTGCGATCAATCGCGCCCTTTGGCCGATCAATCGCGCCCTGTGTGGATTCAGCAGATTGGTGCATCTCCTAATGTTTCAATGCATTTTTTCATGATTTGGTGCATCCAAATGGTGTCCTTTGGAGGCACAATTTGATCTAGTATAAATAGAACAATCCTTGGTTGGATTAAATACAGAATTTTTGAGTCTAACATGCATTAGAGATATCAAAATCTGAAATATTTTGTTCATCTTTTTCCATTCCTCATATTGGGTGCTTTCGAACTTTTGTGGTTTGAGGGTTTGTGAATTGAAATGCTTCTTTCACAAATCGTAAGTCGTTGTATCTTGGAAGACAAATTGCAATTGAAACCGTTAGCACCAAGGCGGGACAATATTGTCTTAAGTACGGATATTACAAATCTCGCATCGACTTTCTTCGCAATAATCTATTTCATTTCTCGCTTGCCTTTCATACATAAACATACCAGAAAATATATTGGACAACAATCTTAAGACAATATCAAGCATCAAATGGCTTCTTCGAGTACAACGACGACTCACATTCATCATGGTGAAAGGCCGGAGAAATTCAATGGCAACGACTTCAGGCGGTGTCAACAAAAAATGATGTTTTACCTGACAACCATTGGGTTGGCAAGGTTCCTCAATGAGGATGTTCCTACCATTGCGGAGGAAGAAACCGACAACCAAAAGAGGGCTACCATTGACGCGTGGAATTGAAGTGATTCTTGTATAAAAACTATATATCAATGGACTGGACAACACATTATACAATGTGTATTGTCTAGGTGAATATGGCCAAAGAACTGTTGAATTCTTTGGAGAAAAAGTATCGATCCGAGGATGCCGACATGAAGAACTGCAAGTGATTATGCACGAAATCCATGGGAAATGAATGAATCTAAGTGATTCATTCCAAGTTGGCGTAATGATTGAAAAATTACCTCCTTGTTGGAAGGACTTCAAGAATTATTTAAAGCACAAGTGAAAAGAAATGACTCTTGAAGACCTTGTGGTTCGTTTAAGAATCGAGGAGGACAATAGAAATTATGCGAGGAAGGCGAGTATGTTCAAAATTAAACCAAGGGCTAACCTTGTTGAACCAAGAACTGGATCAAAGAGTAAGTTTGACGGTACGGCCTCCAACAATGGCAAGTCAAAAAAGTTCAAAGGGAAATGCTATAAGTGTGGAAAGTCCAATCACATGGCAAATGAATATCGTAGTAAGGACAATCGTGGGAAAGCAAAAGATATAGTCAATGTGACCGAAGATCGGATATCAAACGACTTAAATGATCTAATGCTAACCGTGGTAATCTTTGAAGCGAATTTGGTTGACAATCCTATGGAAGTTCATCGATTCCGGTGCAACCCGACATGTATGTTCGGATAAAGCCATGTTCTCCAAATATACTCCAATAAGCGGGCGCCAACTCTACATGGGAAACTCCAATACATCTCCGATAGTTGGATTGGGGAAGTTGGTTCTAAAGATGACTTCGGGAAAGGAGTTGACTATGATCAATCTCCAACCCATTCCTATGATAAGGTGTGTAGCCTGCAAAAAGGGTAGGATGATAGACAAAAGGCCTTTAAAGATTCCTAAGACATATAATGATATGTTGGAGTATATCGGGATACTCTTTTAGAAGATCACCTATGTAAGTGCGAAGTGTGGCCGCTTCAAAGAATGGAAAACACTTAGGAAACCAAGCTTGGTCCATGGCCGAAACGGACACAACCGTAAGAAACCAATACGAAAGTTAGAATTGTTATGATGCGGGTTCAATTGTCTTGGTTTACATCAACGACTAAATAGTTCAAAACTATAAGTTCACTATTAAGTCAAGTAAATCCGATTGAATACCACTACGGAAGGTTCAAGGCCGTAAGCTACCTCTCCAGATATCATAACAATTCGTTGAAGGCACTCAATTGCATCATGCATTAATTTAATTCATGTGGGGGATTATTGAAAAAATGATGTGTATTGAATTACAATTAAGCATCGGAGATCAAACGAAACGAATCCGTACGTCGGAGTCTACTTAATGCCGCGATCGATCGCCGTATATTGGCCGATTGATCGCGACTCGAATGAAAAACATGTTGAAAATTTCTGCATGGCGATCACTCCAAGCAGAAAGTTGAAATATAAAGGGTGTGATCGATGGCGCCCTTTGGCCGATCGATCGCACCCTGTGTGGGTTCAGCAGATTGGTGCGTCTCCCCATGTTTTAATGCATTTTTTCATGATTTGGTGCATCCAAATAGTGTCATTTGGAGGCACAATTTGATCTAGTATAAATAGAACAATCCTTGGTTTGATTAAATACAGAATTTTCGAGTCTAACATGCATTAGAGATATCAGAATCTGAAACATTTTGTTCATCTTTTACATTCTTCATATCGATTGATTTCAAACCTTTGTGGTTTGATGATTTGTGAATTGAAATGCTTCTTTCACAAAACGTAAGTCGTTGTATCTTAGGAGACAAATTGCAATTGAAATCGTTAGCATCAAGACCGGGCAATATTGTCTTAAGGATGGAGATTACAAAAATATATATATATATATATATATATATATATATATATATATATATATATATATATATGACACTACTCTTTTTTAATATAAGAAGGTCCAAATATTAAACAGTGTTTCGCCATTTGGATCTAAGTTTTAATTAGTTAAGTGAGTGAAAGTCAATAAGGCGCAAAGTTAGCTTTTATAAAAGTTGATAATTAAATTAAGCTTAGTTTGAGGAGGTTTAAATCACAGACAGACTTGTGATTTTAATTGAGCAAATACATTTAAATTAATCTCTGAGAATAAAACTTTCAATTTTTGTGAACATGGATTACTTTTCATTTAAGCAACTATTTTCTTACTGATTTCCGCAAATTTTTCTGTTGATTTTAATTATTTTTTTTCTACTTTTCAGCCCAAACCAACCCAACCCATATGGAATTCTATTTTTCATTTATTTATTTTCTTGTATTTTTAGAGTATTAGCTACGTGACCTTTGTGTACATTATAATTTCAATAAATTCATGTGTAAATTAATTAAATTTAGGGTGTGTAAATCATTTGGAAGAAATTTTAATATCTTTTTATTGTAGTACTTACTTTAAAAGACTTTTCAATCAACATAAAAGATTTTTGGTAAAATAGGATTTTAAATACCAATTTTTTACATAAATTTCATTTATAGGATTTTTGGATTAAAAAAAAATTCAGAATTGATTTTTGATAATTTCTCAAAAAATTTATATAGATTAACATCTTTATAAATTGAATGTTATTTACATAGAACCAGAATTTACTAATTCAGTAGATATTGAATTTATAATAGATGGATCTGACGAATTAATAAAGTGAAAAATAGTATCGTTGGAATGATTTATAAATATTTTAACCCCAATTTCTTTTTTTTAAAAAAGTCAAGTCCTGCCTTCATTTCATCCTTATAAAAAAAAAATTATTATTTTTTAATATTAATTTTTTTTTTGTGAGGGGTATGCAGGTGCTCCGTGCGCACCCCCTACCTTCGTTCCTGTACTAAAACACGAGTTCTTATCTACTTAGTCAATATGTGCATCTGATTTAGTTTTTTTTTTAAAACTTAACCCAGCGTAATTAGAAATATTTTTCAGTATATTTATATTAAGATTGAGAATCAAGGTTCCATTAGAGGGTGCAGGAAGAAAATATATATAAAAAAAATGACCTAACTAATAATTTATTACATGCAAACTGTAAATCTGCACCTCGTAAAGTGGAAATCAATTAGTTTGGTGATTGTCTGCCTCAACCATCCATATGAAACATGAAAAGTTAGTTCTATATGTGACAATTCATTGTCATTTAATTAATTTTCATTTGTAGTATAATTTTTGTGTGACGTGATAATTAATTTATATTGAATTTAAATGTGTTTTTTTAACTTTTTTAGGACAATTTGCATAATGGTATCTGACTCATAACTACACGTAGAAAATCTATGATGGATTTCCAACTTTTGTTTCTCACTAGACATGTTGTATAGTTATACATGGAAGATTTATTTAGAGATTAAGTTTGAATATTTTTCTAGTAAAAAAATGAATATTTAGTTTTAAATCTATAGAATATTGTAAGGCCCTGCTTATGAGAAACAATAATACTCAATTAATACGAGGATTTCGAAATTTTTTGACAATTAACTCAATGTATTTTGGATCATCCAAATTACACAACAAAGAAATAGATCATCAAACAATAAGTCTCACAACTAACTATAATCATAAAACATCTATCCAATCAAATGACACTGGATGATTATAGAACGACATACATATTACAAATCACGTACGAAATGTAATAGACAAAGGAAACACTATAACTAGTGTACTAACTCAACTCGACATTCTAAGCCTTTGACTCAGCAACTCTGACACCTCGAGCTCTCTGACAGCTACACTGACACCTGTTTCCACAGAAATTGCCCCCACATGGGGTGAGCATAACAATAAACAGGCAAACGACGAAAACAATTAAACAGGCTCTCGTCACGATCGATAGGCGTGAGTGCCGTGATCGATCGCGACCTGCAATTTTTCAAAAAACTTTTTCTTCAATGGTGTTTTTCGAACCCAAGCCCAAAATCCAACAAAACCAACACTCACAATACTTCAAAACACTCCACTAAAACACATAAAAACACTTAATACATCACAATAACAAAATCCTCAAAAACCCAAAACTTAAATCCATCACAATCCATAAACAATCTTTACAAAAATACAATCAAAACAAAGATAATCGAGAGCTGGAAAAGATTACTCAACGATTTGCTCGTGAATGTCGCTCCAAAATTGAACTCCATCGAATTTCCATAAAGAACAAGAGGGAAAGAAGGAAAGGGGGAGGGACGAGAGAAGGAGGAGGAGGAAAGAGGGGGAGCCGGAGAAAAATGATTGAACATCTAGTCCACTTTGTATATATAGTACCAAGGCTCCAAAAACCCGAGTCTCAAATACTCTCACCAAACTCTTTTGGGTTCAATGATTTACTCCAACTCGATCAAAAATACCTCAAACCTCGATTCCAAAACCCCCAACTCAAAATCCCGCTACCAACGCGATTCCAAGGTTTACTACACAACCAACATTAAAATCTCAAACTTTGAATCCAACAAATTAAACACCGGATAATAATTCCCTAAAATCTCATTTCGGTAATTTTTTCATAATTACCTCAATTAACATCAACTAATAATTATGATTAGATCTGTGATTACTACAATTAAATTTCAGACATTACAAATATATTGTAGGATCAAATGATTGTTGCTTCATCAAAAGTTATAGCAAGTGGTAACAAACTATAACTTTTTATTTAGAGATTAAGTTTGAATATTTTTCTAGTAAAAAATGAATATATCATTTTAAATCTATACAATATATATATTGTATGACCAAATGCTTGTTGTTTCATCCAAAGTTATAGCTGGTGGCCAAAGTTATAGCTGGTGATAACTAGGTGGACTCACCCTTTGGCAAGGGGGCAAATGTCCTCACATGCAAAAAAATTTAAATTAACTTAACAAAATAATAGAAAAAACTGCATTTTACACCCAATAATTACAATTTATCTCTAAAATATTTTGCCCCCTATAAAATTATATTTTGACCTCTTAAAATTTTTTTTTGCTATGCATATTTTATTTTATTATTTTTGCCTCACCCTTCCCAAAATTCTTGCTTCCACCATTACTGGTAAAATACAACTTAAATCTTTTAAACCGTACAACAGCTCAAACATCACGGTTCGATCATCCTAATGACAATGACAATTCTCTATTATTGTATGTGGCTCTTGATGAACAGAAAAAAAATCCATTCCAATGATCACATATAGAGACTGGTGAGTCGTGATACGCTGTGAAAAGTGGATACGACGTTGGACGCAATAAATTTGGTGAATTTAAAACACTTGAAAAAGGTTAAACTTTAAAGTGACAATGTTTATTAAATACCAATATAGATTGTGGATGATATAAAAGATCATTTGAGTGATGCGTAATGATTTTCACATGCATGGAAGTTCTATATTGTAGTTTTACCGACCGAGGTTTTTTTTTTTGGTGGACTAATATAAAAGTAATGTGAATTTGTAATTTATCTTAGGGGAAATACATTAAAACAGTCATGTAGTTTGAGTCCATTCTTGATTCAGTTCCTAAAATTTTCAGTGTCACGATTCAGTTCCTAAAGTTTATAAAGGGTAAATTGTATAAATCCTCCTTTGTTATAGTATATATGCATGAAACCCTCGTGTGTTAACAATATAGACCAAAAAAAACCCTCTGTTTTCTTAAACTCTACATGAAACCCCCCATGTGTTATAAAAAAGGCAAAAAAACCCCTCATATTTTGAAACTTTGCACTGAACCCCCTCATGTTAAACAAAATAGGCAAAAAACCCCTATACTTTCTTAAATCCTGCACAAAACCCACTCTAATTTTTAAATATATAGATTTTATTCTCGGACCCAAAATGCCTCCTCTTCTGCTTAATTGCCCGAGCATTAGGATCAACATTTAGATGGTGGTCGGCAATTTCTGGCCTGATCCCGACTAGATCAGCGGTACTCCAAGTGAACACATCCACATCCTGATTCAAGCAATCAATCACCTTTCTTTGTAATTCTGGATCTAACTGAGAACCCACCCCCGTGGTCTTAGCCGTGTGGCCTAGTTCAATTGTGAGAAATTCCTCCACGGGAACCACTCATTCTTCAATCTCATCAAGCTTTTCTCGTTTTCCCTTACCATTATCTCATCGTTCATCATCCCCTTTCCTCTGTCTCTTTTCCTGCCTCAACTCCTGCACATAACATTCCCTCGATGAACTTTGATCTTCTCGTACTTTTCCAACTTCCTCACCTATTGGAAATTTCATCGTCAGGTGGTAAGTAGACGCCACTGCATGAAAAGCAGCTAAAGCTGGCCGACCTAGAATATTATGTTGTACGATGAAGGAGCATCTACGATGAGAAAGTTGATAATATTAGTCTTCGTCCTTGGTTCCTCACCCAAGGTAACTGGCAAAGAAACTTGCCCTACCGGACTTACCACCTCCCCTACGAATCCATGAAGAGAAGTATTCACATTCTGTATGGTTATGCTCCATAATTCCATCTGGGTCAACGTACTTAGAAGAAACACATCAGCAAAACTTTATGTATCTACAAAGATTCTCTACACATTATAATTAGCAACTATGACAGAAATAACCAATGTGTCATAATGGGGGAAATGTATCCCTTGCATATCTTCGGGCCCAAAAGCAATGGATGGCCCTATTAACGTGTTGTCTGGGGTAATTGACATCACCTGCAACCTCCGAGCATAACTTTTTCTTGCCCGATTAGAATCTCCTCCTGATATTCCACCAGAGATTATGTGCATAGTTTCTCGGTTAGGAACATTGTTCGTGGCCACCTCTCCCCCAGCTTGGATGTAATCCTCATCTTGCCTATCTCCTCTTACTGCCCGCGGTACTGGCCTAAGTGCTCCCCTCCCCGGATTAGCATTATTTCGAGGAGGTGGATTATTGCAAATTGGTCCATCATGGGATTCTTGCCTTTCCCTGTATCCGCCAGTTCCTCTTCCTCGAAAATATCCTTCTCGGAAATGTCCTCCTCAGAAATATCCACCACGACCTCTCTTCGCCCCCCTTTGATTCATGGCTACTTCTCGAGGGGGTCTCATCGGAAGAAATTGCTCAAAACTTCTTTTTGGATGTTCCAATTGTTTATCCTTCCGATTTTGCTCATTTCCTGACTTCACATTTTTCTTTGTTTATTCTTTTAAGTTGATATATTTGGAGGCTCTCCCCAGCAACTCATCGTAATCAGATGGTGGTCTTTTAGCTAATGATCTGAACAGATCTCCTTCTCACAGCCCTTGAGTAAAGGCGCTATTGAGTATCTCCGAGGTAACATGAGGGACGCCGAGGCACGCTTGATTGAATCTCTTCAAGAAATCCCGAAGAGATTCCTTTTCTATCTGCTTGAGCCCGAACAGACTAAGGGTTGTTCTCTTGCAACTTCTGATGCTCGTGAATTGATGTAAGAACAACACGAATCTATGATCCCCGATGATAATTAAACCACGAATGAGCGGCCCCGACTAGGGTAGTTAGAAAAACCCGACACTTCACTCCATCTATAAGTTGATGAAGGAGAGAAGCGTTCTCAAGCTATGATAAATACTCCTCGGGATATGTACTGCCATCATAACTTCAAACATTCAAAGTTAGGAAGTTGGATGGTAAAAGATCATCAAAAACTTCAGGAGCGAATGGCGTGCTCTTCCGCACTGGGTATATATGCCCATCCATCTTATTGCGTATCTGCTGCATCTCATCTTTCAGATCCTCCATCTGATGGTGTAAAGTTTTATCACTTTCTTTCCCCATCTGACTGGAGAGATCCTTAACCTCCTTCACATCTTCCTTCTGCCCCTTTTGAAGAAGCCAAATCTTCCTCCTCTTCAGTGGCTCTCTCTTGCTGGGGTGGGGTCATAAATTGCTCATGACTTCCCCCACGGTCTTTGCAATTACTTCAGTTAATTGTTTCATAGGCATTCCCCTAGCAGGGAATGCTTGCGGAACGTTATGAGATGATTCCACCTCATCCTCCTCTCCCTCTCGTACCGGGGACGAATATGAAAGGGGATTTGATATATACCCCCTTGAACCTTGCCCACGGCCTTTACTTCTAATCATATCTCTTTTCTTTGATCTACACGAAAAATTCATTTTCCTTTAACGTCTTAGCTCGAAAATTTTCCCACGGACGGCGCCAATGATGTGATCCGTTATTTTCTACATTTGGTAAAGTATGTGCAATACAAAATAAAATATGAGGCACCACAACTTTTTACGTGGAAAACCCTCAAAAAAGAAGAAAAAAACCACGGGACTTTGTCCAGTATAAATTCTTCACTACAAAACTTTATCTGTTACAGGACTTGAATATGAAAAGCTAACAACAAAACTTTAAACAAGAATACTAAAAAATATTGGAAAAGACCGAACAGACTATACGTGTTCTCTTCGGAGTCTTTTCTCTTCTCAAAAGTCCAAGCCTCTACAATGAGACCATGGACATGTATTTATAGTGTTAATCCCGGTGATTGGTATGCGATAAATTCGGAACATGATCTCCTTCGATCACGACATCATGGATTCCGAGCGCCATCAACACACGTGCTGGAAGCGAAGAGAGGGGGTGGGAATGAAGCCACTTGGCTACTTTAGCGATTTAAATTGATTTTGCAAAAGTCGAGTTTACGCTGCGGAAGACTTGAAGTCAATTGATCAATGAACAAAAAGAAATAATAAAGTAAATGCGTAATGTAAATAAAGCAATAAAGAACACAAGTATTTGTTAGAAGTTCGGCGATGAATCGCCTACGTCTCCTCTTCCCGGTTAGAAAATGTCCAACCGAGGTTCCACTAGAACACTTTGATCTTGGCCTGGAGGCTCCAAGTTAGCCACAAACAAACTCTTCACGAGTCGCACACTCTTCATGGTCTTCTTGGCCGGGATCCAAGGATAGCCACCAACAAACTCTTCACGAGTCACACACTCTTCACGATTCTTCTTGGTCATAAGGGCTCCAAGGATAGCCACAAACATGCACCAACTTCATTTGTTGATGAGTTATACAATTTCTAACTTGTGTCGGTGTTGGAGGACCTTACAACGATTCAAATAACACCTTCACAGTGTAACCAAACGAAGAACAAAAGCTCTCACGCAATAAATGAATTACAAACTCTTAATACAACACAAATGTATGAAGTTTGCAATGCTAGATTGAATTTAATTGAACAAAGCTTTCTTGTATTGTGTCCTCTTGTTTCTTGTCTTCCATATTTATAGTGTAAGAGGCTCCCAAAGGTCATACTAGCCGTTAATAGCCGTTAGCAACAATTTTGGACCAAAAATGCGCTCCATCGCCTCAACCATTGCTCGGGCGATCTCCATCGCCAAGACATAACGGTCAAATGTGGTCCAGATCGCCTCAGGCGATCACCCCATCGCCTGGGGTGATCTCCCTTTATTAAAAATGCCGTAGGAAAAAATTCGGATCGCCTCGGGCGTTCCATGCATCGCCTGGGGTGATCTCTCGTAAAAAAATTATCGTGGGACAATTCTGGATCGCCTCAGGCTTTCCATGCATTGCCTGGGGTGATCAAGGTCGCCAGGCGCGCGCTCGTGCCATCGCTTCAGTCAACGGTGCTCGGTGTTGGCACGCGTGGCTCGGATCGCCTGAGGTGATGGCACGTTTCGCCTGAAACTATCTCCCAGATTTCTAAAATCTCAAACTTTACACGTTTCGACCATCTTAAGATCCTTTCTGGGAAACGTGGTGAACATCAAAGTTGTAGCCCTTCCTCTTGGCTACGCGTGGACACCAAAATCATCAAATTCCATTAACATATGAATAAGTTATTCCCAAAATGCTACAGCCGCTCAAACCTTGCTTCAATCTGCACTTGCTGTGACTTCCATGCCATTTTGCTCCATGATGCAATCTGAATTAGACTGAGATGTTTGAATATAAAATCTAGAATTTTGGGTTGTCTTTCCAACCTCTTTGGATTCATGCCATTCGGATCATCGAGCCAAGAGATATAATCAAAACATTGCACTGCGCTCCAATAGGCTTCTATACGAATTTGCCCACCAACAGACCATTGGTGTGTGGGTCTTCATCAAAACATAAGATATTGTTCCAACATCATTCCACACATGTTGAACACTTATTTTGGTTGTGCCTTGATATCACCCATTCTTATCCAAGCTCAATATCTTTCTTGATAAAATTCATCGCTTGTCTGAACAATACACAAATGTCATCGTGTAACTTGGGTCCTTTTCCATTGGTCTTCCCAACAAATTTATCAATCTAACCCTGTACACTAAGTAGACACATTAGTACAACAAATACAAGTTTTGTTGATCATCAGAACCCATAAATAATTTGGAGATTAATTAAGCATTAAACTCAACAATGCGTTTAAGGCTCAACAACACGTTCGTCCGCACCCGTTAATTTGTCAGTTATGTCCGGGTCTTCCGCTATTACTTTGACCAAAAAATTGATCAGGGTTTAATGATGTTCGGGTACCTTGTGCTCGGTATTCTGTCCTTGGGGTTTCTCTGTTCAGCACTTACGAAAGATTTTATCCGAGGAAACGGCTTCATCATGTGACATCAAATATAATAACACATGTATCTTATAATAAAGAGCTAACATAGCTTCTGGTTTACAAATATGTGACAACTCTCAACATGCCCCCTCACGTATGATATTATATAAGTCAAACACTTAGATTGATAACGCATTTGAGCATGTTGGCGGATAATCAATCACATAAAATGCATGTTCTGATATCATGTATAGGATTATGGATTCGGAACGTGACAAACATCGTCGGAGAATCATAAAGTACTCGTCGACCTCATAATACTAGAAATGGATGGTTTTTTATTACATTGTAGGAATCGACCTTATGAAGGAGCGTGAAACCTAAATTCACTTTTCTAGAAGTATATACACTTACATGCATAATACACAAGTGCATATAGACACATACACATTGGTGGAGCCACTCTATGGGCTAGGCTAGGGTGTTTTTTTTAAAAAATATTAGTCTTAATTTTCAAAAATTTATTTTTTAAGCCCAATTCTTCAGATTGTGATATCTCTTTAGTCATATCTTATCCAACCAACGCCAGGTAATTGTGGATCATGGCTCATCCCCTGCACATACATGTCAATTGTTGCTCCATAGTGGGAGAACCATTAATTTAAAAACTCATAGGCTGATGTCTCAAATCTGACCAAACAAATCAAAGACAAAATCAATGAAAATGTTAGGTCTAGTGTGGCCATGGCATCTATTCATGATAATAAAACTTCACCATCCTTTGTAAAAGACAAAACAACATATGATAATAATATAATGTCTGTATCACAATATTTTTGTCCATCTGGATTTCTTGGTTTTCCTATATTTCATCCTCCAATCTCAGCCACACGTTTCTCTTTTTTAACTTCTATATATACCCCTCCAAAGACACCCAATTGTTTTCAACAGCTTATTGTTCTTCAATCCCACGACTATTCATCCAAAAACAACCATAACCTAATTAGTTCCTCTCTTCTTCAAATGGCATCGTTAGAAATAGTGTTGAAGCAGGTTATAGTCAAATTCTCATTACTAATCATTTACATGTGTACTGTTGAAAGTTGTCTCACATTGAGAATTTATAAGCCTTGTTAGCTCTTCATAAGATACATGACATATTTATTCCATTCATTATCAATTGGTTTTGAGTTTGAATTCGTGTATTCTAAACATGATATTAGAGCATGTTTTTCATGTGATTGGTTATTCAACATGCAGCCGTTACCCGCGTTATCAATCATCGTGTTTGACTTATATAGTGTTATACATGATGACTTATATAGAATATGAGTTCCTCCACTCATTGTCAATTGATTTTGAGTTGGAATCTCGTGTATTCTTAACACTACTTTTTTAAATAGCTTACTAGGGAAACAAAACCTTACTGAATCTTCGTACAACTTTTATGTTCTGTAAAATTGAAATGGAAAAATATGATTATTTTTTTCTTTATTTGGTTAGGTTCATTCGAAGGGGGAAGAAGAAGGGTTTACCGGCGATGGAAGTGTTGATTTTCATGGACAGTCAGCAATAAGAGATAAAACTGGAAAATGGGTTGCGGGAATTATAATACTTTGTAAGTCCTTTACAAATACAAAGTATATTTTATAATTCTGTATTACAACTAAAGAATTAGTACAGATTAAATGACGAGTTCAATCTAACATAAGAGTAATATTCATATGTTAAATCTAATGGTTCAAATTTGATTTGGATATATAAGCCGAATGATTCATATATTTAAATCCCAATTTCTTTTAAGGAAGTGAAACATCAGATTTCTTTTCATGTATCCACAATTCCACACAATATTATTTAATGGGAGGGGTCAAAGTATCCAATCATTGGTATGCTTTATGCGCCTTTCTGTTTAATAAAACATCACAACTTCTAAATTTATATGAAGCATTAAAATTATATTATATTATTAGTTAATCCCTTTTTTTTTATTTATTTTATATCCATTGATTTTTTTTTTATCATTGGAAAGGGCAGATTTTTTCAAAATGTTATTTACAAGACTCAAACATAAATCAATTCCTAAAGTGGGAAGGTGACAACCATTACGAAAAATCTCAGGTGTCATATCCATTGATTTTTAATAATATTTTGTAAATGGTATTATAGTATTATGTACATGCAATACCATTAATATTCTTTTATGGTATCCTACACATACAATATTTGGGTTTGAGTGATATCTATTATTCGCTTCGTGGATGAGGTCTCATATTCGAGACTCCATTCCCCCAATTAGTGTAGTTGTTTTGCAGCACAAACAAGATCTAAAGAAAATCGGATACATGTTTTAACATTATTAATAAACACTAGATTCAAATTTTTTAACCCGTCATCGGCCTTGGCATTAGACCACTATCTATGCATGTATTTTCGGCCTAGGCTCTCAAATCTTTTCCTTCTCGGGTGGGGGCGAACAATGGTGCTTGTGCTGCAGTAGATGCCCACCCGAAAGAAGAAAAAAAAAATGTACTAAAAATAAACATTCGTAGTGTTTTATAAAACAGACCAGATCGTGACATTTAGTCTGGAGTGCATTGAAGACTTTTAATTCATATTTTTGCTTTACTCTACTTTTCTACATAAAGCAATATCATGATTCACAATTTTATCATACGCATAAAAAATTACTATTAATTTTAATAATAAATAAACAAACTTTATTAAAAGTGAACACCAATTTAGCATATATTCATATTCATGTCATTATTAGAACTAGAAATGGTTATTTGAGAAATAAAATAGACAGGAACTCTTTTAATTTGTTTCTTTGAGGCAATTTTCATAATATATCAGTGTAATATAAGTTATATATACTCGTGTTTCTTCCTTGATGTTCAGTTCTTTATTTTAATAAATAAAATATAAATGGGAAGACATATTTAATTCTTTCTTTTAATTCTGAAATCATTTGGAAAGGATCACCAATGATCAATTTAATGATGTGTTAAATGATGTCCATGAGTCAGGGGTAGTGACTTGAAGTGCATTAACACATGGGTGGAGTCATGATTGAAAATTTCTTGGGGCTGATCGAGCGAGATATGGCTAAATGACTATCACGATTTAGAGGGACAGACTAAAAAACTAAATTACCTAAAATTAACACAAATTTTTTTTAAAATTTTGAACGGGGTTCGAGCACACACTAGCTCATAGGGTGGATTCGCTCATGCATCAACACTTGTTTTGGAATATTCTAAATCATGAAGGGTAAGAGTCACTAGGATCAATATCAAACTAACCCCTTTTTAAGCATGGAACTATGTGGTATTTATGAAGCCTTTGTTAATGCCGAATTAAAAGTTATATCGGATTGACCCATATAGTATTACATTTGGCAAACCTTATAATTTAATAAAATCATAAATGAGATTTAAATCATTATTTTTCTTTAAAGAAGATATATTAAATTAAATACACTAAAAATATCTTTTTATCCCTTTTAGATTTATAGACTTAATTGAATTTCACTTTTACATATAAAATTTTAGCAACGCTATTGATTTTATTCATTAAATGATAAAAATATTTAACTATTTGTCTGGCGTATGTGGAAATATCATCATAAAACTGCAACGCTTTCGAGCACGATTTCACATGGGGCATTATCCTAGGATCAATGACTCAGATTTATCACTGTCTCATTTTTTTATGTGGGACTCAATATATTGATAAATATGAGTCATTGATCCGTCTCATATGATAGTGACTCGTGGGTAGCCCATAAGTAACCCGATTTCTCTACTAACATAAGCTGTGCGCCATTCATTAAAATGGTTTATCATTGAATAGGACATTTATTTCACCAACTGGATTCAAAACGGCATTCATTGATTAAGCTCTTAAATATTCATATATATTAGCATTAGTTTCAGAAAAATTTACTTTCTTATTCAAGAAATTCAGTTGTTAGTCAATTTGGTCTTTCATCAATTTTATAAGTAAAAAAAAAAAAGTTTATGGAGAAAAAGTGTTTTTGGAAATGAACTTCAGTTTGTTTTAAGAACCAAAGTTTGTTATTATATGATCCTCTTACTTAATTAGTCCATATATATAAGTGAGGAACGATTACTGTTGCGATGAACAGTAATCGTTCCTCACATTTTCTTTTTCTTTTTATATTTTTTTATTACTTTTTTATTAGTCCATATATATATATATATATATATATATATTAGAATATATATATAGTTCATCAATCGTTCCTGACTTTTTCTTTTTCTTTTTATATTTTTTTTATATTTTTTTATTAGTATATATATATATATATATTATAATTATAACTATATAATAAGTGTCTAAGATTTACTATTTATTAGTATTATAATAATAGTAATGAATAGTAAAGTACTATTTATTATTTTTTTATTTTATTTTTGTTTTCCAAATTTTTTTTAATAAAATTCTTTTGTTTTTAAAATATTGTTGATGCTTGTGTTTGGCTTGAACCGATGAGGAAAAAATATATCTTAATCGATTTATGCACGTAACTTCAAATGTTATTTTTTCAGTTTATATAGTAAGTGAACATCTTTTTTTTTAAAAAAGATAGAGTAGTCATTTGGTTATTTTTTTTCCCATTCAATTACCATAACATAATCTTTTTTTTAAAAAATTAGTCCATATATATAAGTGAGGAACGATTACTGTTGCGATGAACAGTAATCGTTCCTCACTTTTTCTTTTTCTTTTTATATTTTTTATATTATTTTATTATCTTTTTATTAGTCCATATATATATATATATATATATTAGAATATATATATATTAGACCATATATATAAACCGCGTATGGTTACTGTTCCAATGAACAATAACCATACGTTTTTTTTCTTTTTTTATTTTTTTATTTCATTTTTCTTTTGTTTTTTTTCCTTTTATTTTTGTTATTTATCATTTATTTTGCATCGGGTACTGTTCCTATGAACGTCTATCCTATTTTCTTTTATTTTTGTTATTTATTATTATTTTGTATAAATACGGATTTGTTTGGAAAGATTTGATCTTTGGCTCTTTGCCCCAATAGTGCATCCCTCTTATCTCACTTTTTTTTCAATTATTTTTTTGCATCGGGTATGAATAGTAAACGTCCATCCTATTTTCTTTTATTTTTGTTATTTATTATTATTTTGTATAAATACGATTTGTTTGGAAAGATTTGATCTTTGCCCCAATAGTGCATCCCTCTCATCTTAATTGTTTTACATTTAAAATGTTTTCTTTTTTTTAGAAAAAACCTTGTTGATTTTGTCAAGTATGAATTGATTTTTTAAAAAAAAACAGAGAGTTTAAAACATGTTTTCGTCGTGGCAAACTTTAATAATAATTTTTTATATGAGCTGACTTAAAAAAAACAGAGCGTTTAAAATATGTTTTCGTCGTGACAAACTTTAATAATAATTTTTATAAATATTTGGCATGATGAATTTTTGGCATACGTTTTTTTCTTTTTTTATTTCCTTTTTCTTTTGTTTTTTTTCTTTATTATTATTTTTGCATCGGTTACTGTTCCTATGAACAGTAAACGTCTATCCTATTTTCTTTTATTTTTGTTATTTATTATTATTTTGTATAAATACTGATTTGTTTGGAAAGATTTGATCTTTGCCCCAATAGTGCATCCCTCTTATCTCAAATTTTTTTTTCTTTTGTTTTTTTCTTTTATTTTTGTTATTTATTATTTTTTTGCATCGGGTATGAACAGTAAACATCCATCCTATTTTCTATTATTTTTGTTATTTATTATTATTTCGTATAAATACGATTTGTTTGGAAAGATTTGATCTTTGCCCCAATAGTGCATCCCTCTCATCTTAATTGTTTTAAATTTAAAATGTTTTCTTATTTTTTAGAAAAAACCTTGTTGATTTTGTCAAGTATGAATTGATTTAAAAAAAAAACAGAGAGTTTAAAACATGTTTTCGTCGTGGTAAACTTTAATAATAATTTTTTATATGAGCTGACTTCAAAAAAACAGAGAGTTCAAAATATGTTTTCGTCGTGATAAACTTTAATAATAATTTTTATAAATATTCGGCATTATGAATTTTTTGTAGATTACATGTCGTTAGTTTTGCTTGTTTGTATACATTTTGATTTTTGGCTTACCTATGACATATTGCTAATATGTGCTTGTTCTCGACTAACTATATATTATTATAATAACTATATAATAAGTGTGTATTAACTATATAATAAGTGTGTAAGAGTTTGGAATAGTATTATTGCAAGGAATAGTAATGAATAGTATTTCATTATTTATTACAATTTTTTTTCAAAAATTGTAATAAAGTTGATGTGCGGGTTTAACCTGAACCGACATGAAAAAAAATATATTAATCGATTGTTGATATGCGCAACTTCAATTTATTGTAAGATGAACATCAAGTTTTTTTTTAAAAAAGTTAGAGTCGGTCCTTTGGTTATTTTTTTCCATTCAATTGCAGTAGCATGCTCGCTTTAATTTTTTTTGTTGATGATCGAATTTGGCCTAAACCAACTAGGAAAAAAATATCTTAATCGGTTGTTCATGCGCACAACTTCAAATATTTTTTTTTCCAGTTTTTAGTGAGATGAGCATCATTTTTTTTTTAAAAAGTTAGAGCAAGTCCTTTAGTTTTTTTTTTCCAATTCAATTACAGTAGCATTGTCGTTTTTTTAAAAAAATGTTTGTTAAAATAAGTTATTTGAAATGTTATTTTCGATCAACTTAAGAAAAAATTGATCAATATTTTTTACCTGGCACCGCACCTTGTGCGGTGCCAATAAACTAGTAGTCATATAAGTTGGTTAGTTTGGACTTTTAATCTTATAAATCTTACTCTAGTAAATTGATTTTTTTTTTATAATTATGTTCTATTTCGCCGAAATGTTGATACGACACAGATATTTCAACAATATCTAACATCATATATATTATCAATTTTTTTCGTGTTTATATAACTACTAGTTACAGGTGAAGACGAGTGAAACCAGCTCGCGATTAAGCAAATTAAATATGATTAAATTGCAAACTTACTTATTGAACTAGAACCAGGATTTAATATATCAGGTATACTAAAATGTTAATAATTATCCTTGCCCAATTGTGTAGTGAATCAAGGTTTGGCTACTCTTGCTTTCTTTGGAGTTGGAGTGAACTTAGTGTTATTCCTCACTAGGGTTTTGCAACAAGACAATGCCGATGCGGCCAACAGTGTAAGCAAATGGACAGGAACGGTGTACATATTCTCCCTCGTTGGCGCCTTCCTCAGCGACTCTTATTGGGGACGATACAAAACTTGTGCAATTTTTCAGATTATCTTTGTCATCGTAAGTATATAAACATCTACATTACAAATTAAATTTTTTTGGTTTATTTCGGCTGTTTTGAAGTCATTTGATCCAAATACCTTCTAAAATATGTCATCAACAACAACAACAATAACTAAGTCTTTTAATCATAATGGATTGGGGCATGAACTATAGACAGAATCAACTTGGGTCGCACACTTGTGTCAGTCTTCTCCAAGAACTTCTTTCGGTCATAATACACTCGTTGATCTCTTCGGACTCAAAATCTTTGTATATAACTTCGAGTCATGTCTTCTTCGGTCGCCCCTTGCTATTCCGAAAGGGTGCTGAAATCAATATAATTTTAAAAAATTTGCCTTAAAATCAAAATAACTTATATTGATATTTGAGATTTTGCATCCAAAATGCTCAAGCACTAACGACATGTTTGTATGGTTTCTAGGGGCTAGTGTTGCTATCATTGTCAACACAAATGTTCTTGCTCAAACCCCACGGGTGTGGAAACGAGTCGAGCCATTGTGAATCTCATTCGAACTGGGAGATTAGTCTCTTCTATATATCCATCTACATGGTTGCATTGGGGAATGGAGGGTACCAACCTAACATCGCTACATTCGGAGCCGATCAATTCGACGAAGAGCACCCGAAAGAAGGGTACTCGAAAGTCTCCTTCTTCAGCTACTTCTATTTGGCATTGAACCTGGGATCACTCTTTTCGAATACCATTTTGGGTTATTTTGAGGATGAAGGGATGTGGGTACTTGGATTATGGGCTTCTACAGCATCCGCTTTCGCAGCTCTAGTACTCTTTATTGGAGGCACCAAGAGATACAGGCATTTTAAGCCGAGTGGCAATCCCCTGTCCCGGCTTTGCCAAGTATTGGTCTCGGCGGCAAAAAAATTCACGGTTAACTTTTCTCCCGGTGAAGATAATCTATGCGACGAAGACGGGAAAGAGAATTCGAATGCCGGTGCTCGGAAAATGCTCCACACTCATGGTTTCAAGTGAGTATATGTACACTCAGACTTTTTGAGTCTATTCTATCAACTTGGCATAGGTTCTTTTAAGAAGCATGTGAAAATATTAACAATTTTCAAATGAAATACACTTAATATAGAAAAAGTATTGCCCCCACCTTATTTTATATGTCCCTCTGCAACAATGTTAACACAACTTTCATTGAATGCATAGATTCTTGGACCGAGCAGCATACATTACTTCACGAGATTTAGACCAAATGAAGCAGAATGCTCGCAACCCTTGGCGCCTATGTCCCATTTCTCAAGTTGAAGAGGTTAAATGCATACTAAGACTCCTCCCAATTTGGCTCTGCACCATAATCTACTCCGTTGTCTTCACTCAAATGGCTTCTCTTTTCGTCGAACAAGGTGACGCAATGAACACCGAGATCTCAAACTTCCGAATCCCACCAGCAAGCATGTCCAGCTTCGACATCCTAAGTGTAGCCCTCTTCATATTCCTATACAGACGAGTAATCGACCCGCTCGTGTTCAGGATCCGTTACAAAAGCCTTACCGAGCTTCAGAGGATGGGTATCGGCCTCGTTATAGCGATTTTGGCCATGGTCTCAGCTGGCGTTGTCGAGTGCTACAGGCTCAAGTACGCTAGAAAGGATTGTAGACACTGTCAAGGGTCGAGCTCGTTGAGCATCTTTTGGCAAGTACCTCAGTACGCCCTCATTGGTGCATCGGAGGTGTTTATGTATGTAGGGCAGCTGGAGTTTTTCAATGCGCAGGCGCCCGATGGTCTGAAGAGCTTCGGGAGTGCCTTGTGTATGACTTCGATCTCATTGGGGAACTATGTAAGCAGTTTGCTGGTTTCTATCGTGATCAAGATTTCTACCGAGGATAATATGCCCGGATGGATCCCAGGGAACCTTAACAAGGGTCATCTAGACCGGTTTTACTTTCTTTTGGCTGGTTTAACGGCAGTTGATCTGGTAATATACATAACCTGTGCCAAGTGGTACCAGAATATGAAACTAGAAGGCAAGTTTCGAGAGGACAACAAGGCTGATGATTGCGATGTTTAATGACTTGAGGCGCATTAAAAGGCTTGAAGGTTGAGACATCACATATGAAATAAAGATGGATTACTGATCTCAATTCAAGGGAATGTTCCAAGCCACAGAGAATAGATAGATCTTTACCTTGTCTTTGGATCTTCAGATTTAAGTTCAAAGGATCTGAGGTTGTGAAGAATCTATGCAAATTGGAATAGAAGCAACGCTAATATAATCTAATGCTTGTATTTTTTTTGACATCAAACATTCTTGAAGCCTATCCTTTTAGTAGGATGCACAGAAGGGTATGTATTATATATTTTGTGGCGTTCGTTGATCCTACCTTGGTTTTGACTTGATGGTTCCAAATCCTGCTTGTTTCAACGCAAAAACATCAAAATTTAATGAACATCTTCTCTTTCTAATTGAAAATAAAATTACACTCTAAAGTTCAGGTGAAACATCACATTTACGTTAAATTTAAATTTTTCATAGAATGAATGTGTATGTATATATACTAGTTTTTGTCGCGCGCGCAAGGTACCAGTATGTTAGCGAGCTTTTCTCCCGATTTCAATTATTTTTTTGATTTAAAAATCATAATCTGAAACCATTAGACTGTAAACGATTTTAGGTTGAGCAGTATGTAACTAACCTGTTAAAAATAAGGGATCGTCACTATCTATGCAATAGAAAGTTTATTCAGTTGGGCCAAGAATTACCGACACCCGCCATTCGGAAAAAAAGGCTCGGATAAACGATTTTAGGTTGAGCAGTATGTAACTAATATATATTTATATTACTAAAATATTAAAGTTCGCGAGCGGCTCGGAATGGGTGTCGCGGAAGATTATTAATACGAGTACGAGTTTAGACCCGTCTCATTGACATCCCTAAGAGTAATCATCGTTACGATGCTACATCCGTTCTTTGGTTTGAAGTGAAACCATGTGCAATGTTTCACATCATCAATTGTTACGAGGAAGGTGATGAGATAATTATATAAATTTTATATTTAAAAAATTGAATAATGTTCGGCGACGGCCATTTCATGCCGCAATTTTTTTTAGAATATGATAATAAAAAAAAAATTTAAATAAAATTTTAAAAATATAGACGATGTTTTTACAATTTACCTGATAAGATGAGACATAATTTTATTATATTTTTTTATTATAAATTGTTTGTTTTTCTATTAAAAAAAAAACTAAGATGGACATGCCAACTTGAGAAGTGATTTTAAAGAATAAAAGTATGTTTGGTAATATTTTTGAAGGAACAATTTATATTAACTTACAAAATCATGTAAATTTTTGGTTTTGTGTAAAATTGTCAAATTATATTTGAGTTGATATATTTTCTGGACAATGATAAGGTAAGACATATTTTTATTATATATTTTTTTTATTTTAAATTATGTTTTATATATTTAAAAAAAATAAAAAAAACAAGTTGGCGTGTCCAACTTTTATAAAATAATAAAAAAAAAGACCAAAGTTGGTCACGCATTCAAGTTGGTCCCGCCAACTGAGTTGGCGTGACCCCTGAACACGTCAACTCAGTTGGCGTTTTGGGTCAAAAAATTAAGATTTTATATTTTAGGTTATTTTGTTAAATGTTTTTTAAATGTGGGTTATTTTTTTAAATAACCCTAAAATAAATGAGAAGGAGTTCAGCTTTATTCATTTTGTCATTAGAATTGGAGGCCTTGGTCTCTTGTTATATTATGTTTTAAAAGTTGCATATTTAAGATTTCGAAATACTCAAAAGTTACAGAAATGCTTGATTATAATAATATCCGATGAATCAATTTGTTTAACAAATACTGTAATAATGCCAAAAACTACAGATATAGATTTTACATCCCATCTACACAGAACACAAAATGGAATATGTAATTTATTCGTATATCAAATGTTTGGTGCAACCGTAGATTTCTAACTTTGGATGAATTGAACAAAACAAAACTATAAGTATATTTCATACGAGGATAGTTTAAAGATTTACTGTTGCAGAATATTTACCCACCGTAGCATTTATTGTTTCACAGCTAACTATTGAACAAACACTCTGCATTCTTTATTCACTCAAGCTACACGAGCTAGTCGAATTCATTAGCCTCGGTCATTTAGAAGGGGTTTGGATACAGGCCCTGCCACAAGAACACTGAAATAAGCAATGGGTTTTCGATAGAATCGAATCATCGACTCGCATTACAGACTCGACAACGAAAATCGATAGGAAATGTTACCTCCATGATTTTTGCGTCCCCCGTCTAGCTGTTTGGATATTATCTCTCGTAATTCGATCACGACTAGATGAGATAAAAGCAGACCCGCGGCGAAAGCACCAACGACTAGCATCAAGAAAACTGCATCCCATCCAATGGATGATAGAAATCCGGTCAACAGAGGGCCTAGAGCAGCACCTAAAGAACCTGTACCATCGATGATAGCCGTAACGGTTGCAAGTGCTCGAGAATCACCTTTTAAAGAACTGTGAGTGCCAAGATCAGCAGAGACTGCGGTTGTGATGAGTGCATACGGCCCGTTTACAAAAAGACCAGCCATCATCATAAGCAAAATGTTAACAGCCTTTGAAGTGCTTCCATATCTACGGTATAGAAGCATTGACGGGATCGCAGCATACATGAAGCTGGCAGCTGTGGTAGCCCGAGCTTTAAGCTTATCAGAAATATAACCAGCAAGAACTCCACCAAATATTCCTCCGACGTCAAACAGAGTCGAAAGATTTCCCGCCGTCTTCACCGACATATAGTGTCCCTCAATTGCTGTAATCCACAAGCCAATAAACCGGTTGAGATGTTGACAATAAAACAAGAAGAAGAATGATAACTAACCTCTAAGCCTAAGTATTCCTCAATGACCGATAGCGTACAAGTACCATGAGGGAAATGTGAAAAGAACCCTATTTAGGGAATGAGGTGTTGACAATAAAACAAGAAGAAGAATGATAACTAACTCGGTACCAATGAAAACAATTAAATTGTCGAACTACACTAATATGTGTGATCATCTATTTCGGGCATATTATGATAGGGCATTTAGACAAATAAAAGAGACAACTTTTCTCCATCAACAAACAGTTTCCAAGCCATTTTTGCTACACAATTAGGCAACTAATAAGAGTTCGTACATCATCCCTTCGGCCTTGAATCTTTCAACAATTTATTTCAAGTCCACACGGCATACTTAACTAGTCAATCATATCAAATTTGTTAATACTGATGTCTCCAATGTTGGTCTTAGGGGATCTCCACTAGTCACTTTTTGTTGAAACAAGTAGTTAGCCGGACAACATATTCCAAGTGTTCGTCAAATTAACTAAAAAAACTAAGAAAAAGAGGACAAAGGTTGTGTTTAGAGTGATGGTAAAAGCCAAAAACAGAGAATGTTCCTATATGTGGCTTGATTGTAAATATAGCTTATAGCTTCGTAGATTAATTGCAAGTATAGGGAGATTCTCCTTATATATCTTATTATTAGGAATGAACAAAAAATACATCAACTCTGATTGGCAAATACCAGTCAATTGAAACAGATATCTACTATGAACCGTAGTCACCATAAAATGTTAATCAAGAAAGCTTTTGGGCTATAGTAATTGTTGAAAGTTGTCCCTGAAATTTACAAGCTATTACAAGCTATGTTAACTTTTCACAAGATGCAGTTGGTTTTGAGTTGAAATCTCATATATTCTATATCAGAGATTCCGCCCACGTGCTCACTGTGTTGTCATTACACGTGTTTGACTTATCTAATGTCACAATTATATAATATCACACCTGAGGACAAGAGTTGTCGTTACAATTAGTTTTGAGTTCGAATCGATATATGTTTAACAGTAATTCTACTGTGATCAACACGAAACTGCACGGAAATGCAAAGATATATCAAGGACTTAATACGATAATCATTAAGTGAAGGGTGTCGAAAATACCTGTCTGACTAAGGTAGAACGGCAACCAATAAAGGAACGTGTATGCAACCATCTTTGCGAAAAAGAGACACAGTGCAAATGGAATAACTCCCGGTATTAAACAAGCTTCAAGGAGTCCAACACTTCTCCTATTTCCAGATTTGGCCAGATTTATGCCATTCACCTCACTACCCTCAGCACACTTTTCCGATCTCTGAGCTTCTTCATCCTCTGGTACCGCTACTAATTCGGAAGATGGACCATGATTTGGGCTAGGGAATCCCACTTCCTCAGGATAAGCAGGCAAAAATAAGTAAACCATAATCCCACTCATGAATATAAACGCGCCGGGAAGGATAAAAGACCAACCCCATCCATACTGTAGAACAGCGGCAGCAAGCAACGATCCGGTAATATTACCAATTGAAGTATGTGCATTCCAAATGCCCATTATAAGTCCTCTCTTCCTTTTACCAAACCAGTTACCTATAACAGCGACAACCGAAGGCCAACCCGTAGCCTGGAACAACCCCGCAACCATTTGCATCACCAAAAAAAACCAAAACACATGGATGTCAAAGAAATAACCCATTCCAAACAACACCACAAAAATGCCACTCCCAACCATACCGGTGGTCAAGAATAATCGAAGATCCAATGTGTCACCTAAATGCCCGGCCGCATACATTCCCACAGAATAACAAGAAAGAAATGCAACATCGATCACTCCCAACTTCCACGTTCCATCCTTTCCAGTGAATGGAACCCAACCCGTGTTTTTCTTAATTGTATCCGCAGCAAAAAAAATCACTCGTCACCATCAACTCCTTCTTGACATATAGATCGCCAACCGGCCAAGGTCGAAAGCCGACCGAATTACCATTCGGGTCCGGATCAAGAACACTCTTGACTATGCTACTGGGTTTTCTTGAAGCATGATAGGCAGTATAAGCTATGAAAGTAACAATCAAAACAACATATCTGTATGTGCTTAGCGTCCAATCTTTCCCCCTAATGCTCCTAATAAGAAAAATTCCTGGTGGGTCTCCTCCCATTTTATTTACTATATTGGCGAAACACGAATATATCCCTCAAATCACCAGAAATGTTTCAGAAAATAAATTCTTGGAAGAAAAAAGTATGCCCGTTAAAGTAAATCAGCGTACATTCAATTGAGAGCAAAGCGTTACGTTGATAGGGGATTCAAATTGTAACTGAACATAGATGAAGCAAAAGCATCCATGAATTTGATGATTTTTTCTAGGCATGGTTTCATTGTTGTGCTCGGGATCCAAGATATGTGCGTAGTTTATGAGAGAGATGGGTGAATAAACAAATGGAGAGAGACACGTGTCAGCAGTATAGGGTTGTTTGAATTCTGTTAAACTTTGATATTTGACGCCACGCAAGAGACTGAACAACACGTAATCTTGGTAGTTCTGTATTATAATTTGGGGTGGGAACTGGGAACTTCGCATCTCTCAGTATATTCCAAGCGCCGTTTTAGATACGCATATAAAATGATTACATACATATATGTATATATATATACATATATGTATATATATATACATATATGTATATATATATATATGTATGTATCTATATTTGTAATTTTAAATACTATAAATTAATGTAGTATATTGTTAATTATCAACTAAACGAAAGAGGTATATTAGAAAATGTAAGTTATATTACTCTTTCTTTGTAATATAATATAATAAATAGAGTGTTCGTGGGTTGTGGGTATATATTAATGGGTCAATTGTATAGAAATATACTGCGTTATCGAAAATATATATGAAATCTTTTTGTGTTGACAAAATAGGCAAAAAAAACCCTATTTATTTTCTTAAACTTTGCATGAAACCCCTTGTTTTATAAAAAAAAAAAGAAGCAAAAAACATATCTCTATTTTTAAAACCTTGCACGAACCCCGTGTTAAACAAAATAAGAAAAAAAAAACCCTCTAGTTTCTAAAATCCTGCACAAAACCCCATCAATTGTCTAACATGCTCTCTAATTTTTCTGCATCTACATTATTTCTTCTTTTTTAATGATTTTTAATTTTAAATCGATCGAACAATGTTCAGAATTTTAAAGTGAATAATTTTTAAGTTGTAATATTAAAATATATATGAATAATATTCTGAATTTTTCTTTTAATATATGCATGGTTATTGATCAATTCAAATTTCTTTTTCCAAGTTTTGGATATATTGAGTAAGCCACAATTGCACATGTAAAAATATATGCATATTTCCAAAAATCATAAAATATGTTTTCACAATAATAAACATATATGTAAACAAAAAATAAGTTATTATAAACATATGTAATAAATATGAACATTTATGAACTTGGTCATAAAACCTGCATATAGTTTTAACGAGATTAAATAAAATCTATTTATTTCTAAATGAGATGGGGTTTGGTGCAGGATTTAAGAAAAAAAATTTGCCTATTTTGTTTGATACGAGGGTTTCGTTCAAGGTTTCAAAAAGAATATGGGTTTTTTGCCTATTTTATTTGACACGGGTGAGATTTCGTGCATGTTTACTATAACATATGAAAGTTTAATGTATTTTACCATATATTAATTTAGGTAAACATATGACACATTTGAGATAGCCGGATTGGTGTCACCCTTGTCACATTTTTAGGACGAACTCGTTCGAGTAAAATTAAAAACATTTGCCCCTCCCAAAGCTAAAAAAAAATAGGTAACCATACATATTATTTATATTATCAAATTATGTACCTCTCTACATGGATGGAGCTGGCGGCTGTTGAGGTCATCGTCCCATTCATTGATCTGTTAGGCAAAGGCAGAACGGTACGAAATGTCGGTTTAGTGATTTCTTGTGTTTTCTCGCAGGTTGTTCAATATTTCAATATTTTAACCACCAAAAGCTAGTCGGGTGGTATACTGGTTTTGGTGCCTCTTTTTGTATGCACTGGTGGCTTGATTTTGTATTAGGATTTCCTGCCATTAAGTCAAGATCTGGATTTTATCCAGCTTGGAAGTCCCATATTTTGTGTTGGTTAGTTGTATTTGTTTAAATGTTGGTACACCTAGGGGTGGTTACCGGATCGAACCGGTCCGGATCGGAACCGGCCGGTTCCGGGCCCGATGGGCGGAATCGGTCTGATCCGGTAAGGAACCGGTCCGATCCGGTTCCGGTTCCACCGGTTCCAACCCGGAACAGGATTTTTCTTTTTTTTAAAAAAAAAAAAAGGAAAAAATGAAGGATTTATCGAAATTTTTTTTTTTTTTTTTTTTAAAATGGATCCGGTTCCGGTTCAATCCGGAATCGGATCTGTTTGGTCCGGAACCGGTAAGATACCGGATCCGGAACGGTAGAACCGATCCGGTCCGGTCCGGTATCAAACCGGTTCCGGACCGGTTCGGGACCGGTTAGTCCGGTTCCGGTTTCGGACCGGACTAACCGGTGGTTTCGGACCGGGTACGGATCGACCCGGTCCGGTTTCGGACCGGGTCCGGATCGACCCGGTCCGATAAGCACCCCTAGGTACACCTATTGACAATAGCTAATTGGCCTTTAGGTTTGGCCTTTAGGTTTTGTGCGCCTTTATGAGGTGTTTCTGGGTTTTTGTCTTAGAGCGAGGGATTTGGAGACAATAGCTTGCGCGATTGTTAATCTTTTATCAATTTATGCTTCCCATTTATCCTTATTTGTATCTTCAGATATGATAGAAAAGCAGTCCATTGCTCTACCAGGCCCTACGCTGCATGATTTATGAGGACCTGGTTTGGTTTTGGTGGTTCATACACTCTCATTATCAAGATCTGATGCTGATACTGTGATTCACATTATCATTACACCGTTTCGTTCGTCCATTCCTAGTCATATCTTTGTTAGTGTCAACGCTAGGTGCTTGTCTGTGCTTCTGCTTTCGGTTGTTTTGACGTGTCTTAGACGATGGTGGCTGGGTATTCATTGTACTGGTTTGCTTTAGTAATATAATACATATTTATGTTTAAAAAATAATAATAATAACACAAATGGCAAAATTACACATGCCCTATCCAATTCTCGACACACCATTTGATTAAAGATTAGAAGCATAAGCATGAAGATCAGAAGATATGGTACGAACTTCAGGGTGTTCATATGTCTAGAAATATGTCTAAAACATGGTTGGATACCAGAAGAAAATTCAACAAAGCCATCTTTTTCAGAAAACAAAAAAGGAAGTTCGCATCTTACAATAAAACGAACGAATAATCTTTTGTTCATTTCCGGTGTTAAGATAAAATTAGTGCCAGACTGAGGATTAATTTGAAGTTGGGTTGGTTCTCTACCTAATGGTTGTAACGTAACATCATCAAAATTATGTTTTTTAACTAGATGTTTCTTAAAAGTTCCGGTACCGTCAGCGGAACCACCTGTTTTATAATTAGTTTTACATATTTTACAAATAACAACAGATTCGTTCGTACCTGGTTTTGTCTCGACGTCAAAATGATCACATACCTTGCTTCGTTTGGGACGGTTACTCGTGCGACTCGAAGCGGCAGTAGTCGCGGATGACCCGCCAGGGGCCGGATTTTGGGGGGCCGCCGGTTCTGCAACGTGTTCCGCTTCTTCAACATCAAAGCATTATCAAACTCGGCAAAAATATCATAATTTTCTTGGAATAAATGTGGATTTGAGAAACCACCACGACCAGTTGAAGAAGATGCCATCATATTAGTGGAAATATGGAAAAACGAGATAATTGTAATCAAGATTAGGATTGTAAGAGTAAGAGAGTTGGAGATGAAAAATTGAAGAGGAAAAATGAGGTATATATAGAATCAAAAAAAAATTTTTTTTTTAAAAATTTTTTTTTTTTTTAATTAAGCCGTTGGACAACGGCAGTCCGTTGGCCAACGGAACCCCCCCCCCCCCTTTTTTTTTAATTTTTCATCGGTTCCAGTTCCGGAACCGGAACCGGTGGAACCGGAACCGCCGGATTGGCGGTTCCGGACATGTGGAACCGATCCGATCCGGGCAAAACCCGGATCGGATCCCGGTTTATAACCGGATCAACCGGTTCCGGTTGATCCGGTCCATTAACCACCCTGATACGAACTTAAATTAATTCTTTTTTATGACGCATTAAATAAAAAATAAATAAGGAAATTTTGAACAAAACAAAATCCCACGCTTGAAATGATTATAATTATAGAGAAAAAAATCAACTTTTATTGCAGACAAAAGTGGGGAAATTACAAAAAAAATACCTACTAAACAGTTAATTGCATATATTGGGGAGAAAAGTTAGTACAGGGAATGAACAGATTGGAACTATGGCCTAGAATTTAGTTCAACAAGCTACACCTCTACATTAATACAACTTGATATGGTGAGTAAATTTACATAAAGCCTTCACAACAATGTTTCATGAGCCCGACACAGTTGGTGCATGAGAATTGAGAGTCAGACCTTGTCTATGCAGTCTATGTTTTCTAGCAGCCTCATGGCAAGGTGCAAAAAACTCATGCTTAAGCGCTTCCTCTGCACTGATCCTCAACCGAGGATTAACCGTTAAACATTTATCCACCAGATCCAAAAGCGATTGAGGTATTTTTTCAAGGAATAGTGTTCTTCGTGTATTCCGTACAAACCAATCTTGAAGTTTTACAGGCAATAGATACTTTACGTCGAGTAAATCCTGTTTTCAACAAGGTAATCTCAGAGAAAACATGAGATAGGAAAAACAACAGATGGAACAGTTAGTAGCGACAATACCGTAGAGAATGATGACTCCTGGTTGTGTAGCTTGGCTACTTCCCAGAGATCTTCACTGCCCCTTAATTTTGCTATCTCTTTTATATTCCTGCCCATTAGTACAGCACATCATAGCAAAGCATGAAAATTTAAGTTCAAATGTAGAGGGGGTAATACAAGTTTTATTGTGCCCACTCAAGTTTCACTTCAAGCTCAAAAAATGAATTTCACCTTCGAAGAAAGAATTATTTTGAGCCTAAGCTTAGTTCGAGTTTGAGGTGAATACATTATATTTGAGCTTGACTTTGAATGTTATCAAGCAAACACTTGAAATATGGTTCCAGTTTGAAAGCACGTTAGTTTTCAAAACATATTTTTAAGGTATTAAAAATATATTAAAGTTCACACTTAATGGAACAAAATAATTTGAACTCGAAACTAAATAGAAATATATTTGAATATTTAAAGTCAGATTCAAATTTGAAATTTTAAAATATGACACAAATTTTGTTTGAGCCACTTCAAAATGCTCGCGATCCTGTGTTTACACCTCTATTCAAGGCTTTTAACTGCTCTTACTGGTCAGGGTCGCCAACGAAAGGTGCTCGTCCAATCATCAGATAGAGCAAGGTTACTCCAGCAGACCAAATATCTACTTTAGGGCCTTGATGCAGAGATCTAAGCAGTACCTGCAAGACGCCCTTGTTCAGTAAATAAATGGTATTGTCATGGTTTGTTTTTTTCTGACTGAAATATTGTTCTTACACTGTTGTATTATTCCATTATGAAATATGGTCAAGAGGCAAATACCTACGTAGACTTTGATTGCTTGAAATGGTTTGAAAAGGAAAACAAAATACCTGGCCAAGTTTATGTTACCAAATATTCTGTCATTTTGTCTAATTGTCTAAATCATATGGGAAAAGAAAAGAAAACGATCAACACATGCAAGTAATCCCAGAAACCGGCTTCACTCCCCAAATCAGTTTTTGGAAGCACGACATAACTTCCTGAATAAATAAGCAGGTTTTACAACGGAAACCTATTCCTACGATATTATTTGTTTTTTTCTCAGTTTTCTGTTTTTAATGTATGGGTTGTGTAAGCATTTGACCTCCAGGAAGTTGCAAGATTTAAAAGTGCCCTTGGTCATCAAGAAAGACAACTTAAAAGGTTTTTGATATAGCTATCGAGCTGGTGAGCCAAACTCATCCACCCTAACAGTCAGAATTTTATCGTTACTATAATATATAAGCTTTTTTATCAAATTCCAGTAAAATGGTGCGACCTTCTTACCTCTGGAGCTCGAAAACCTTTAGTTCCCACACATGGACCTTCTCGTTTGTGCTTTCTATCACCTACGGACAACACAAAATAGAAACATAAGTTTTATCACCACAAGCCAGTTGTCCAACTCATGAGGTTTCAAACAAAAGTTAACAATAGAAGCATGCAAAGAACCTTTATTTTTTAGTAATCCAGATCCACCAATCACCACTCCAGAAGCATGCAGTGGCATTGGAGTCAGATAAAAGAATTTTCTATCTACATTTGCAGGAGGGGCAGCAACTCTTTTCCGCTGAGATGTGGGAGCATTTACTGATTCAGTATTTCCACCCTGGAAGGCTTCCTGCACAAGACTTATCAACTCTTTCCTACCTTGGTTTGGAATGGGTTCTTTCAACCTTTCTGCCGATTGAGTTCTCGTGCTCGTCGGATCCTTTGCGGAGGTTATCCCAGAGCCATCAGCACCCTGGCTTTTGATGTTGTTCCTACTGCAAGTGTCAGTAAAAACTTTTACTTGGTCAATATTCTTTTTCATATTTCTGTGTGGTAGAAGGGACTTGATGCCTTTTCCTGCATTCTGGCTCATGGCTTCAGGAAACCTAGTAGTCGGGTAATTCCTATTTTTCACAGTAGTGAGAGACTTTGTTTGGGCAGAAGGAATATGATTGATGTTTTCACAGTGCCCTGCCTCTGAATTAGCTGCAAAAATTATATAAAAAACACTTTAATTTATCAAATACTGCATATAACGTTTCTTGGAGTATACCTTAAAAAAACCGGACCATTATGCGAGAGATAAAGCTTTAGAAATGTATGAGTTCGCATTGGGTTATTTGAGTATAAGATTTTGTCTTTGAAATCCAAAAGAATAGTGTGCGGCAAGATAATATGAGTTCATTGTATAGACAAATACTAACCAGTGGACCCATATTTTTTGTGCAAATCCTGTTAGAAATGAGGATCAAGAACCAGTGTAGACTATCAGATCATGCACATTAAATACAAAAGGAAACTTCACACATTGGAAAGGTTAACTTACCAAGGCAAGATTGAAATCAATGAGGTAGCCTTTATTGACCTTGCGAGAGAAAAGAAAGTTGCCAGGTTTAACATCTCGGTGAACAATGCCCTACAAGCATAAGAAAAAATTTCAGGCCTCTTTGTTCTTGGAAGAGAATTTTGTGGCATAATTTATGGATCTTTATCACATTCTTACTTGCTTATGTAAACCGGCCAGGGCTCTGAACATGCAGTAGCCATACCATTGCAGTTGAAAGACATCTATTTCTTTCTTCAACACCTACAGATATAAATAAAATAGAGAAACGGGAAGCATGGTTGATGAAGAAATTAAGTCACTGAAAGAAAATGAGAATGATGATGATGATAACCTCTGGTCTATCATGTTCAACATGCTCCAGCACAAGGCAGTCAGAATTCCCATTCTTCACTGAACCTTCATATCTTATCACAAAATTTTTACCCCTATCAATAAGGAAAACATAAAAATTTGAACATCAACTCTTGTTTTCAGAAAGAAATTCCATAAGAATCGGTGTAATGAGATACATTTGATGTCTTTTACAGGTATTATTACCCAAATCTCTCCAGCATTTTTAACTCATTGTACACATGATTTCTGTTAGCATTGACATGAGGACCTACAAAAACAAAACAAATAAGGGCATTTAAAGTGGTTGCATTAGGCAGAATATACACTTGTTTTATCATGTAGATTGATATATTTAACTTCAGAAATATATAGCATTTAAAAGAACTAGGGAGAACAAGATAATTTTTGTGTTTTAACAACTAAGCTATCTGGTGGTCAGGTGGAAATACAAATGTGATGCAGATGTCAGCACTATAACCAAATATCTTCATCAAAGAATTGACATAGAAAGCTTGTTGCCAGCACATATTTAATAGATTCTAAGAGACTACCTACAAAACACTCTAGCTGCCATTAGTGTGACCTCCAATTGCGAATTTTGTTGTTATTAGTTATTTTGCACTCGTCAAAGGATATACCACCGGTGAAGAATTCATGAGAAAAACAGCATTAATTGAGCGACATTTTAAAAGCAGTCACTAGTCTCTACAATGCAGTGCAACACTTTTACTGGTTTGGGGTCTTCACAAGAAAAAAACATCATATACAATCTCCAAAATACGATGTTTCTACTTCCCTAACTAAGCTTCTTACAAGAGATTAGGTTCATTATCATGCATGCTGGCATTGTTACTTATATTAACCTTTTTATGGAAGAGGAAAATACAGGTAAGAACAAACTGCAATTACTATTATTAACATAGCTAGTGTCTCACATTTGATGGCGAAAGCAACCCCATCAGATTTTCTTATTGCCTTGTAAACAGTGCCATAACCTCCTGCATAAGTTGACATCAACAAGAAAGTAAACCATTGGACAAACAAAGTCCAGAGAAATATGTGGATCTTCAATAGTTAAAGGCACAATACCTGAGCCCTCTTCTTCTTCTATGGTAAAGGATTTGAATTTGGGAAATGGTTTTTTCGCAATGTTATTCTGCAAAATATAAGTGTATCATTTTAAGCTGAGATATTTATTGGTTAGACCAAATGTTTCTATATATACAGTAACAGAATCTGAGATACCAGCTCACTAATGGAGTTCGAAGACCTTCCCCTGTTCTCCAGGACTGTATCAATATTTAAATTAATATTCATGTTTTGGTCAAGGGTGCTTTTCAATTTTTTCTTGACTGGGATTGGCTTCTTTTCCATTTTAATGTTATGTGGCTCCGTATGAGGATCAATGTGCTTGCAGTTCTCCATGATCTGGCAGGTAGCTTTTTCTCTGGAACTTGGTGCATTCTTTTTATCAGATTTCAGAGTGTCTCTTTCACACTGCAGATGTGCTTCTGTTCTTGATTTGTACAGAAGAACTGCTACATGATTGGCTTCTGCCACATTTTTCCTTCCAGATTCATACTTACGGAGTTGTAGAATTTCTTTATGGTCTCTACATCTATCAGAATCTCTTAATAATAGTACCTTCCCTTTCTCATTCATATCTGTGGTTAACGAAGCACAAGCTTCAACAACTTCCTCTCTTTTTGCTCGTGAATTTGTTATCTGCTGATCTACTTCCAACTGAGATGAAGAACAGAAATGGGTACTACAAAGAGAATTTATGGCATCAAGCTGACAAACTTGGCTCGCATTTGGAATGCCCAATATTTGTTCTGGAAGTGAGAGCCTTGGATGAGGTATGGAATTTATAATCTGTTCTATCACCAAGGGTTTGAGTGAAAGTGGGATTCTACCACAAAACTCGTAGTTGGGAGGTGTATATCCAAAACATTTCCAGTCTAAATAGCTATCATCCAGCCCCTTATTTCCATGTTCATTATTCTCAATTTCATGACCCAATTGTCCAGAACTGGAGTTTGTCAACACGGATGTTGTGGACATAACTTTTTGTAGTTCCTGGCACTCAAGTCTCAAGATTGACGAGATACTGGACCGGGTCAATATGTTTCTATTTGTATCTCCATGATATAAATTCTCCTGAAGCAATGAGCAGTTAAAGGTAATTGGAAATCAGTGAGAGTTTATGCTAATAAGCAGAGTAATGTACCAGAAAAATAAATAAGTATGCCACAAAGTTAAAAATACTATGCAGAAAAGAGAGGGGTTTTAGAATAAATACTTTTCCAGCCAAATTACTGCCGATCATTTATCGAATTCAAAAGTCGACAATAGATCCATGAAACTGTCATTGCCTAGGTTTATATATCAATGTTTCCCTACTAAATCATCAAAGATTTTTCAAGAGGAACTATAGTACTGTAACACCCTTTTATTTTATTAAGAATGAAAATAATAAATAATAGTGATAAAAATACTAAGACAATAATAAATAATCATAATAAATAATAAGATATCAAATAATTAGGAGTTGGTATTGAATGGTTGACCATGACAAATGTCATCTTGCATGTAACATATCTGATCAAATTTTGCCTATAAATACACTCCAAATCCATCACTTTCAGCCATAAATTCGTCCAAAAATCCTTAGAAAAAATGGCAAAAAAATGTTAGAATATTAGGCCAAAAATAGGCCAAAATCCAAATAATTAACCAAAAACTCTCCAAAAATTCTGAAAATTTTACCCAACCTTCATTATCAACCCACAAACAAACGTATGTGGGTGGTGTAGCAAAATCATTAAGAAAAATAGCTAAATAAATTCTGAACCGTGAAGAACGCACAGGAAAATCTGCCCAGAAACATCACTTTGAGGTAGTATGTTCAGACCCGTGTTCTATACGATTATTTCCGTTTTAAGTCTTAGGAGCGAACTTAAACTTGTTTAAAATATGTTATAGTATATATTCACGTCGGCCGTTTGCCCAGAAAGTTGCCGGACGTACAGGTTTCCGGCGACCAAAGTACCCTACTTAATCATTCCGAAAAATCAGAATCTGGGCAAAATCGGCTGCGAATTTTAAAACCGTTTCTGAACAAAAGTTGTAGATAGTAGTGAGACGGTCATTCCCTGAAAATCTCAGCCGCGCGTGGCTCCTGAGCGATGGTCACGCGCCGGCAAGGCGGCGCGTGTCATTCACGCGCCTCCACGACTTTGAAGTTTCCGGTTTCCGAACGTTTCTGCACTAATCTTAGGCATTTCTGGAAAGTTTCATGATTTTTCGACTAAGGCTTGAATTATTATGAATTTTTAAAGTTTTATTCAAAATTACCCGGACAAATTTTATACAAAAATGATCTTTAAGAATGTTCACCATGTATTTGGGTCCCTAATCATTATAAATTACTTATATTATGTTTATAGGAATTTCCTTGACAACCGGGTTCAAAATCAAGTTAATCCAAGTAAAAATCGTAAGCTAGTAAGGTGAGGTGTACTACCGATTTCTTTCAAATTAGCCCTTTTGGCATTTGGCCTGGAACTTACATCATTTGTTTATTCATTACCGTACTTTTTATATATGTTGTCATATTGTGCATCACAACAGTTCATTGATCATATTGTCTACATACCTTGTTACATGTTCATCATTATTCTCTTCCTTCGAATGAATAAATGACTATTGGAGCCCTGGACAACAGAAATATGTCTGCATATTGTGTCCACTGGACAACGTGGCTTCGGCCCGGAAAGTGAGTCCAATGAACAACGGATGACAGTCCGGGTATATGGTTCATCTGAACAACGCGCACCGTTCTACGGTCCGGAGAATGGTTCACCTTGGCTCATAAATGAATGAATGTACGAATCATCTGAATATGTGGGGAAAAGTGCTACACCTAACTGTCGGGTGGGAGCCACCTCTTTAGCCCACAATATTCACCCTAACGTCTTTAATCATTGTGGTTCATTGTTAACTTCTTTAAATGCAGTGATATTTCTTTATTACATTACATGCCATATTGTTACATTGCATCATTGATAATTACAAATTACTAACCATTATTGTTCCCTCACTAAGTCCTTAAAGACTTAACCTCTGTTTTCCTTGTTATTTTGTGAGTTCCAGATACAGGAGAACCGGAGGAAGAACATGAAGAAAATTAGAAAAAAAAAAATGATGAACATTTTGGCTTACCAGTAATTAGTACTTTATATTTTGCTGTAGTGTCGAACCTTTTTCTTAGGAGTTATTTTGAATTGTACTTGTTAAAAAGCTTATATAAACGCTTCCGCTATCGTTAAGTAACATATTTACTATGCATAAGTAAAATCCTAAAAATTATATTTATATATATTTATGAATAGATTGTGGTACCAGATAAGGGATAAATTTATATATCCCGAGTCGGGTCCCACAAAGGTGGCTTCAGAGCCAGGTTTACATGGATCTAGGCACTAAAGTACATTATTTACATTTTTATGTTATATAACTTGTTTGTTTGACTTGTTTCACAGATGACTGCCCCGTATCACCCACCTGCAATGAATTTGGAAAACGAGATTACCTTTTTACAAAATGAAGTAACTGACTTGCGCAAAGAAATAGGGGTATTAACTGAAAGAAACAAGGCTGGAGAGCGTGAGTTGGGTCGGGTCTTGGAGGAAAGGGATAGACTAAGGTTCTATTTGATTGATATCCAGGAGTTCTATGATAGTCGGCTGAGGAGTTTGTTGAGTGGGTTACCTGCAGACTTGATACATACCACTATAGTTTCTGGTCGATATATGTTAGATGATGCTTTTCAGGCTCCACAGGAAAATTTCATACCCACTCCTATGTTTGAGGTAGGGGAGTCGAGTGCTCCAACCTGTCGTCGCACTGCACGTATGTCCGTCACAAAAATAGACCCTACTAGGGATCCACTTAGATGGAATCAGTACGCAGATCCCCTGTTTCCTAATACAGTATATTCCTTTGACCCACTGGAGTATACTGATGACATGCTTCTTGATGAGTTTGAGTTAGCCCCGGGGATGGAGTTGGGAGAGTCTGCACTGAGTGGTGACATAGCAGTACCAGTGACCACCACTACCACAGTATCACCATCGACCTTGACAGCCAAGATAGGGACCCAGGTAGAAAAGGAATCAGAACCATCCGAGTTCACACCATCAGAGTCTGAGGAAGAATTACGTTTCACTGCACCACAGAGATCACATTCACAGCACCATGTTGTCTTGCTCTCTGATGATGAGGATTAGGATATCATAATCTATCACCATATCGTATCATTAAGAACCAAGTAGTTTAAATCGTCCTTTTTGGATAGGCTGACGATTATTTTGTTGGCATCATCATTCTTTTGTGTTTATTTTGTTTTTTGTAAATGATGATGTACTAACTAGTAGCTGATATTAAATGATTAACGAAATATATATATATATATATATATATATATATATGTATGTAAATATGTATGATGAATATGAAAAATTATGCATATTAATAAAATATGCAATTTTGTGTATATTCAATAGCATTTTTCTTTGTCAATGGCATTTTACTTATGTTGTCTCGTAATTTTTATATCATAACTATGTGATAGGATGTCATCTTCACATGATAAATCTAGCACGGGAAATCACAATAATGAAAGGAATTCTCCTGAGGAAGTACGGAACCCAAGAGAAAACGACGAGCAAGAAGAACAACATCCTCGACAAGAGCTACCCAACAGGAATACGATGGAACTTTTACTACAGTTAATGCAATTCTGTCAGCAAAATCCACCACGAAATATTACGAGGAATGAGGAACCTTTAGACCGAGCACTGGAGCGATTTCTAAAGTTCCATCCACCTAAATTCCATGGAACCCCGAATGCTCATCATGCAGAGGAATGGCTGCTCAAAATTGAGAGAATTTTCACTGTTCTCAACTATTCAGATGAACAAAAGGTCAGTTTCGCTGTCTATCAATTTGAAGATGCAGCTCATCATTGGTGGAGAGTCATAGATCACCAATGGAGGAGAAATCAAACCCCGAGAACATGGGAAAATTTCGTTCGTACATTCGAGGAAAAATATGTTACGCAAGTGATACTGAATACCCGTGAACGGGAATTCATGGATTTGGTGCAAGGAAACCGTACAGTAGCAGAGTACGAGGCAGAATTTCATCGACTAATTCACTATGCTCCACATTATATGGATGATGAACTAAGAAAAACTAAAAAGTTCATCCAGGGATTAAATCTTGACATTCGTTGGGCCACATTGTCCACTGAATCCACTAACTATGTTTCTGCAGTCAATCAAGCACTACGGGTTGAATCTGACATCAAATCATTGATCCAGAGAGAACAGAGGGATAAGAGGCCATATAACCCAAATTTGGCTGAGGTAAGCAACAAGAAGAGAAATTTTGGAAAAGAAAAGATTGGAGGACAAGTTGGACAGAAACCACAAAGAGATCCAGGAAACAATTACACTCCGAAGTGTAGTTATTGCAAACTTCCCAATCACAATGAAGCTAGTTGCTGGAGAAAGAATGGAAAATGCTTGATCTGTGGAAGTGAACAACATCGTATCCAAGATTGCCCGAAAAGAACTCAAAAGACCCCTCCGCCACAAAAACCTAAAATTCCAGCAAGAGCGTATGCCCTAATGGGAAATAAAGAAGTTGACCCCACTGCAGTGGTTGAAGGTACCATTACTTTACTTTCAAAAGTAGGGAAAGTTTTGTTTGACCCTGGAGCTACGCACTCCTTTGTTTCTCCTGCTTTTATCTGTGATTTATATCTGCCCTCAGAACAATTACCATATCATCTTGAGATTAGATTGCCGATAGGAATTAAGGTAATCACTGATACTGTCTATAAGAATTGCCCACTAAAATTCCACAATCGAGAACATTTAGCAGACTTGATCGAACTCCATATACATGATTATGATATAATATTGGGCATGGACTGGTTGTTCAAACATCAAGCCCATGTAAATTGCTATACAAAGGAATTAACTCTTCCAGACATCACTACACCAATCATCGAAGGTCCCAAAAAGCATATAGGACCAATGGAAATCGTATCTACATTAGAGATGAGGACAAATGAAAGATATGGAGAACTAGGATCTCTGGCATATCAGATCAACAAACCCAATGATCAAGTCAAGATTATAGAAATTCCTGTTGTCCGAGAATTTCAAGAAGTCTTTCCCGAAGAGATTACCTCTCTGCCCCCTCATAGGGAAACTGAATTCTCGATTGAGCTAACTCCTGGAGCCTTACCAAAATCAAAGACTCCATACAGAATGGGACCAGCTGAGTTAAAAGAACTAAAGACACAGCTGCAAGAATTAATCGAAAAGGGTTACATTCGACCTAGCACATCACCCTGGGGAGCTCCGGTACTATTTGTCAAAAAGAAAGATGGCACTTTGAGAATGTGCATCGATTATCGTGAACTTAACAATCTTACTGTCAAGAACAAGTACCCACTACCTCGAATCGATGAATTGTTTGATGCTTTACAAGGATCTGTAGTGTATTCCAAGATGGATCTCCGACAAGGGTATTACCAATTGAGAATCATGGAACATGACATTCCGAAAACGGCCTTTAATACTCGTTATGGGCACTACGAGTTTGTAGTAATGCCGTTCGGCCTGACTAATGCCCCAGCAGCATTCATGGACATGATGAATCGGATATTTCAACCATTTCTAGATAAATTCGTTGTAATCTTCATTGATGATATTCTGGTCTACTCAAAAAGTCGGGAGGAACACGTACATCACTTACGACTTGTCCTTCAGACTCTAAAAGAACATCAACTTTTTGCTAAATTTAGCAAGTGCGAATTTTGGTTAGAGAATGTGACATTTTTAGGACACGTCATTTCGGGAAAAGGACTTGAAGTGGATCCAACAAAGATAGAAGCTATCACCCAATGGAAACAACCGAAGAACATCACAGATGTACGTAGTTTTCTTGGATTAGCAGGATATTATCGAAGATTTATCAAGAATTTCTCAAAAATTGCTGCTCCATTGTCTCATTTAACCCGCAAAGACCATCCATTTATATGGAATGAGGAATGCGAGAAAAGTTTCCAACAGTTGAAGGAACTGCTGACACAGGCTCCAATTCTTACATTACCCGATGGAATAGATGGATATGTAGTCTATACCGATGCATCCAATGAGGGCCTCGGATGTGTGTTGATGCAAAAGGGCAAGGTCATCGCCTATGCATCTCGGAAATTAAAAAGTCATGAGCTTAATTATCCCACACATGATCTAGAATTGGGAGCTATAGTATTTGCTTTAGCCAAATGGAGACACTATCTGTACGGAGCAACTTTCGACATCTTTACCGACCACCAGAGCTTGAAATACTTGTTTACTCAAAAAGAGCTCAATATGAGACAACGAAGATGGATGGAATTTCTGGAAGATTATGATTGTTCCATACTCTACCATCCAGGAAAAGCCAATATGGTGGCAGATGCATTAAGCCGAAAAATTGGTCTCGCTCATGTGGATGTTAAGAAGACTAACATCATATCTAAGGAAAAGTTGCAGATTCGGTCTCATGGTCGCTTGGCAGGATTGAAGATCGAACCGGAATTTTATTCGCGCTTAAAGACAAATCAAGATTTGGATCCTGAGATTATAAAGATAAGAACATCAAAAGAAAACAAAGCCGATTTTACTACGAACTCCGTCGAAATATTGCTCTATAGAAATCGTATTTGTGTTCCTAACTCCATGAAGAAAGAAATCTTGGAAGAAGCTCATAAATCGCGATTCACCAATCATCCAGGAGGTTCCAAAATGTATAAGGATTTGAAAGAATATTTCTGGTGGAATGGAATGAAGCGAGATGTCGCTGATTTTGTAAAGCACTGCCTCTCATGCCAAATGATAAAAGCCGAGCACCAAAGGCCATCCGGACTTCTACAACCTTTACCCATACCAGAATGGAAATGGGATCAGGTCACCATGGACTTTGTAATTGGACTCCCAACACTACGAGGAGGTCATGATGGCATATGGGTGGTAGTAGATCGTCTCACCAAGTCAGCTCATTTTATACCTATCAGTCAAAAGTATGGCGTGGAAAAACTCGCAGAACTCTACCAAAAGGAGATCATCCGGCTACATGGAATCCCTACTACCATCGTCTCAGACCGAGATCCAAAATTTACATCTAGATTGTGGAAAAAACTACAGGAATGTCTCGGGACAAAGCTGAGTTTTAGCACGGCTGCTCACCCCCAGACTGACGGTCAGTCTGAGCGTACTATTCAAATTTTAGAAGACATGCTTCGTGCGTGCGTGCTAGATTCTGGATCAAATTGGGAGAAGCATTTACCACTCGTGGAGTTCGCCTATAATAACAGTTATCAAGCCACTATACAAATGGCTCCATATGAGGCATTATATGGGAGGAAATGTCGCTCTCCTCTCAATTGGGATGTGGAGGAATGGCGAAGCACTAAGGATGGAAAGAACCGAGCAATACCGCCGGACATCATACAAGAGGCCATTGATAAAGTGCAAACCATTAAGCAAAGGATTCAAACAGCTCAAAGTCGGCAGAAGAGTTATGCGGATAAAAGACGAAAAAATTTGGAATTTGATGAAGGAGACCGTGTGTTCCTGAAAGTATCACCAAGAAAAGGAATCAGGAGGGCTGGAAAGAAGGGTAAGTTGCAACCACGATTCCTAGGACCATTTGAGATAATTGAACGAATAGGTCCTGTAGCTTATCGATTAGCATTACCAGAAACTGTCATTGGAATACACAACGTCTTCCATGTGTCACAATTACGGAAATGTCACATGGACGAGAAACAAGTGGCCGACTCCAATCAATTAACGTTAGAACCAGATCTCTCGTACGAAGAACGACCTATTCAGATCCTTGATCAGAAAATCAATGAACTCCGTTCCGGACCCATCCAATTGGTAAAGGTACTCTGGAGGAACCAAAGCGTCGAAGAAGCTACATGGGAAAAAGAAGAAGATATTAGACATCAGTATCCCGAACTCTTCCAATGAAAACATTTGAATCTGGGGACCAGATTCTTTTAAGGAGGGGAGATTGTAACACCCTTTTATTTTATTAAGAATGAAAATAATAAATAATAGTGATAAAAATACTAAGACAATAATAAATAATCATAATAAATAATAAGATATCAAATAATTAGGAGTTGGTATTGAATGGTTGACCATGACAAATGTCATCTTGCATGTAACATATCTGATCAAATTTTGCCTATAAATACACTCCAAATCCATCACTTTCAGCCATAAATTCGTCCAAAAATCCTTAGAAAAAATGGCAAAAAAATGTTAGAATATTAGGCCAAAAATAGGCCAAAATCCAAATAATTAACCAAAAACTCTCCAAAAATTCTGAAAATTTTACCCAACCTTCATTATCAACCCACAAACAAACGTATGTGGGTGGTGTAGCAAAATCATTAAGAAAAATAGCTAAATAAATTCTGAACCGTGAAGAACGCACAGGAAAATCTGCCCAGAAACATCACTTTGAGGTAGTATGTTCAGACCCGTGTTCTATACGATTATTTCCGTTTTAAGTCTTAGGAGCGAACTTAAACTTGTTTAAAATATGTTATAGTATATATTCACGTCGGCCGTTTGCCCAGAAAGTTGCCGGACGTACAGGTTTCCGGCGACCAAAGTACCCTACTTAATCATTCCGAAAAATCAGAATCTGGGCAAAATCGGCTGCGAATTTTAAAACCGTTTCTGAACAAAAGTTGTAGATAGTAGTGAGACGGTCATTCCCTGAAAATCTCAGCCGCGCGTGGCTCCTGAGCGATGGTCACGCGCCGGCAAGGCGGCGCGTGTCATTCACGCGCCTCCACGACTTTGAAGTTTCCGGTTTCCGAACGTTTCTGCACTAATCTTAGGCATTTCTGGAAAGTTTCATGATTTTTCGACTAAGGCTTGAATTATTATGAATTTTTAAAGTTTTATTCAAAATTACCCGGACAAATTTTATACAAAAATGATCTTTAAGAATGTTCACCATGTATTTGGGTCCCTAATCATTATAAATTACTTATATTATGTTTATAGGAATTTCCTTGACAACCGGGTTCAAAATCAAGTTAATCCAAGTAAAAATCGTAAGCTAGTAAGGTGAGGTGTACTACCGATTTCTTTCAAATTAGCCCTTTTGGCATTTGGCCTGGAACTTACATCATTTGTTTATTCATTACCGTACTTTTTATATATGTTGTCATATTGTGCATCACAACAGTTCATTGATCATATTGTCTACATACCTTGTTACATGTTCATCATTATTCTCTTCCTTCGAATGAATAAATGACTATTGGAGCCCTGGACAACAGAAATATGTCTGCATATTGTGTCCACTGGACAACGTGGCTTCGGCCCGGAAAGTGAGTCCAATGAACAACGGATGACAGTCCGGGTATATGGTTCATCTGAACAACGCGCACCGTTCTACGGTCCGGAGAATGGTTCACCTTGGCTCATAAATGAATGAATGTACGAATCATATCTGAATATGTGGGGAAAAGTGCTACACCTAACTGTCGGGTGGGAGCCACCTCTTTAGCCCACAATATTCACCCTAACGTCTTTAATCATTGTGGTTCATTGTTAACTTCTTTAAATGCAGTGATATTTCTTTATTACATTACATGCCATATTGTTACATTGCATCATTGATAATTACAAATTACTAACCATTATTGTTCCCTCACTAAGTCCTTAAAGACTTAACCTCTGTTTTCCTTGTTATTTTGTGAGTTCCAGATACAGGAGAACCGGAGGAAGAACATGAAGAAAATTAGAAAAAAAAAAATGATGAACATTTTGGCTTACCAGTAATTAGTACTTTATATTTTGCTGTAGTGTCGAACCTTTTTCTTAGGAGTTATTTTGAATTGTACTTGTTAAAAAGCTTATATAAACGCTTCCGCTATCGTTAAGTAACATATTTACTATGCATAAGTAAAATCCTAAAAATTATATTTATATATATTTATGAATAGATTGTGGTACCAGATAAGGGATAAATTTATATATCCCGAGTCGGGTCCCACAAGTACATTCTATTGTTGGTATGTTTATTTATATTCAAACTGTCTTTTTAAATTTATTGGAATTTTTAATACAAATTATGCATAAATAGGTAGCCATCCCGAGTAAGTTCTTCCCTTGCCTAATAATTACCCAAATTGCTCTTACATGAATATTGATAAAACGAACATAAGATAAAATTAAATAAAATAAAAGTAAAGCATTGAAATTACTTGGCTATGAACATTCTGAGAACTGCTGGGCACCGCAAATAAACTTTGATCCGAATTCTCCTCCTCTGCAGGTAACTAAAAAAGTTCAAACGCCACGGTTGAAACCAAAAAATGAGTGAGATTAAGAGCATTCACAAAAATAAATTTACCGCTAAAATCCTTGCAAATTCTCCTTTTCACTACCGAGAAATACTCAACCTCCGGTCTCATTCTCTTCCTTTTCCTATAATAATAAGTCTCCAATAATTCATTTGGACCAACAAATTTCAGTGGCTGCGAGGCGAACTTGGGTAAATCGAAATACGTTGAAGTCATATCTGAATTAGCAAAAAAGTGTGTGATAGCAAAGAATCCAACTTCAGAGGATGTCACAAATCGTTCAGCAGTTAAAAGGAGAGGAGAATTAGGAATCGAGCAGAGAAATTCTATGTAATAAGGTGCATGATGGAGGTACGAGCATTTGGACGCCAGTTCTTCCAGCCGCACTGGACGGCGGTAACTGAGCATAAGCCCGAATACGTGCCACGCGGCGGCGGTGTCCGTTGTGGAGGTCAGTTGATTGGTGCTGAATTGTAGCCTGAGTTCAGGATTCCGCGGCCGGGACTCCATAATTATTCAGATCAGCAAACATTCAAACAAAATACATGAACAAATACATTTAAACATTTTGATTCTGGGAGGAGAGAGAAGCGAGTGAGGGGCGGGAAATTGAAACTTCAGCGGATATTTTTAGGAATGAAATTTGGCACGGATGATTCCCGCCAATTTCCGGAAGAAATCCAATAAAAACAAAATTATCACCGCTTCAAGTTTGTACTTCCTCAGATCATATTTAATTATATTTAATTGCTTATTTAAAATATTTTTATATTATTTTTGTTTAAAGTTAAAAAAAATTGTTTTTAAACAAAAATATTGAGTGTTTGCTATTAAAATATTGTTTAATAAACTTCAAATTATTATAAAATTGTCACCACATTAATAAAAACAGTGAAAAATATATCATGACATGCTTCTTTGCTTCTGTTTTTTACAAGCTTATTTTTAGAGAAGCAATAACATGAGCAATGGAATTAAACACTCAAAATCTATTTTTTTGTCCTGAAACGAGATAAGCAATTTTGAAAGCAATCGCAAACAACCCTTAGTCTAACTGGGTATTTGCGATTGTTCAAAACTGTTTTTCTATTTTTCAGACAAAAAAATAGATATTGAGTGTTATTTCATTGCTTCTGTTTTGCTTCTCTACAAATAAGTAGGTAAAAGCAGAAACAGAGAAGCAGGTCATGAGATGTTTTTCAATGTTTTTACTTGGATGTGACAATTTTGTAATAATTTAAAGTTTATTAAGCTATTTTTTTTTATTTTAATAACAAAAATTCAATATTTTTACTTAAAAATAATATTTTTCAATTTTAAGCAAAAACGACATAAAAGTATTTTGAATAAGAATTGCAAACACACCCTAAATTTCAATGTTTTTCTAAGTTCTAACTTGAAAGAATTTTTCAAAACATATAAAAAAATTTAACACCAAAAATTACTAGAGAAAAAAATTCATTTTAATCCTCATTTTAAGAAATATATGCAATTATAAAGAAAGGTTTTTTCTCTCTTTAAGTGAGCATACAAATTTCACTCAAAACTTCCGTTAAGATTTTATTTTTTTAATATACGTTTAGAACAATTCAATACGAAAAACGTTGTTTTTTGCACAGATTTTTCATGCACATGACAATCCTACAATATAAAAATCCTTCTTGGCACAAATAGCCAATACAATTGGTTGTAAAGCATGCAATAGAAAAACCAAAATTATAAAGAAATCTTCTGACGCCCAAAAATGCATCCGAGTTAATTTTTCAGAATATCCGTGCATCATCTAAATTATGTAATCCCTCCACACGTTTCAAATTGCAAATTTGCAGTTCATAACTACTTATTTTGAGCCATATGTGTAAATGGCTTCATTCCCCTAATTTTTCCCAAGACTACATCATTTCTTGATTCCTCAGAGTCACTATTGCATATGTACCGTGGTAATTTTCCATGTCCAATTTTGTTAGATATTCTCCAAGAGGTGAGATTATGATATCACGTGTACGAAATTGGAATTTCGAAAATCATATGCATAAAGTATAGAACCCCAAATCTTGTGGAACATATAACACAATTTAGTTTAGTTAGATAGCAGCATAAGCATAGAACCACCAAATACAAGTATACATACGTTAAAGAACAAGTGCCCTCAGACCCCATATCAACATTGAGAAACAGAGGCAAGCATGCTTCCCAGTACTGGATGGAGTAGCTGGCATCTTAGGACCCAATCAAACAGTTTGAGTCGTGCAAGCTAGTGTATAAACGAAACAAATCCTGTGAACGAAGCATGATAAGGGTAAGAAAGAGTTTATGCACGAGATTTGCTTGATAAATCTTCCAAAAGCATGAATTTGAAAGGTTACTGACATCGAGAATACTGCTTTACACTTGATCGTATCCCTTGGTTGACCGGTATATATAAGGTCACCTTTTTCAATCTTCACAAAGTCTGGTCTATAGAGAAAAAGGGCTATAAATACACTTGATATCGAGGGTCATAATTTCGATTTTTGTTTCCACGGGCAACCACCATCGAAAGCTTGTTCCAACACATCCTCCATTCTCTTTGCAGGTAGTATCTGTTGCAACAATATTCATAAGAAGATAAACCACATTAACACAATGTATGTCTCGTATTTAGGAAAGAAACTTGAAATTTTTGAAAAAGTATACATATTATAATTAGCATTACTTTTTCCGTTTGACAAAGGACAGTTACACTTACGGACTTGTCTCTGCTTGCTCTGCTAATGCTAACATTCCAACTATGCAAAGGGCAAGCCCTCGGGTCTCATCCTAATTATAGAGTAATCGGATCTAGACCCTTTCAAGTAACCCCTTAACGAGAGCTCAAACTCAATCAATTAGTGAACTAGCTGGAGCAGGGTTACTCGAGCTCGAGTTTAACAAGCTTTATGTTTTCAAGCTTGAGTCGAGATCGAGATTGGGTAACTCAATAACCAAGATACCCTTTAGTCTTTATGATAAGAATCAGCACATGCAATTGTAAAAGAATCAATGGTGAAATGGTAAGTTATATTTAAAAAAATTAATATGGTAGATCAAGCTCAAGTACCAGTAAAAAGTCCCCAACTCGACTCGTCACGATCTGATACTCAACCTACTCTAGCTTGGTCACAACGAAGCTCGAGTTGAATTTTGACTGAACAACTATACTTATAAATCACTAGACTCACTTACACTCCTTGCTAACCAAAATAAGATGCTAATTAGATAAAATTGTACAGATATTGTTTATAACGAAACATTTGAACTTACAAATTTCCTAACTCAAGACACATGGTTACAAACAATTCCAAACAAAAAACCATGGGTAGAATTTACCTCCAAATAAGAGAGCACGGCTGATGGTACCTCCGCTAAGTCTTTTAAGTTCCTCTCTGGTAAAATAACTCTCTTGATTCCATATCTGTGGGCCGCCAGAACCTGTATAGTGTGGACAAGAATAAAAAAATGCAAGCCCAATTCTTAATTGAATTCAATGAAAAAAGATGAAAGACAAAATGGGCTTATTTATCTACATCTAGTACATCTATAGGATACAGAAGATACAAATCCTTTGGTAACTATTTGTTCCTAACAAAACATATTCAAGAATATAGCACCCTATACATATTAGGTGCTCAGAATCTTCCAGACATCATGTATCATTACCTATACAAAGAAAATCCCTGAACATCTACATCTTGAATCATAAAGAAATTATTTAACAAGTCTAGTTCAAGGGTTGCAACCCCCTTGTGTTCGTTGGGGGGGAGTTTCAATCTGCAGAAGCTCGCAGGTTCCAAATCTAATTACTCGGAGAATAAAATACCAATTTGACTTAAACTCAAGAGTTCGAAGGGGAAATGCCCAAAAGGGAAAAGTAACAAAGAAAATATATCATTTCAACCATTGTTCATAACAGTAATAAATATGACTGCTATACCCAATAAAAAAAATATTTATGGCTTCTATTGATTGAATTTTGTGTACACATGGGCAGCTTCAACTTCTAGATCCTGGTATGTACTTTATCCTTTTAAAATGGAGACATTTCTTCAACAATAACTCTTCTGCGGTTTTTTTTTCCACCGTCCAACAAGGAAGAACAGGAAGACCAAAGGCAATGTTAGTTTTCATTTTCCACAATCAATTTCTCATCCGCTAAAAATAAAAACAAATACTACAGTTCTTTTTTATTTTCTTTCCAGAACAAATTTCACCTTTTTGCATCATTTCCTAGAAGGCTAGAAATACACCATTATTACATTATAATCTAGCGCAAAATATAATTTTTTGAATAATTTTATCCAACCATTTCTAGCTGAAATTTTATTATTGTTGCCCCAAAACAAATCCAACAACTTTTTCTTTCAAAATATTTCTCTAAAACTCCCAAATAAAACCAAACATAGCTGATCCCATCTTTAAAGAACGTCATCAAGGCTCCTTAAAATCAAATCTGGCATCCCCATGCCACCCCCCTTCACACCTCTAAGATAGATAAAGTTATAACTAGCATCAAATCAATACTCATCACTTCAAATAATTCGGTCTGCAAAATAATTGTTCATATTGGTAAATTAAAATGTACAACAAATTTAACCAAGAATTTACTCGTAAAACCCCAAGAAAAATACCTTGTCCTTGATGCCACCGACAGGTAAGACTAAACCCCTTAAAGTCATCTCTCCGGTCATTGCTGTATCTGGCCTAACTTTTCGCTGACTGAATAGTGAAACCAATGAGGTTACAAGAGTTACACCAGCTGAAGGCCCATCCTTCGGGACAGCTCCAGCAGGAAAATGAATATGAATGTCTCGACCTTCAAGGAGATTGGAATCTTTAGCAGCAGCAAAATTAAGTTCAGTTGCTCTTGCTCTTACCTGTGTACATGAAAAAGGAGAATCATAAAGTCTATGAACGCTTATGAGCTAAGAGGAAAGCTTTAATTCTAACCATTGTGTTGAAATATAGAATATTGATCTTAAATAGATTAGGATATCTATGGAATATTTGATTGTAAATAGATAATGATCTTTTGTTTTTAAAAGATCATTAGGATAGGAAATAATTGATATGGTTGGATCTATCTACCTAATTGGGTAGCATATCCCTTCTATAAAAGGAGATGTAATTGTGTGAATAATATATACAAGAAATACAATTTCTATCCTAGAAAACTACATGGTATCAGAGCCAAAAAATTCTCTGATTTCAATTTCCGCTTTCTGCTCTGCGCCTTACGTTTCACGTACGTAAAATTCGTAGGTTTCCCAAATTTCAATCTGTATCCGATTGCAATCCTACACGATCGACGCCATAGAAAGTTTTTTTCTCGGCGTGTTTATCCATCGATCATTCTGTCCGCAATTCAATTTGCTTCTCGATCGAGAATTTTTTTTACGCAATTGAGAATTGTTTCTCTGTGCGTTGCTGCAATTGTTCGACATCTTCTTTTCCGCAATTGCTGATTGTTTCTCTGCGCAGTGCTGAAATTTATCGCACATTGTTTCACGAAATTCAGAATTGTTTCTCTGCGTGTTGCTTCCGCGATTGAAGTTTATCTCTGCGCGCTGGTTTCACGTCGTCTTCCAGCCACTTCCAGCCACCTAATTCCACCACCATGAATCCAGGGTCAGATTCTTCTCACAATTCATTCCAGTTAACCCACCATAAATTGAATGGGAAGAACTATTTGGAATGGGCTCAGTCCATGAAACTCGCAATCGATGGCAAAGGTCGGTTAGGTTATCTGACTGGGTCGGAGGAACGCCCAAAAACAGACGATTCCAAGTTGAGTGCCTGGGGTTCTGAAAACTCGTTAGTAATTGCATGGTTGATCAATTCAATGGAGCCATCAATAGGTAAAACATACCTTTTTCTACCCACTGCCAAGGATGTTTGGGAGGCTGTCAAAGCCACATACTCAGATTCTGAAAATTACTCTCAACTTTTTGCATTAAAACTTAAACTGTGGAAGTCTAGACAAGGCGATCGTGAGGTAACTGTCTTCTATAATAAGATGGTCTCACTCTGGCAAGAGTTAGATCAATGCTCCACCGATAAATGGGATTGCCCGACCGACAGTGTCCGATTCATGAAGAAAGAAGAAAGTGATCGGGTGTATCTCTTCTTAGCCAGTCTCAATACTGAATTTGATGACGTTCGCTCTCGCATCCTTGGAAAAAGCCCGCTGCCCACTCTGCGAGAGGCGTTTTCTGAGATTCGGCGTGAAGAAGCACGGAGGACAGTGATGTTGAAACCTAATACTGATACTAGATCCTCAACCCCTATGGTAAATGACCATTCTGCATTTATCTCCAAGTTTGGATCTGAACCTGCCAAGAAAGACAAGGACAAACCTTGGTGTGATCTTTGCAAACGACATTGGCATACACTGGAAACATGCTGGAAAATCCATGGCAAACCCCCAAATTTTAAGAAAAAATCAGCATCTAACAACCGAGCATTACAAGTCTCCACTGATGACCCAGGGCCACAAAGTAATCCAGAATCTTTTCCTTTTACCAAGGAACAACTACTGCAATTGCACAGGCTCTTACAAACTTCTTCGACTCCACAAAATCCGTCAAGTTCAACTGTCCAACCAGGTAGTGCAGCCTCTGTTCCAGCCTCGTTTTTTTCCAGCAGTACTCCTCGCCAAAACAGTCCCTGGATTGTCGATTCTGGGGCTACTGACCATATGACAGGTTGTTCCCATTCCTTTTCTACGTATATTCCATCTGCAGGTCATAAACGAATTCGCCTTGCTGATGGTTCCACTTCGGCAATTGCTGGAATTGGTAGTGTCAAGATCACACCCTCTCTCATTCTTCATGATGTTCTCCATGTCCCTACCCTCTCTTATAACCTTGTGTCATTGAGTAAATTAACTTCTACCCTTAATTGTCGTGCCATTTTTAACTCCTCTCAGTGTGAATTTCATGAAATGGTCTCGGGGAGGATGATTGGCAGTGCTAGGGAGCATGGAGGACTTTATTTACTTGAAGATAGACCCATCGGACATCTTGTTAAAAACACCTGTTTGAACTCTATTTCTTTTTCTAATAATGTTATGCTTTGGCATTATAGGCTAGGACATCCAAGTTTTTCTTATTTAAAACAGTTGTTCCCTGATTTATTTAGCAATACAACTCCATCATTTTTCCGGTGTGACATTTGTGAATTTGCAAAACATCATCGCTCAAATTTTCCTTCACGACCATATCAAGCTTCCAAACCCTTTTTATTAATTCATAGTGATGTTTGGGGACCATCTCGTGTCTCAACAATGTTTGGAAAAAAATGGTTTGTTAGCTTTATCGATGATCACACCAGACTTAGTTGGGTATATTTGCTAAAAGATAAATCTGAGGTCAAAGAGATTTTTAAAATATTTTATCAAATGGTTGAGACTCAATTTCAGGAAAAAATTCGGGTGTTCAGAAGTGACAATGGCCGTGAATACTTTAATGACTGTCTTGGGGATTTTTTTCTAAAATTTGGCATCGTTCATCAAAGCACATGCCCCGATACCCCTCAACAAAATGGCATCGCTGAACGAAAAAACAAACATCTTTTAGAAGTCACCCGTGCCCTACTTTTTACACATAATGTTCCAAAGTACTTATGGGGTGAGGCACTCCTAACAGCCACATATCTCATAAATCGAATGCCGTCCAAAGTTTTGAAATTCAAAACTCCCCTTACGGTCTTCACAGATTGTTTTCCAAATTCACGATTAACATCTGATTTACCACTTAAAGTATTTGGGTGTAGTGCCTTTGCTCATATCCATGATCATCTTCGTGGGAAATTAGACCCTAGAGCTCGAAAGTGCGTATTTGTTGGCTATGCTCCAAATCAAAAGGGGTATAAATGTTTTGACCCCACAACAAAAAAATTGATCATTACTTTAGATGTTACCTTCTTTGAGGATCGACCATTTTTTCCTCCTCTTCGTCAGGGGGAGAGCCTAAGGGACGACTCTGACTCTGACCCGGTTACTCTTGATCAAAATATTTTTCTAAATATGGAAGCCATCAGCGAAAACTTGGACACTAGAACTATAACGTCATCTCATAACACTACTATAAATGCAAATAAGGAACAAACAGGTGAGCTACGTGTTTACTCGAGAAGGAACAAAAATCAAAGAATGGAGACTAACACCTCCCAGCACTGCCAAGAGTCTTCACCTCAGATCATTTCAAGTCTTCCTAATGTTCCAGGTAATTCCGCTCTTCCAGAATCAAATCCACCTATACTTGTGTCTGACCTTGATCTTCCAATCGCTCAACGTAAGGGAGTTAGAAGTTGTGTCAAGTATCCAATGTCAAATTTTGTTTCCCATAAAAATCTATCCCCACATTTTTCATCATTTATCTCTCAATTATCCATTGTGGAGATTCCAAAGACTGTGCAGGATGCTTTAGGGGTTCCTGAATGGAAGGAAGCTATTCTTGAAAAATGCGAGCCCTTGAAAGTAATGAAACGTGGCAGGTATTGGAACTACCGAGGGGAAAGAAAACTGTTGGCTGCAAGTGGGTGTTTACCACCAAGTTCAATGCAGATGGCTCGTTAGAGAGATATAAAGCTCGCCTGGTAGCTAAGGGATTCACTCAAACGTATGGGATAGATTACCTTGAGACTTTTGCACCAGTGGCAAAGCTAAATACTATCAGAGTACTCTTGTCAATTGCGGCTAATCTAGACTGGCCATTACAACAACTAGACGTAAAAAATGCATTTCTGAATGGTGACTTAGAAGAAGAAGTCTATATGGATCCACCTCCAGGATTTGAGAAAACGTTTGGATCAAAGGTATGCCAGTTAAAAAAATCATTGTATGGACTAAAACAATCACCAAGAGCTTGGTTTGAGAAGTTCACACATTCTGTAAAAAAACAAGGATATACTCAGGGACGAGCAGACCACACCATGTTCACACGGCACTCAGCAGATGGGAAGGTAGCTATCCTTATAGTATATGTTGATGACATTATTCTTACAGGGGATGACATGATGGAAATGGTACGATTGAAGAATTGTCTTGCTTCTGAGTTTGAAATCAAAGATCTGGGCTCACTAAAATACTTTCTCGGCATGGAGGTAGCCCGATCAAAAAAGGGGATTGTAGTATCCCAGAAAAAATATGTGGTAGACTTGCTGAAAGAAACTGGAATGAGTGGCTGTCGTCCCACCGAAACACCTATTGATCCAAATCATAAGTTTGGAAGCAAAGAAGGAAAACCAGTAGACATAACTCGGTATCAAAAGTTAGTGGGAAAACTGATTTATTTATCACATACACGACCAGATATAGCATTTGCTGTAAGCCTAGTAAGTCAGTTTATGCATTCCCCATGTGAGGAGCATCTCGAAGCAGTCTACCGCATCCTAAGATACTTGAAGAATTCTCCGGGAAAAGGGTTATTTTCAGGAAAGAGTCAACAGCGCAATATTGAGGCCTACACAGATGCAGATTGGGCAGGGTCTATTTCAGATCGAAGGTCTACATCAGGCTATTGTACTTTCGTACGGGGAAATCTTGTCACTTGGCGAAGCAAGAAACATAATGTTGTGGCTCGTAGTAGTGCTGAAGCTGAGTACAGATCAATGGCACAGGGAATATGCGAAATGGTATGGCTTAAACGGATCTTGGAAGAATTGAGAAGTGCAGTAACTGTCCCTATGAAATTATATTGTGACAACAAGGCAGCTATCAGCATTGCTCATAATCCAGTTCAACATGATAGAACTAAGCATGTTGAAATTGACAGGCATTTTATAAAAGAGAAGATTGAAGACGGAACTATCTGTATGCCCTTCATACCAACGACGCAACAAATAGCGGACATTCTCACAAAAGGACTATTCAGGCCAAGTTTCGAATTTCTTATCAGCAAGTTGGGCATGATAGATATCTATGCTCCAACTTGAGGGGGAGTGTTGAAATATAGAATATTGATCTTAAATAGATTAGGATATCTATGGAATATTTGATTGTAAATAGATAATGATCTTTTGTTTTTAAAAGATCATTAGGATAGGAAATAATTGATATGGTTGGATCTATCTACCTAATTGGGTAGCATATCCCTCCTATAAAAGGAGATGTAATTGTGTGAATAATATATACAAGAAATACAATTTCTATCCTAGAAAACTACACATTGACTTCACACATCAATTTGTACAAGAGGGATTTAAGCAACAAAAAGAATCAGAGGACCTAATATTTTAATCAAAAATAAAGCAGCCGGTGGGAATAATGCTTATAAGTGGCTAGTCAACTCTTGCTTCATTGTGAATTCACTAGTCCAAACGAGTACGATCCACTCCTAAACACTCAAAATTTAACAAAATACCAAGCAAAGAATTTTGCTAGGCGGCACCCATATAACTTTCTAGTAAATTCTACGAATACAATAAGAGCTGAAATTAAGATAACATTTTTTAGATGGCAAATTCCAACTCTTGCAGCATCCAAAACCTCATTTCTACTTTTCTACAATCCTCGAGACAAACATATTACTTATGTGCAGTGAAAGAGTGGAAATTATTACCCATGTCAATGCAATTTGTGCTGATTCTTTGATTACATCCCCGAGTTGCCCGGTCAGATGCAAATCACCTTTTCCCACCAGCGCAGTAGCCTCAACAAATTGAACCTCCCCACCGAAGGCTGTCCAAACAAGTCCAACAGATATCCCAGGGGTTGCAACTCGGTCAGCAGTTTCTCTATCATCATATTTCGGTGGCTGGTAATCAGCATAAAGAATATATATGTCACCCATAAGTCATGACAGATTATAAGAAATGCAGAAACTCGGTCAGCAGTTTCTATATAATCATATCTCGGTGGCTGGTAGTCGGCATAAACAATATATATCACACATAAGTCATGACAGTGCAGAAATGATAAAAAAAAAAAAAAGGGACGACTAATGTATACCTAACAGAACGCCAAATAGATCTTATTAAAGCAATCACAGTTATAAGATCAATTGGGTGCTTGAAGTAAAGGTCATCAAAGAGACGGATCTATATTTTGGGATTCTATTAATCACAATTTATTTTAAGCGAATATACTACTTACTCCAAGAACTTTCTCCAACATAGCTTCATCCACAACCAACGGTGAGGTGATCCGAAATGCATTTGAGATGTCATGGTTATTGGCATCCATTGGAATGACTTCCATTTCTATTTCAGCCTCATCAGCAAGTCCACGCTCCAATAAGGGTGAAGCCAGCCGCTGGACATCTTTGATAACTGGCAAAGCATGATCTTGTTCGGCAACTCTGACGGCCGCTGCACGAGCTAGGGCAGCAAAATTTCTCTCCAGATTGCGGACACCAGCTTCCCTAGTGTACCTTTGGATGACAAGTTGTACCATGGCCTACCACAAAATCAAGGAGGGTATGATTAAAGGTTTATTAGTTTTCAGTAACGTGCCATAACAACTAGCTAATGATGGAACTGTTGAACAGAAGCACTTCATAAGTATGCACATGCTTGTCGATAAGACTTCCAGTTATATAATAATAGTGCAAATGTCAACATGGAAAGAGGGAGCCACAGGCCACAACAGAATGCCGCATATGGTTATGTACACAAATTGATGATGTGGTGTGCTGGAATTGAACCCTCAAGCTTAGAAAATGACCTACGAGTTGGAGACAACACCTATCTCAACACTTGATTCCACATAAACCAGAGTACTAATCAAACTAAATAATTAAAAAATTCAAAACCATGAACAGAGAAAGCAAATAAGATATCTTTGATAAAAACCAATAATATCAGTCCGCATATCTGATGCAAATTGAGAATTACATTTTTACCTCAGAAGCAGATGATGTTATAAAAACTCACGGCTTGGTTCTCAATAACTAGTTTACCCTCGGTTAGAGTCAAGAACATACAAATTGGAATGAAAGACACATTACTCTATCAGAAAGCTAGAATCAAATGGATTCAGGAGGGAGATGTGATTCGAGTTACTTTCATAAAGTTGCCAACAGAAGAAGGAAAAGGAATGAAAATATGGGACTCAAGATAGATGAGCAATGGGTGGATTCAGTGAGGGGATTAAAGAAGGGGTCAGGAATTACTTATCTAAACATTTCAATCAACAAGAATGAATAGACCTCAACTACAAGGCATCCAGTTTGAGCAATTGGATGAATCAGACAATTCATTTTTAACAACAGCATTTTCAGAAGAAGAAATAAGAAATGCAGTCTGGGATTGTGATAGTTCGAAGAGTACTGGGCCTGATGGTTTCAATTTTAAGTTTATCAAACTGTTTTGGGGAGTACTGAAAGAAGATTTCTGCAAATTCTTGGAGGATTTTCACAGAAATGGAAGATTGATAAAGGTAGGAAATCCATCTTTTATTGTACTGATACCGAAGAAAGAAAATCCGGTTAAGATTGGAGAATTTAGACCGATTGCACTGATGGGGTGCATGTACAAGGTTCTAGCAAAGATTTTGGCTAGTAGACTTAGTCGGATCTTAGACAAAGTTATATCTCAGTCACAATCAGTGTTCATTGGACAATAGGCACATTCTTGATGTTGATTATAAATGAATTGATTGATGAAATGAAGAAACAAAACAGAAAAGGTACGATCATCAAAGTGGACTTTGAGAAAGCCTATGATTCTGTCAATTGGTTATTTCTTGATCAGGTTATGAGTTCGATGAATTTTAATCCAAAGCACCAGTGGAATACTACTTAGTCAAGTAGAAAGGTATTAATGTGGATCAGGAAGAGATTTCATCAATAGCATCTAAACCGAACTGCAAAGTTGGGAGCATGCCTTTTAAATAACTGGGATTACAGATCGGATCGACGGCCAAGAGGAGTTTCATTTGGGAGTCGGTGGTTGAGAAATTTAGGAAGAAATTAGCATCATTGGAAGACAAGACCTTATCCATTGGAGGGAGAATGATTCTGTTAAATGCTGTGTTTTCTGCTTTACCAATCTACTTTTTTTCCTTTTATCGCGCTCCAATGCCAAATTAAGATCTTTACAATCAGCTTTTCTTTGGGGGGGGGTAGGGAGTAAAGCAGCTGAATAGCATGGGTCAAATGGTCAGATGTTTGTAAATGTAGACTTAATGGGGGCTTGGGGGTCAGGAATCTTGATCATTTCAACAAGGCACTATTGGGTAAATGAGGTTGGGAGATATTAAAAGGGAATAACTTGTTATGGTTCAAGGTTCTCAAATTAAAATATGGCAATCAGATTCGAATCCTTTGTTAAGAAGTGGGGAAGGAGACCGAGGTCTTCAGTCTTCTTGGTGGAAATCAATTTTGAAAAATGTGTTTAATGATTCATCTAACTGGTTTGGGGGGGGGGGGGGGGGGGGGGGGGGGGGTATTTAGAAAAGTGGGGAATGGTATGGCTAGAAAATTTTGGAGGGATGTCCGGGTGGGGGAAGTTAGTTTAGAGAACAAATTTCCTAGATTAGCCTCAATAGCGAGAGACATGGATATCTTAATAGGAAACATGGGGGCTTGGAAAAATAATTTGTTGGTTTGGAATTGGGATTGGAGGCGTGAATTGTTTGATTGGGAAAAGAATATTTTGTCTGATTTACTAACCATTATTGAACGGTCATCGCTAGATCAACAAGTGGAGGATTCTTGGAGATGGAAACCTGATATATCTTGAAAATACTCAGTGCACTTGGCTTATGACCAATTCAATACTGAAGAACTACTAGAAGGAGACAAGAAATGTGGCATTGACATCATGTGGAATGCGGGTATTCCCAACAAAATCAAAGTTTTTTTGTTGGAGGGTTCTATTAGATCGATTACCAACCAAAGATAATCCGCACAGAAGTTCAATTCGAGAAGGACCGGTTTCTGATTGTGATCTATGCCACCTCGAGGATGAAACTTGTCAACATCTATTTTTCACATGTCCGAAGTCTTATGCAGTTTGGATGAAATGTTAGAGTGGCTAGGGATTTCACTTGCTCTAGATAAGGATCCATTAAGAAACTTACTGCAACACAAGAATTCATGGAAACAGAAAAAGGGTTCTAAGGGATGGATAGCAATTTGGAGGGCAGTAATCTGGACAATATGGCTTGACAGGAATAAAAGAATTTTCAGAGGGTAAGAGGAATTGGGTGGAAATTTACAGGATTTGATTAAATATAGATCTTGGTTTTGGATTAAAAGTATGAGTATTAGTTTTCAGTATGCTTTCTCGGATTGGTTATTAGAACCTGGAGTCTGTCTATTAGTACTTAGATAAGACAGATTCTGTGTGTTTTAGCTTATTTGCCGTTTTTTTTGTTTTTTTTTCAAGACTTATTTTGGTAACTTTTTTGAGTACCTCTGGTACTCCTATCTTATTAATATAATTCTGTTTGATAAAAAAATATACAATAACATATATATATATATATATGTGTGTGTGTGTGCGCGCGCGCGCGCGTAAGCGTTATATATGTATATGAATAGATATATAACACTGAAATGACATGTTAGTCCAAGTTTCTGTACACAAATCACAAGCTCTTTGACACGGAACCAAAAAGGCAAGGAAATGACAACCCATCCATTTACAAATTTTATATTAGAAAAATTGGGACAACATATTTGATGCCAAGTACCGGAGCACATTGAATAGCAGGGATGTTTTCTATTTGACATTCAGTTATATATTTTATCTTAAGGCAATCTAGCGGGTGCTAGGAACAAGAAAATATTCCTTGTTGAGAGGACAGGGGAGGGAGGATAGCTATTACTTTCATTCATTTAACAAGCTTACAATTTCCAGCGATACAGAGATTCTATCTTTCGCTCCTTGTACAATTGTGAGTTTCTAATTTTGTGTTGAGTAGAAAAGGATTTGTGGTCATGTCAATTGGTCCGGCCTGCCAGCTATCTTATTGACGGCAATGGTGACTATGCTTGCAGAGGCAAAGTGGGAAGTGTTGGAAAATGGGTGATGAACCTAGAAGAGAGTGGTAGAAGGAACCAAGAAAGTTACTAACCATGGAGAGGAAGTTGGAAGCGATTGAGACATTTCAAGAGGGATGTGTATTCACGGAAGAAGATGATGGAATAATTCCTAGGTGGTGAAATGGTCATGAGGAATCATATCGAATCATACTTCACTTTGAGGAATCATAATACGATGAAACAGGTGCATAATGACTTCCATACCTCTGGAACTTGAAGAAATTCATCGCTCAATCCATGTTGATCAAGTGCTCGTGGAATCAATGTCGGGTTGCTATTCGAAGTTTCTCTTCAGGTGTATATCCGGGCAGCTCAATGACTTCCATCCTGTCTAAGAGTGGCGGCGGAATAGGCTGCATCCTATTTGCAGTAGCCACAAAATAACCTTCGAAAGGTCAAATGGAACATTCAAATAGCTGAAAACTCCAATCAAGGATCACTATATTTATGTTTTCCATAAGATTGTCACAAGACGATGATATATTTCAACATATACATAATACCATGTAATGAAAAAACCAAGAGCATGACACATGCACTGGTTCATACTTATGTTTACAAGAGATGGTCATGATTCTGCACAATAAAGTCAAATCTTTTGACCTCCATATTCTCAAGCATACATTTCTATCCCTGGGTGAAAAGCTTATAAATGAAAAGAAAAATCGAATAAAACCTCGTGTCCAAATTTCCCGGTTTCTTTGATACTACCTTAAGGGTAGCATCAAAGAAACCCAAATTCCCAATAAGTTCAGTATGATTCTGTCAGGTTTTATCACAACCATAATTTTCATGTTGACATCCCCTTGTGACATCTAGATACATAGAAACAATAGAAGCATATATTTCACCAAGTTGAATTGATTGAGAGAATGAAAGCAGGTTCATGTTGTCCACAGTAAAATAACATAGTTATCAAAACATGACTAGTGTCAGGATACTGATCGTTGAATGTTTTGTTCTGTTCAGGATCAAGAACCTCAAGCAGTGCTGAAGCTGGATCACCCCGGACATCAGAACCTGTTTTGTCAATCTCATCCAGAAGCATAACAGGATTGCAAACACCAACTTTCTAGAAGATCAGAAGAACACAATAATTTAGTCAAGAAAAGACAGTGAAATATATACACCTGCAACTGAACTCAGGCAGAAAAAATATAGAGCCATTTGGATTATTTTAATCTCAATGCAGTATTATTCTTATTTAAATTGGTGTTCTTCCTTTCCCTCATCGCACCTCAATCCCAAACCTCAAAACAAAACAATTAGAAGCCCAATTTATGAGGGACCATAATTCACAAACTGACGAGAAATACACAAAATTTAGGCCATGTAAGTGAAGATTATACACCAGATAATTTAGTTTAACATTTTCATCCACTTATGCGCTGTAGCACCAAAAGAACTCTAAGAAGAAAGGGTGGACAACTATCAAATAAAATCCCACTAGCAGCCACAAAAGAAAAGTCAAAGCCCGTAGAAAGGCGAGGCATATACTTCTCACCTCATTTTACCAATAAATTTATAAAAAAAAAAACCTAATGCTATAAATATAAGAACATCAAGAAGAGGTTCAATATGATAACTTCTCACCTTCAGCCCATCAATAAGACGTCCAGGCATGCTTCCAACATATGTTCGTCGGTGGCCTCTAATGTCAGCCTCGTCTTTAACGCCACCAAGGGATATGCGCACGAATTTTCTGCCCAAAGCAGCAGCAATTGATGAAGCTAAAGACGTCTTCCCTACACCTGGTGGACCAACAAAGCACAACACTGGGCCTCTTGCATCTGGTTTTAGCTGCATGACATGTTTCAGACAGATTCAGTTGGAGTAACATTTGCGAGATTGAAAAATACCAAGAATAAAATGGGAACAAAAGGTCAACCTTCCGAACAGCTAGATATTCAATTATACGCTGCTTGACTTTTACTAAACCATAGTGGTCATTGTCGAGACGCTCTTTTGCTGCCTTCAAGTCCAATTCCCGTTCTTCACTAGCTTTTTGCCAGGGAAGGTCAGAAAGAAGTTCCAGATAGACACGAGAGCTGTTATATCCAGGTTGCTGAGGCTGCATTTTTTAAGTCTCCTGTATAAAAATCAACTCAGAGATTAAAAGAAACCCCCCACCTAGGTTCGAAATTCTGAACCAAGAGAGAAGAATTCTAAACTGTGTTTACTTTTGGTAGTACATCATACAACAATTTGATCTCTCAGATAATAGCTTGGCAGGTATGCCTATACAAACTCTGGCCTAAGACTAGCAAATAATATCACTAATCTTCAACTTAGAAGTATGACTATTGAAAAAACAAATCCCAATAGATGATGCAGATACTGTGTTTCAATGCACCTTTGCTACAGCAAATTAAGTCAACACACCATCCTTTTGAGTGAGTAATTACATTGAAACTTGTACTCAAATCTTCACGTGTGACCATTGGTAACATAGTTTAAAAATAATTAGATAAAATATTTAAATCCACTATCACTGCTCCTAGAGATCTATCAGATCGTTGTACCGTAATTCTCTCTGAGCATATTTCCAGATGTTCGAAGGCATCCCAACATCTTGTAATTTTCTCTCCAGCGCGGCCACATCATCCTCATCATCATCATTATCACCAAGTTCTTCCTTTATAGCCCTCATCTTATACATACAAAAACATGAAGAGTGTACCATTAGAATTCACAATAAAATTTATAAATTTACATAGATGAATGAGAGATTTTTCTTAGGATTTGTTTGTACTAAGAAACCAGATGGGTGAAGCCATCTTCCAACTCAAGGCATGGGTTTAAACTTTAGTTTCTGCAGCAGTAGAACAGGTGTGTGACCCTGTCAACCCTTTATAAGTCATGAGGTACTACAATAGATTTAAGCAGTTATACTAGTTTATGACAAAGGCCTAGTAATTCGATTAAAATATTGTGCTTTTGTCTCAAATAAAATTGAATGCTTTTGCCCTAAATAGTTAACAATAAGAACAACAGATACATTCATCATGTGGTCAAAAAACATAAGGTAAGAAAACAACCAAATATGTGGTTATTATAATTTTTATAAAATGTATGGTTTCTGCATACTGTTGAATAATTAGATAAAGATTTAATATTTAAATCTTTGTGCTTAAACTTGGTAGGATAATATTATAAGTTTGGTAGGATAATATCATCTAGAGATTTAGTTTGATTTTATTTTGATAGAGATAAACTAGGTAGTTTCCTTCTATTAATCTTTATATTCACCTATAAATAGACAGTCATTGTAACTCTTTTAATTATTCAATTAATAAATAATATTTTCAACTCTCAAATTATTTATTTTCGACATGGTATCAGAGCCCAGGTTGAAAAATTAGGGTTAAAGTTTATCTAACCCTAGCCGCCGACAAGTTGTTGCTATCACAACTTAACCGCCGGCGGCTAGGCCTACAACAGTAGCTATAGAGTCAAAACGGTTATTTGCAATCAAGCATTTATCTTTTCATTGTTCTTTCCCATAAACCAGTCATCCAGATTCCAATTGCCCGATCGTATCTTGGGTTCAAAGTCATACCCATTGCGAATTTTTTCTTCTCTATCCAGAATAAATTCTCGACTTTTTGCTACAGTATTCAGAATTTTTGCTACAGTAACTTCGCGATTGTTTGCTACAGTGACCTCGTTATTGTTTGCTTTTTTCCTTTCCATAGCAGCACTCAATTTGCAAAATTCAGCGCAAACCACAACCTTTTGATGGTAAAAATGGCTTTTTATGGGCCTTTTTCGGGATCAGCGGTGGTTCCATATCATCGGACTCCTATAATGTTTCATCCCAAGCGCCCACCGCTATCCATTGTCGTGCTTGATTCTACAACTCTACAAATCTCAAAAGAGGAGTAGACACAGACTAGAAGACGAAGACTCTCAAAATAGGAGGAGACGTAGACTAGCAGACACAGGCTCCTAAAAGGAGTAGACGCAAACTATCAGACGCAGATCCCAAAAGAGGAGAATATGCAGACTAGCAGAAGTAACTAGACCCAAAAGAGGAGTAGGTGCAGACTCGCAAAAGAGGAGCAGACGCAGACGCAGACTCCCAAAAGAGGAGAAGATGCAGCCTAGTAGACGTAAACTCCAAGAAAAGGGGCAAGACCCCGAGAAAGATAAGATAAGGAAGTCTCAAACGAATATTGAAGGCAAGTTGAGCATGATTGATATATATGCATCAACTTGAGGGGATGTTTGAATAATTAGATAAAGGTTAGTTAGTTTTAAATCTTTGTGCTTAAACTTGGTAGGATAATATTATAATATTATAAGTTTGGTAGGATAATATCATATAGAGATTTAGTTTGATTTCATTTAGATAGAGATAAACTAGGTAGTTTCCTTCTATTAATCTTTATATTCACCTATACATAGATAGTCATTGTAAATCTTTTAATTATTCAATTAATAAAGAGTATTTTCAACTCTCAAATTATTTATTTTCTACACATACCATGGAAATGTATGGTTTCTGCATACCATGGAGCTAAACATTAGCATAAAAATGAGTCTTACATGAAGCAAGCACAGGACTAGCTGGCAACTTATAAGGTGCTAACGAACGAAAAAAATTGTCTTCTTCTTGCATTCAAATAAACAAATCACAAGATTGATGGATTTTATGTGAATGCACAGGCATGCCTGACAACTATAGTTGAATGCCAAATCAGCCATAAGAGAGACGTTTTGAATCACAATGAGAGTTCTGTGTGCCAAGGAGCTTTCTCATGGTTTATTTTTAAAATAATCACTAAAATCCTTTAATACGAGGAATATAAAAAAAAAAACCTGCTGACGAAGGAGAGGAGAAATTCTTTCTGTGACTTTGACAACTGTCCCTCGACCTTTTGTGTAATCTTCTCCGCTACTCGAATAGACTACAGCAAGCAGTTATACCATGTTTCTTTACTGTATAATCCATTCAAAAAGTGCAAAAGCCATATGATGAACTCTACATACCTGCAAATGTCTATCAACTAATTCAGTTGCTTTTGCCAGCCTCATTTTAACATCCACAGAATCTAAAGTGGATAGCTGCTCTTCAAAGCTAATCTCAAAACTTGCAACAAATATATCTGCCAGTTTGTGCACGGGGACAGTTTCCAGGAGAATTTTAGTCTTGCCACCTGTTTTTGTTTCTAAAAGAAAAAAAAACAAACAAGGATCAAAGAAAAAGTAAGTAAATGTTAAAAAGGAAAAATATTGAAATGTATGTGTTTTCAACAATTAAGGACTTCCTCCATTAATGCTTGTCTTCACATAGCCAACCTGCTCAAGAACAGAGATAAGTTCCATTGCAGTGGCCTTGAACTGTCTAGATAACGCTATGAAATCTGGATCCTGTTCCACTTGATCCATCTCTATAAAATTACAAAAGGACATTAAATCAGTATTCAGTCATACATCAATGATGATGTCAAGAGCAATAAGATAGAACTTAATGAGCATGAGAATAAAAGTATAACTAAAGTCAGACTTGTTGATGCAAACTAGATATAGTATTCACTATTCAGTTCTTTCTCAGCCTGCCCAAGGACGGAAACAGGTGCCCAACTTCCAAATTCAGTAATGTACACTGTGGGAAGTAAGGAAAGCGATACATAGACTTAAAAGTAAAATTTAAGCCATTCAGTTCCTTTCTTGGTTCCTTGGGTTCAGGTCTGTGGTTACTGGAGGATTCCAGCGGTCCAACAAACTCTATTGAGTACCATTATC